>JASCZW010001175.1:600000-962244 GCA_034211315.2 Aedes japonicus
TGTACCGCAGTTAAAATCACCTTATTTGATGCTGAACGCGAATTTTCCTTGAGCTGTTTTTCACTTCCAACTATTTTTTGAGTTCTCTTGTGGTTTCTCTTTACGATTGCCTAATATTTTTCATTTGAGTGCAGTTGCTGCGAGTTTGGAGGGTTTCTCTCCTTGGATACGATTTGCACACTTTTGGCGGTATACCATCTCTGAGCTATTTTTCCGTAGTGGCCAGAAGCAAGGTCTGGTCAAAACAGCACGGAACAACTATGTTTCTTCAAGAAATGTAATAAGCGTTTTTACAAGCATTCCTTTACATAAATATCTTTGTTGACAATGTCAGTTGTCACGAAACTTTCGCTTTTAAGCCCACAGGTGCAAATCACCTACAAAAAACCAAGTATTTTTTCGGAAACTTTGATATTTTTTCTGCTTAAACTTATCTTGAAACTTCGGCAGCCGTATAAAACTAGAACCAGGGAGCTGTTTGAAAACAGCCCGTATGTTTAATCGTCCATTACGACGCTTAAAATTTGGTTAACAAACTCGTGTTCAACGCGATTCTCGATTTGGTGTCACTGTAACCTTATACATATCACAGAGAACAGACGTTCATCTTCGGTCTACTACTTATGTAAAACTTTAAACCGACATTTCAAATGTCGTTATGCTTCTGGTAGGCGGCACTCCAGTTGTGCGATAACTGTCATGTAAATGTTTACCAATAAAAAGCCTAGTAGATAACCTGAAAAGTTTTGTTGATTTTTAACTATAATATTAACTTTTACACACATTTTTCAAGAAGAGGCATATGGACATCAATGTCTGTTCTTTGTGCTTATATGTTGACAGTCCGGCTCGATTCTTTGCTCTTTGGACTATTGTCTGGGACTTTCCCATTTTTTTCCGATATCTCTAATGGAAAGGTTGAGATTGCGTTTGAAAATGCTAGCCACTTTCCGGTTTCCTGGCAGTCGTCAGAACAAAGAGTTTTATAATATTCATCACGGTTGATTTCGCAATATTAAGGTAAAACTGAAGGGAGCCCTTTTTCCATATACTTCACGATTTTTGAGACTAAAAAACACTAATAAAACAAAACAATCAACGCTGAAATTGCTAACCAATGGATACTCCAGTAGAGCAAACGAACCTTGAAAATTTCACGCCTGAATTCCTAATAGTATTTGAGGTTTGTGCTCAGAAAACTTCGAAGTGATGGGGACTAATTTTATTGGCATATGCGCGTACACAATTTTGATACGCTGTTCTTGCTTGGACGCCATTTTGAAAACTGAATAGAAAATGGCAAAAACTAAAAAGAGCCATCATCACCTGCAAAATGAGGGGTGTTAAAATTTTTTTTTAAATGCACTATTTAAAAAAAACTATGTCCTATTTGAGACATTCTCATCTGTGAAAAAGGACGTTTCTCTGCTCAAGTAGGCGAAAATTTCGGTCTCTGCTTTCAACTCATTCTTATGTTGAAAAGACGCTTGCTTTTGTCGGTCTCAGAGCACCGAAATTTACATGACATTTTCGTAGTGTGTAGAAGATGTTCTTTTTCACTTTGGCATTGACGCGTTATATACTGTATCGTACTTATTGCCCCTCTCTTTCTAAAACCTTTAAAATATACTAACTTGTAAAGCAAAACTAAAGTTTATCCCGATCCGTTATATTCCAGAACGGAATATAGGTCAAACCACCACAGCGCCTTACCTTTATCAGCTGATTCTTATGCTCGGAGGTACTATGGCTTTTGTTTTTCTGAAAATGCTCTCGCTGCTTGCGGAAACCTTCATCAGTTTCGTCGAATTGATCCTCCTGGTCGAAGGATACACGCGATCCTTTCAGCGAAGATTTGCTCTTAGCCTTAGATTCGGCAGTGGTAGGAGATTTCTGAACCGGTGGATCGAGGAAAGGATTCGTGTCGTCAGTTTCCAAGATTGGGCTAAACGTTCTCTGCGCTCCAATACGAGGCGTGCTGTTGAGGTCTTCGGCGTTGGTGTCCAGCACAATGGTATCCAAGCTGGTGCCCGTGGTCGATGTGGATAACGATCCTTCTCCAGTGTTAACACGCTGGTAACCGTACTGCAGGGGATCGCGTGTGTCATCCTAGGGAATAGAAATGGTTGAAATAGGTATTAGTAAATTTCGAAATGTTCTGGTAGAATAAAATTGTCATTGATAATTGCCATGATCTTCAACACTCGTTCAACCTAATATTTGCTTTGAGATAAAACAGTCATTATTGAACGCTTATCAGCTTTTTATTTGTGAATAGGATTTCCGCTGAGTCAGCTTACATCAGCTGTAACCATTTGAACTTTTGAACTATACCTCTGCTAAATTGGGCTAACAGATTAAACAGCCAGTATAAACACATGTTCCCTTCGACAAGTGAGCGCCACTGCAAACTGGTTTGAATCGGATCGAGATCAGCCTCCAGCCGAGTGCTCGCGGTATTACGTCAATAAACAAGGGATTGCAACTAGGATCGAACACAACGGACTACACAAGATGCTACAATTCTGTTCTCTTATCAGAAAACGTGGATGTGTGTACACAAATTCCAAAGATCCTCAGGCTCCATAAACAGAGAAATATACGGCCAACAGTATCATCGTAGAATAACAATCAACTTAAACACCGCCTGACAGTACCAAAGCAAGAAGCGAACGAAGCTTTGTTTACATGTGCAAAGTTCTGTCCTGTGTTAATGATGAATAAATTCCCAGGTACATTAGTTTGATTGACAGCAGAGCTAAACTGATTTTCGTATAAATTAGCACTGAGCAATAAACTATGAAAAATAGTGACATGTTGGTTTTTTTGGTATTTGTACGCCTTCAATGCCATACAAAAACAAAAAGTTTAAAAAATTTAACCAACAGGACAGGGACAAGACAATTAAGATAGCCAGTTCCGTCGATTAACCACCAACCATCGACAATTCGGTACTAATAATCATGCTAAAGCTAACAGTAAATCCATTAAGTTTCCGTGAATTTATAAAATGCAATTGCTGCGACAACCTCTATACCTTAAGTCCTCATTTGTCAATAAGGTGCGCATAGAAAAAAAAAAACATTACCGGAATCCGTGAACGGCAATCATAAATTTGTGAACAAGTTAAATTAAACCATGAATCGTGCAATAGGCAACCAATTCACGTGTTTAGGTAGAAATCCTGAACACATGAACAAGTTACAGTTCATTAGCAGTTAATTTGGCTGACGAATGGTGTTTCCTTATCGACCATACAGGGTGTGGCAGAAAAAAATGCGAAGCTGTTTAAACTTTAATATTGGATTAATTTGTGTAACTAATGAATTATTTGTGCTGGCAGTGCATTTATGTTTACCTTCAAGTGCTACAAAAGAGCATCGGTATTGTTTTATGGCATATTTGGGAAAATGTACGCCAAAGAATTGATTACGAGTTTGCTGCTCGCCCAGAAGACGCCGAAAAATGTCGTTTTGGCCACAGTTTATCGCATCAAAAAGTCTTGTAGGGTGATCCTAAGTAGCAAAAGCCGGGAAGTGCAGGTCCGCGGTATGCACGTACACTAAACGTGATCAAATTTGTCCGTGAAAGATTGCTCGGTACGTTCCATCAGGAAACTTGTCAAGGATGCCAACAGTTGTGAAAAATGCATGCGAAGAAATATAAAAGAAAACTTGCACGCATCTTCCAAAGCTAGAGTGAAACGCCACGTAATTACGCAGTCAGTAAAAGAACTACGAGCAAAAATTGAGAATCCTGTTCTCCGACGAAAATCTGTTCAGCATCGGTGTTGTGCTCAACAACCGCACCTCATCGTTTCACCGAAGAAACTCAAGGATGTTCCAGAGAATGTAAAAGTTAAAATTTCAAACCAAAGACCCGGCTGGTCCTGAAGAAGTATCTCTGTTTACTCTTCAGACACAATAGGAAGTGTAGAAAGATTGTTTGAAACCCGAAACCCGGAGGGCAAAATCTTATTTACTAATGAACTCTATACCGAGTCCAATATATAGTCATACACTTTTTCATTTCGTCGTAGTGCTGAAGCTTAAGTTCATACACTTTCTATGTATTGGTGTAATCATACACTGTGTTTACACAAACCATTGAAAGTTCTGTTTGCTTGTTCAATTCAATGTTCAATGTTCAATTGCGTGATGTGGAGACAAAAAAGTGTGTGAAAGGAGAGTGCCCAGGTGCAAATTTCAAGATTTTGAAGAACCTGGGAGTAAAGGCCCAAACGCAATGTGGACGAAAACGGAACGGAAACGGCAAGTTTGACATTTGTCGTTAATGACGTCGATATGTCCAATTGGAATCAGCTTGAATCTAATCAGTTTTCTATCCGACAAGCAGGTTTAGTCAGTTTGGGCTATTCCGCTTCCGTTATCACTGCGTTTGAGCCTTAATGCGTGATTTTGTGTATCAAACCATTAGAAGGTACCGTGAGACTTCCTCGTTAGATGGCCGAAAATGATCGGGTCGAAAACATTCAGTTGGGACTGAACGAGTGATTAAGACCATCATGGAGCGAATTCGACGAAAATCACATCACAGCTGTGATCTGTGCACAGATAAAAAGAAACATTGAATTTTCTGCGTTATCTAATGCACATAAAGGGAATGCTAGAATTGGCAAACAATAATGGGATGCTTCATATAAATTTAGGCCAGATAACGCCTAAATCTAGACTGTTGTATGAAATATTGCAAATATTGTTGTATGGCACATTAAAGATTGCAAACAATTTCGTTGTTTACGCGTCCTTTATCTTTTTCTGTGTTCGTAAAATGGCCGCTGATCTTAATGTCTCGAAAACGGCCATGCACAATGTACTTAAACAGGACCTAGTATGCCAAGCATTCAAGAAACGTAAAGTTCACGGAGTTTCGAAATCTTTCTAGAAGAAAAGACTTCAAAGAGCAACTCTCCTACTATCGCTGCATGCTGGGTGAGACTTTGTCTTTTCCGATGAAAAGTTATTTTTCTTGCAGCAGTCTCACAAAGTCCAAAACGACTTGGATTTTTTTTTGTGTCGTCATACATGCTGTTGGAAATAATCGAGCACATGTTGTCTTCTTTGGTCCAATTTTTTTCTATTTTGAACTGACTTTTTCAGTATTTTATAGTACTACTCAACTTCGAACAAAAATCACGGCCACGAGTATTTGTTACGTAACACAATTGGCAAAAAACGTGTAATTTTTTGCGTTATCTTATGCACATAAAGGAACGCTAGATTTGGCAAAAATTAATGGAATGTTTCATGTAAATTTAAGCCAGATAACGCCTGAATCTAGCCTGTTGTATGAAAGATTGCCAACATTGATGTATAGCACATGCAAGATGGCAAACAATTTCGTTGTTTACGCCTCCTTTGGCTTGCAATTAAACGAGGGAAACTTTTACACACCTGTTAAAATGAATTATTTTTTACTGTGCAGTTCTTGAATCTTTATCATCGAAATGCTTAGTGAAAATCGCTTAATGAAATTGCATTTTTAAATTAACAAAATACCCAGGCAACATTGCAAGTTTTATCGAGAGTTTCAAGCTATTTATTAGTCTTAATCAAGGCCTAGAGAACATTTGAAAATCCTAAATTGCTACTCGGGTGTAGACCACAATAACATCAATTTAGTTTAGCTTTTCGTTGTGTATAATAACAAACGTTAAGCGTAATCAACTAACTACTTTCATTATCAATTACTTCATGAAAATATAATCGATCGCTGCATATTAGGCTGTGTTAAGGTATACATACCCTATGTATCCCTCCAGATTTTAGACTCAGAACTACTTCAGATATTCAGTTTCTGAAACACTCCTATTTACAATAGGAAGTAGGGAATCGAGTTCAAACTGAATTTCTCTCGCGGAATTCGTTTTCTGGCATGTTTACGAACGCGAACTTAAAGTTGAGCCGAATTCATCGACTTAATCGACTTGAATCAAACGGATTGGCATGACTTCACATTTAACGAAATTGAGTCGAAATTGCCCTATTTTCAGTAAAGATGAACGACCGTGCTAGCAGGTATATTCTGTTGTAAGAAATCAGTAGTTGTTTTAGTTTTAAATTTCGTCATCATTTCAATCAGAAATTCTGATCAAATTCTGAACACGACTTGAATAATGATCATCCCAAGCAACACACCAGATTTATAACGGTTGATAATACTTTTATATGACTAGATTTGGTATTAAAGAAGCTTACTCAACATAAAATCATGAAGATGTGTTATTCGTGATCCAGCCTTTAAAAACCTCGGTTTATTCTCGGATGATTCAAAACAAAACTAGGTGGAATACATGGATTATTGTCATTTGGTTCCCATCTTAAATAGTCATTGAAAGCTTTCGAAGGTAGGACACATTGTTGCATTTGTATGATTGTGTCGAGAAAATTTTCTATTCTTAACCAGACACCTGATCCCATTGAAATAGATAGGGAGATTAGCTTACACCAGCTCATGGTCAGTCGCTATAATCCACCGAAACGATATTAACAGATGAATTTTATTAAAAGCGTAGTTGAAAAATTACTACTAATCAAGATTCAAATTCAATTTGAAAATCAATTCTGAATAAAGGGTGTTTCAAGCAAAATTTGGTCGACTTAAAATAGACGCATTTCCTTACATCGTACATTGAAGATGTGTGCGTGTAGCATCATGCCTCTATTTTGATTTTGAGATTAGCACTTCAGTTATCAAAATGTCGTCGAAGGAAGAGAAGCAACGCATCAAAATTTTGCACGTGCATGGCGAAAATCCAAACAACTCTCACGCCAAGTTGGCGAAATTGTTGAATGTGGCTAAATCAACTGTTACCAACGTATTAGTGTTCGGTGAATGTTTGTCGACAGCCCGGAATTGGGGGGAAATCGAAAGCCGGAGGCCACAGCGACGACAAAAAGAGTTGCCCGCTGTTTCGAGCGGAACCCCAACCTCTCCGTCCGAGATGTCGCAAAGAAGCTGGAAGTGGTGCCTTTAACCGCGAATAGAGCTAAAAATCGAGCTGGACTGTCAACTTACAAGAAAGTGATGACTCCAAATCGCGACAATAAACAAAACCCGTCGGCCAAAGCACGATCGCGAAAGTTGTACACGACGATGCTGACAAAGTTTGATTGCGTGGTACAGGACGATGAAACTTACGTCAAGGCAGACTTTAAACAGCTTCCTGAACAGGAATTTTATACGGCAACCGGACGGGGAAAGGTGGCAGATATTTTCAAGCACATTAAACTGTCAAAGTTGGCGAAGAAATAGCTGGTGTGGCAGACCATCTGTACATGTGGCTTGAAAAGCAACGTTTACATTGCGACCGGAACGGTCAACCAGGAAATTTATCTAAGCGAGTGCCTACAAAAAACTTCTACTGCCTTTCCTGAAGCACCCACCCAACACGCCAGAGCTCCGCTCAATCGACCAATATTGGGCCATCGTCAAGCGGAACCTAAAGAAGACTCAAAAAGCTGTTGTTAGCGAGTTCAAGGCAGACGTTGTTAGCGAGTTCAAGGCAAACTGGCGTTCTGCGGCGAATAAAGTGGACAAGGAAAGGAGACTGTACAAAATCTTATAGCAGGTGTTCAACGAAAGACCCGGCGATTCGCATTCGGTAAAAAGGAAGCTTAGCTGAATGTTTCTCCTGTATTCTGTATTAACTGAACTTGAAAAAGAAAAAGAATTTGACTTATTAATAAAAACTTTGATCGACTCACACACATTACTATTTGATCACATTTTGATCGGAACACCCTTTAAAATTATGCCCTCATTAAGATTATTCATCGTTCTCCATTGCCTCTGCTTGAAGGCTCAAACAAGTAAAGTGAAGCTTAAATATCCGCATTAAATTAGGATTTTTAAGACCTTATCATAAAATTAAAAAAATTAAAACTTATTTTCGCGTTAGTGTCTGGCAACGAAAAAAGAAAAGAAAAAAATTGTGCCGAAACCACAGTTTGAACGAAAGCTAAACTCGAAAAAGATAATCGGTCAGTGTAACATACGACCTAACGCATTGCTCGGGTTGATATACCAAAAATTGCTGCGGTTTCTTGAATATAATAGTTCTAATCGTTTGCCCAATAAGCTTAATAAGAGCAATGAAAGAACACCAGATCACGTTGTTGTTTACATTCGTAATTTTCCAAAAAAAAAACATTTATTTACCGATTAGCGTGGGGAAAACACGTGAAACATGCGTGCGTCGCGACAGAAATTCAGTTCACGATGAATGAATTAAACAGTGACATACCGCTTGGCCAAAGGGGATTCCTTGGAGTGACGTCATTCCTAATCCCAAGAAGAAATCCGGTAGTCAACTCACGCTGCACAATGTTTATGCTATGGTTTAGCCTAGTGACCGCTTAGTGGCGCTTCGGCTTCCAAAGAGAGAATCTCTATACTGATAATAATTTTCTCTCGCTCTCTGCGTTTTCTCAATCTGTGCTCTCAATAACAGAGAAATGAACGGTTCTGTTTGACTGAAATGACGACGGAGAATGAACATCCCAGTCACTACATGCATTCCTTTCGAACCGCACATGCTCAGTATTAACTCTGTAATAGTTTAGCACCACATTAACTTTTCTGCTGTGGAGGAAGCATCATATCTGATAGAAAAATATTCTTCAATAATGGCTACAAATTCGTTTCTCTCGTGATAAATTACTGCTGTTTACTCGTTACACTGATTTGTTGTGACAGATTGAATCAGGAAGTTTTGTTACGTTATGTCATGGCACATTATATGTAATGCGTAGATTGAAATGCATTGCTGTCCCTTTGCATGGCAGTCAAAATACATCACTTTCGGTGTCTGCCCGCCCTGTGTCAGAGGGTACAAAACGTGCAGAGCATTCTTGAAGTGGGGCCAAAAACGTTCTTGCCAATATGTTAAGCACATGACTGCAGCCAGCTTCTGTGCGTTTGAATTAAAAAAAAAACAAAAACTACCTACATGTTACATAATTTGTTATTGCCGGTAAGACCTGGTTAAGGACAAAGTCAATCAAAGAAACACTCATCTCAACTTTTTGAACCAAATGAATGCGTCTGGAAAATTCACCTGGTTCGGTTTGTTTCGTCGCAATAAAGAATCATTTGCCACTGACGTGATCTGTGGAGCATGCAAAAGTTCAAGAACGTGCAAAAACCGTAACTACCGAAGCCGAAGGACATCAGCAACAAATACACACGATGATCTTTAACGATCCACCGAGTTTAGTTCACCATACCTCTGACCGGGATGCTTATAAACAGTCTAAGATCTCACATTCTCTAAGCATTCGACGATCTGCACAGCGCGAATCGCAGAACCGGTGGAAATAAATTAAAAATAGCTCCTTAAGATCCACCACACAGTGCAGATTAGAAATGATAAATTTAAAATATATTGTAACATTTTCCATTGAGCTTGGAAAAATGTTGATTTCTTAAAATTTTAATAAAACCAACTGTGATGGATGTGTCCAAAGTAAAATTGATCATTTTAATTTTATACATAAGCATGTTTCAAATAAAAGCTAAGTGGCTGTACCCTGCGCCCACGATTTACTAGCACCAGGAAAAAAAAGAACACGGATACAGACATGTGCTCAATGACGTAAATTTGCACGCTAAAATAAAGTAAACACCATTTATTCGTCACTGTGCTAATATTGACGTAGTCCGCAGTCCGAAATTCTTTCAACGGTTTCTCTTGTCCCAATATTAAGAGAAAACGATCAACAGAAGTTCGCCCTCTTCTCAATGTCAAACTCTCGGAACCAGAAATCGCATTGTACAACCAAGTGAGATGACTCTTTTTTACAAAAAAACTGTCAACGGATCATTTTAACTTGCCCAGTTTGTGATTTTTTATATCAAATAAACCCAGTACCGAAAGTTCGAACTACAAGAGTTCATGCATGAAATTCCTTGCACTCTAGTTGAATTACGGATTCTGTAACAAACATTGTCCGAAGATTTTGAAAACCTGATCAAAAGGTATCGAACCACAAATGAAGCGCTACTACTTTTTGAATTGATCTCAGGTAATCCATCGTTCAACTACATCATGTGATGGACAGTCGCCAGTGTTGACGTCTAAGAATTCAGTACCGTTGCAGGTCGTGTTCTTTGAACTGATGCTAACATTTGAGTTGTGACCGTCCAAAAGTCGAAACCCTATTTTTGTTCACTTCAATCAGCATCCCTCAGTAGACGACAAATTTCGCGACTTACCCCTTCGTTTGTCATCGTTCGCTTAATTTTATCAACGATGCGGCCTACTGGGCCGCCCTGCCTGTTCGTGCTCATTTTTGTGTCTTAATTGAAGCACCGCTTCTTCTAAAGGTCACCGTTTTTGCTTCGCAATGTTACACAACGTCACAACGCTCGATTCTACACCTATTTGGTGTTTATTGACACGACCATAAATTCAAAACTTTTTTTTTTTAACAGTTTCGCTTAACGTTCTTTTTTCGGCACTCTGTGCTTGTAACAATCACTTTTATGATTTTCAACTACGCCTCCTTTTCTTTCTAGGAGTTTCTAGCACCGCTTTCGATTTTCTGTAGCACCTCTCAATATCGTATTTTTTGCTTCGTTTGTCGATTGAGGTTTTTATTTTGCTATTTTCGTTTGCTTTTGTTTCAGTTTTTCAGCTCCTTTAGAGCTATATTGCATCTGAGGTCAACGTGTTTTCAAAGCACGCAAAAAAACTGATACATTCACTTGACGGAGACAACCTTTATTGCTGATTGATCCACTGTTACACTTTTCTCATAAAAAGATTTCAAAAAACGTTCAGCATATACGTACTGCTATTGCTTTCGATTAATAGTAAAAGAAGTGATAGTAGAAAAATGGTTTCGCGATATGTCGCGGTTTTACTCGCGGGTACTATTGCGTACGCGGTTTTATTCATCAAAGATCTGAGTTACTGCGAACGGTGTCGCTTAAATAGTGTTTGGTTTCGCAGAGTACACGTTGTTATATCCGAACGTGACCGAGCCAAGATTGTAAACATTACACAGCCATATGCAAGCGGTTCACCCCTACACGACAAGCTCGTACCAACACATCCGTGGGATATATACTTTTTTTAAGAGAGATATCAATTATATCGATTCACCTCATCATTCAGAGCCTCGTGAGATTATTTTCAATGTGTCCGAAGCATACAAGTCACTGAGAGCAGAGCACTAAGTCAGTAGCTGAATCAGCAAGTATCCTGTAAGTGATACCCTCTGTTTGGTTTGACTGATTGAGAAAAATGTGTCTATGGACCATTCAATAACCTGCTGTTCATGTGAAGGATATGAAGGCAACTGGTGTGAGTCGTCGTTGTATGCGTTCAATCGCTCACAAATGAATGCGATGAACTCGTGTTCATCGGTTTGACTTCCACCAGTGGTTTATTTACCTTTAAATGTTAGTCAATTCGCGTTAGTTTAGGCATTAAGATCAACGGCCTGTAAATATGATATTCAACGAAGTTTCTCTGGAAAACCATTCTTGCCTTTTTATTGAAAATCTCTAAACTTTTTTTTTAAAATTTCTGCACTGAAATGCTAAGTCTATGTAAACAAACAACTGACATGTGTGAAAAATGTGAGCCTTATCTCGACGATGCAAAGCGCTACAGAAAGCTCACGCTCAAACTGGGCAATCACCAATTTTGTTCACTGACACAAACACAACCATGGGATGTATATCAATTTAGATAGATATACCAGGTAGATATCAATTTTTAGTATTCTTCGTAAAAGATACAAAAAAAAAAGGTTAATTAATGCTGTGGACAGACTCATGCTATCTTTAACACCGCAAGTCAACCATGCCTCAAACTATGCTGATCCACAACAGTTTCTGGAATGTTCTTTTTAGCATGGTTGGAAGATAAACAACTTATGCTGCACCGGTTACAATTGTGTTGGTGCTAGCGGAATTTTCCAATGCTTTTTCCTCTTTCTCCCGCAGACCCAACATCCAAAACGAACACGCGTAAAAGTTGTGTACCTTGGATAGCTGAGACGTACATCGGTGATTAGCGCATTTTGCCATGTATTCAGAAATGGATCCCTTCGCCGCTCAAATGACCATCATGATGCACTCTTTATGCAACTCTATCATCATCTCTGTCACCGAAATAACATAGGTACTAAATGTGCCCAGAAATGTTGGGATCTGTGTATGCGTCTGATTTTGTGGTGGAAGCACTTTTTAATTCCGATTGCTTCTCCCTTGCGTCCACGAGTGTGCAGGAGATATCAAATTTTACTGTCGTTCCTGTTGCAGTTCTGCAACCAAATATAACCAAAATCGTAAGTTTTATAGAATGCTGACTTTCTTGCATCGGAAAATAAATACGAATATGTGAATGGGACAAAAGTACAAACAACTAATCCCTAACAAAATGCATGATTTGTCTGGGAAATAAGGAAAAAAAAACCCCTCGATTTTTTTTTCGTAAGAAAAGTGGGTTGGTTATTGCTTTATCAGTATTAAATATTATGTCTGATACTCATCACAACCACTCCTTCTACATAGTTTTTTTTATGTCACGTTTAGGAAGTAGTCACTCACGATTCTGTCTGTAGAAACATAAACCATATCAGCAGCAACTAGTGAAATATATGTATTCAAAGATACCAAGAAGCACCAAAATTTCCTTGGCAGTGAGAATTTCAGTTGACACATTGAATAAACAATACGGAATATAAGAATTTTGTCAGATGATGGGTCATACCAATGATGCAAACAATCTACGAAAAATATGTTTTTCCTACTAAACCAATTTTCCGAAACGACAGAAAGAAAATTAACGAAGCTATATTTTCAGTGGGCCGCACCAGTCAAAACACACTTTCACTTTAGGGAAGACGGTTATCACTGTCTAGACAAGAACATCTTTCCAGTTAGAAATTCTCTTAAAATTGCTTGCAATTGCTAAGCATTGAAATTCGCGAACTCACGTAGCCTATAGTCAGTAGATATCGAAGAAAAAAGGATATGAGTAGTTGGTGTACAGAACAATAATTGATTGATAATGGTCGTTGGGAGCATCTTGTCTAAGAAGGTTAAATGATACTACATTTATTCATCAAACTGAAGGGACTTAAGCATTGAATGTAGAGTCAACCCCATCTGGCACGTGGTTATAGCGCCTATTTGGCACTCTGAAAAGAGAAGAACTTCTGACAATATAATTACATGTCTGTGTTGGTATTTTGATTTCTTCTCAAGATTCTGGAAATTTCGTGCGTTTTTTTTTTTGCATGCTTAACCAAATAATACAACATTTAGCTTAAGATTCCGTACAGAGTCCATCAACAAACAAACACTGGCGTTGGTTCAGATAGTTTTAGTAAGATGAGAGTGAGAATGGAGCAGTTATCTGAGTCGCTTTTCGTTCGAGAACGTCTATCAGTGAGCCAAGCACTGTTCTATATCTCCTGCTAATGCAACTACCGTGTCAAGCCGCGTCGCGTGCAGTGTAACCGCGAGCCTTCAGAATAGACAATTCAAATCTTCTTCTCAAGCCATCGTATGATAAAGTTTACGAGTTGTGCCGTACAGCGCTTGGGCTTTTTTTTGCAAGGTTCGGAAAATCCTTATGGGCGCACCTAATACAGAGACCTACACTTGTCACCCGTTTAGTCGGACGTCGATCATTACACCCAAATACTTCAGCACGCGCTTCGAGGTTATGACATGCCCTCCGATTTCTGCTCGATGCACCGCTTTGCTGTAGCCGACCAACAACAACTCCGTTATGTGGTGGGCTATCTGCAGCTTCGGGGCTTGCAGCATTTCCACTTCCTCCAGTGTATCGCCTGTCACTGACAATACGATGTCGTCCGCAAAGCCAACGATCACTACGCCTTTGGGAAGCTTCAGCGTCAGCACTCCGTTGAACATCCCGTTCCAAAGTGTTGGACCAAGGATAGAACCTTGCGAAATTCCAGCCATGATGTTCACCGATTTTTGTTCCACGGAGGTCTCGTAGATCAGCACCCAGTTCTGAAAGAAACTGTTCAGAATTTTGCACAGGTGCATCGAATCGGCAATAGCCTCCCAGCTGGCTTTATCTAACGCGTTCTTAACGTCGATCGTTACCACAAGGAAATGTCGATCACCTCTCCGCTTATTTTTGAACATTTTACGGCTGACTCGACCAATTGCATCCACCGTAAAATTTATTTTAACAAGCGCGTAAATTTCCTCTCGTTTAATTACAACCCAAAGGAGGCGTAAACAACGAAGTTGTATGCAATCTTCCATGCACTATACAACAATGTTTGTAATCTGTCATACAACAGGCTAGATGCAGGCATTATCTGACCTCAATTTACATGAAATATCCCATTAATTTCTGCCAAATCTAACATTCCCTTCATGTGCATTAGAAAACGCATAAAATTCAATGTTTCTTTTTATATGTGTAGACTTCCCTTTCCGTAAACCTAATTGCATCCTCGATAGTCCGTGCTCACTCCCGGTAAACTTCGTCAGTCTATTGAGGAGGATCCACTCCAGGAGTTTCCCGAACATATCCAACAGGCATATGGTCCTATACGATGTTGGATCTCCCGGAGGTTTCCTGGCTTCAGCAGCAACGCTTGCTTTTTCCACCTGTACGGGAAATCGCCTTCCTCTAAACATTTCTGCAGCACATCCCTTAACGTGTTCGAGACTTGTATGCCAGCAGCGTTACCTCTTTCATCCTCGCCGTACGGTGATCGTGGCCACGTCGTTGGATCGTGCATAGGAAAACGTCCATCTACGATTACCTTCAGTTTTACTGGACATAGCTCTGCAGCCATTGTTGGGCCTTTGATTTTCACCATCACAACACGGTACGCTTCACACCAGAAGTTAGCATCACTGCAGTATGGTCCAGATTACGAATTTACGAGGAAACATGCTCCCAGCGCCTAAACTTGAAACTTTACAGCAAAGTGATGTTCTACAACATGGTTTGTATCACTAAGGCCCATTTTGTGATGTTAATTAAAATTAGCGTGGTCCCCATTTTCACGGAAATACAAAACCTTACTTTTTTATTTGCAGAAATAGACGTTTACACTTTTTGGCAAAGTTGTAGCGCAGAAAATTTCATGGAATTTTCATATATAAATTTTTATATAGCTTGAAAATTGACCGATTCAGAACAATTTTCCCTCATCAACTTAGGGTGTACCATAAAAAATGTTTTTTTGCCCTAACTTTTTTGTTCCACTTCCCACCGTAAAGTTGTGTTGGGACGAGTTTTAGAACTTATAAAGGCGCGTACTTTGGTGCACAAACTTAGCCGCTAGCTTTAACCAATCAATAGTTATTGAAGTTTTTCTAAAAAAAATACGCCCTTTTCAAATGTTGATTTTTATGATTGGGACAAACACAAAAAAAATTAAAGATGTCATTTGAAAGGACAATTTATATTGTTTAGCACATGTGACAACTAGATATATGTTATTTCTGTATCTTGAGAAAATTACATTTGAATCTGGCATGGTTCTAGAAGAAAAACTTCAATTAGTATTGATTGGTTGAAGCAAGCGGCAAAATTAATATAGCAAAATACACGCATTTAAAACGTGATAAAAAGTTACAGCCATTTAAAAGTAGTGCAATTTGATTCCGTACAACCTTTAGTTACATCTACTTGTCAAATCAAGGCTATGGAGACTATCAAGGCTATATTCTCACGAAATAATTGTGGTTGCCAAATTAAATACACAGAAAGCGGTTGCAATTGCGAAAACTCAATCGAACCCTGTCTACGGTTATTCCGAGAGTCGAAGTGATGCAGTGAGAAAAGTCACCTACAGTGACGTGGCTCTATTTGATTTACCCAGAAGAGTCACGTCACTGCAGTTGACTTTTCTCACTTCGCCAATAGACAATCGTCACATCGACTCTCGGAATAACCCTCTGAGTGACAAAAAACAACCAATATGGTGAAGATAATGGGTGTGATGTTTTTCAACTCGGTTCCGTTAGTCAGTTGGACACTAAAATGCAAAGGTAACTAGGAAATTCGCACAATTATTGTGGTTGCAGTCGTCACGAACTAGAAACCTGCTTAAAAAAAATATCTTTGCTAAATACGTTTGGCACACTTAAATCTAGTACCTTTCATCTATATAACCACCACTCAACATACACATCTCTAAAATCTCATCACAAAAGGGCCTTTTCCTATGGAGTGGGTTGGCCAGAGCTCGAAAAAATTGACACCCTCGTGAACGATGAGTAAAAAAATATTCAGTGGGTACAAATTTCGCTCTCTTCATTTCATTTTATCAGTCACGCAATACATTCGTGTTGACTTATTTTGCTGTGCTCAGTCATTCTGTTGTCCCTGTGATCCACACAACTCATTCACATCACAGCAAAGCACGTACCTGGCTATTCAAGCGTCAAGAGATGTTGGATGAGTCATTCACTTTCGCGTTCGTAAGTGATTTTTTCTGCCACAGGATTTGTTTTTCAAATATTCCCGAACATTCCCAAAGACAAAGGTAGCCAAAAGGCAAAGCAATGGCCGACATCGCTACAGAGTTTGTGGTTCGAGATCAATAAAATGCATTTAGTAGAATCGATTCGAGAAGTGTTGGTGTTTCCACTTCATTGATTCGCCAAATGAATGGCTTTTTGCGCTTAAAGGGTGATACGGTCAAAATTTGGTCAAGGGAAAACGCGTGTAAATCGGTGAAATCGTTTATTTAAAAAATCAAATTAATTTTCTTTTTCAAGTTCAATTAGTATAAAATTCAGGAAAAATATTCAGTTAGGCTTCCGCTTTTCCAAATCCGAATTGCCGGGCCTTACGCTTGACCCCTGCCATCAGATTTTGTACAGCCACCTTGTCCACCTTCTTCGCCGCAGAAAGCCAGTTTGCCTTGAACTGCTGCTCGTCCTTAGCAGTTTTTTTGGTCTTCTTTAGGTTCCGCTTGACAATAGCCCAGTATTTCTCAATTGGGCGGAGCTCTGGCGTGTTGGGAGGGTTCTTGTCCTTGGGAACCACCTGCACGTTGTTGGCGGCGTACCAATCCATGGCCTTTTTACCGTAATGGCAAGATGCCAAATCCGTCCAAAACAGTACGGAACAACCGTGTTTCTTCAGGAAAGGCAGCAGACGTTTATTCAAACACTCTTTCACGTAAATTTCTTGGTTGACAGTCCCGGAAGCTAAAAAAATGCTGCTTTTCAAGCCACAGGTACAGATGGCTTACTAAACCAGATATTTCTTTGCGAACTTTGACAGTTTCGTGTGCTTGAAAATATCTGCTACCTTTCCCCTTCCTTTTGCCGTATAAAACTCCTGTCCCGGAAGCTGCTTGTAGTCGGCTTTGACGTAGGTTTCGTCGTCCATTACCACGCAGTCAAACTTCGTCAGCATCGTCGTGTACAGCCTCCGGGATCGCGCTTTGGCCGTCGTATTTTGTTTATCATCGCGATTTGGAGTCACTACCTTCTTGTAAGTCGATAGTCCGGCTCGTTTTTTGGCTCGATGCACGGTTGTAGACGATACACCCAGCTTATTTGCGGCATCTCGGAGAGATAGGTTAGGGTTTCGCTTGAAACTACCGGCAACTCTCTTTGTCGTCTCAGCGGCTTCCGGTTTTCGATTTCCCCCCGATCCAGACTTCCTGGCTGTCGACAAACGTTCCCCAAACACTTTAATTACATTTGTAACGGTTGATTTGGCAACTTTTAGCGATTTTGCCAACTTTGCGTGCGAGTAGCTCGGATTTTCGCGATGCGCGAGCAAAATTTTGATACGCTGCTCTTCTTGCTTGGACGGCATTTTGACAACTGAAGAGTGAATTCCAAAATCAAAATAGTAGCAACATTCTACACACACACACCTTCAAAATGAGGAGTGTTCAGATTTTTTAAATGCAAAATTGAAAGAAATACGTCAAGTTGATATTGACCAAATTTTGACCGTATCCCCCTTTATGTACATTCACTGCTTTCTGGAACGAATGAATGATGAAAGTAAAGCAAAACAAAACAAGTTGATTCACCTGGCATAAGAGATTTATGAAAGCACATTTGTGTTTACTTCATGATCGCTAGGAACAGTACGAGATGACTAATTTTTTGTCTCAGTCAGGGTCCAATTTGAGAATTGAATATGATATTTTTATGCTCTGGGGTTGCACTGTGGGACGAAACGCCAAAAACATGAACTTTTTACAATAACTCGTAAAAACGTGTTTGTAACATTTTGGTGTCTTCGAATGAAAATTTTCAAAAAATATAACGCATTTAAAGGTGACAAATCTTAGTTCGCAGCTTCACCACAGGCGCCGCTGCAAACTTGATTTTTTTTAAATGATGAGATAGAGAGCTAGTGTCTTCGGCAAAGTTGTAGATAATTTTAATACAATCAACATTGCTAAAAACATCAACCTTCTATCTGGTCACTGTGCCGAGGTACGTGTTTTTTTTAAAATGGCGGGCCATGTAAACTAGTTTTTTGTGATTATTTAATAAATGTGCAGGTTTAGGTCAAAATAATGTTCTACAAAGTTGTGCAAATAATCAAATTATAAATTTTCTCTGTACTCACCTTACGTCTAAAACCTTTATGGGAGAAGTTATAGTAGTTTTATTGTGAAAAATATACGCTTTTCATAGCCTTTTAGCTGGCGGGGATGCAAGTGGATGCACATGAAACCTCATAGGGTTCAAAATATAGGATGTATTATAGCATATTATGTTGGTTTCATGTGTATCCATGATTATCCCCAAGGGTGAACCTGTGTTCTATGAAGTAGCGAATATACCATTGAAACTATCATAAATGCTAATTTTCCCAATTGAGAACCCTATTATCGTGTAAAAACTTGTATGTTTTGTATATTTTTATAATTTTATAATATGTTGCTATTGAGTTGTGCAGATACCAGGGCCCACGCGCTCTTATGACAATACTGTTAAAAATTCAATATATTTCACACACAAACATTTTAAGGAAATCCTTTCACCCCTCACTTCATCCTCGCTTACTTCTATCCATGCACTTGCACTCACACAAACACACACACACACATACGCACCTGTCAAATGTTTTTTTTTTCTACAGCCGAGAGAGTTTACTTCTCTGTGGATTGTGTATCGTGAATCATGTGGTTAAAGTGTGTTTCAAGTACAGAAAATGGCTGACATCACAGGTAATGAAAAATCGAAAAAGTTGTCTTAATTTCAGTCCTCACATGGATAATGAGTTTGTATTGTATTTTACATTTCTAACTGGTCTCATCATAAGTGCGGAATCGCTTAGAAAAATGGGTTTTTACGATGAGTCGTCTTGGAGCACTTATTCCCTAAAAGCGTACTTTTATTGGCATTTACGCACTAATAGTCGCACTTATGCAGTGCGCAATGCGCAATATTACTGGTACAGAACATTTGTTGAGTTGAGAAATGTATGCTTCTCTTATTAGTATTGCAGATGGGCAAGGTTGCGGCTTATCATTTTTGACTTATCCATATTCATTTGCCGATAGCTCTTCTAAGAAGCTCAATTTCAAAATATAATGTATGATGAACTTATGGTGCTTGAGTAGACCTACAACTTGGTCTAACAATACATAGCTCTATCTCTTATATCTGAGGAATAAGAGCGTATAAAGGGTGATACGGTCAAAATTTGGTCAAGGGAAAACGCGTGTAAATCGGTGAAATCGTTTATTTAAAAAATCAAATTAAATTTCTTTTTCAAGTTCAATTAGTATAAAATTCAGGACAAATAATCAGTTAGGCTTACGCTTTTCCAAATCTGAATTGCCGGGCCTTACGCTTGACCCCTGCTATCAGATTTTGTACAGCCACCTTGTCCACCTTCTTCGCCGCAGAAAGCCAGTTTGCCTTGAACTGCTGCTCGTCCTTAGCAGTTTTTTTGGTCTTCTTTAGGTTCCGCTTGACAATAGCCCAGTATTTCTCAATTGGGCGGAGCTCTGGCGTGTTGGGAGAGTTCTTGTCCTTGGGAACCACCTGCACGTTGTTGGTGGCGTACCACTCCATGGCCTTTTTACCGTAATGGCAAGATGCCAAATCCGGCCAAAACAGTACGGAACAACCGTGTTTCTTCAGGAAAGGCAGCAGACGTTTATTCAAACACTCTTTCACGTAAATTTCTTGGTTGACAGTCCCGGAAGCTATGAAAATGCTGCTTTTCAAGCCACAGGTACAGATGGCTTGCCAAACCAGATATTTCTTTGCGAACTTTGACAGTTTCGTGTGCTTGAAAATATCTGCTACCTTTCCCCTTCCTTTTGCCGTATAAAACTCCTGTCCCGGAAGCTGCTTGTAGTCGGTTTTGACGTAGGTTTCGTCGTCCATTACCACGCAGTCAAACTTCGTCAGCATCGTCGTGTACAGCCTCCGGGATCACGCTTTGGCCGTCGTATTTTGTTTATCATCGCGATTTGGAGTCACTATCTTCTTGTAAGTCGATAGTCCGGCTCGTTTTTTGGCTCGGTGCACGGTTGTAGACGATACACCCAGCTTATTTGCGGCATCTCGGAGAGATAGGTTAGGGTTTCGCTTGAAACTACCGGCAACTCTCTTTGTCGTCTCAGCGGCTTCCGGTTTTCGATTTCCCCCCGATCCAGACTTCCTGGCTGTCGACAAACGTTCCCCAAACACTTTAATTTTATTGCAACGGTTGATTTGGCAACTTTTAGCGATTTTGCCAACTTTGCGTGCGACACACACACCTTCAAAATGAGGGGTGTTCAGGTTTTTTAAATGCAAAATTGAAAGAAATACGTCAAGTTGATATTGACCAAATTTTGACCGTATCGCCCTTTATTCGCAGTGATCTTCGCGATGATATTCGCGGTGAATATACGCTCTCATGTCGAAGATATAGGAGTTAGAGCAAGGTACTGTTAGACAAAGTTGTAGGTCTACTCATGCACTACAAGTTCATCATACATCATATTATCAAATCGACCCTCTGAAAGGAGATATTGGCAAATGAATATGCCTGAGTCAAAAATGATAAGCCGCAACCCTGCAGATGGGATTGATAAAAAAAAGCTCTATTTAATATGGAAAAACTGCGATGGAGAACAGAAAGACAAATTGAATTTGGTATGTGAGAAAGTTTTTTCGTATTACGAAATCCAGCCGGATAGTAGGGAAGAGGTTGCTACAGAGGTTCGTAGTTCTGTTTCTTCTCTGTGCAAGCACATCCAAAAACTTTGGCTTAAACTTTACCGAAATGATCACCGTATCTGCCAGACTGAATACTTCAATAGTCCGTTCAAGTTGCAACCTAATATTATAAATTCAATTCCAACTTCATCTTCATAAGGCAAGTGTGGCAGAAAACCACTGTCCTTCGAATAAAGTAGTGAAATTATCAAGCGCTGAAAAACAGCTGAGTTGAGAGCACAGTACCAAGCGGATGAACTAGCTTACGCTACTCAAATGGAACTAAGGGAGGATGGAAAGAAAGATGCTGCTACCGTCGATCAGTTTCTTCACGATAATAGGGTTCTCAATTGGGAAAATAAGCATTTATAATAGTTTTAATGGTATATTCGCTACTTAATGGAACACAGGTACACCCTTGGGGATAATGATGAATACACATGAAACCAACATAATATGCTATAATACATCCTATATTTTGAACCCTATGAGGTTTCATGTGCATCCACTTGCATCCCCGCCAGCTAAAGGGCTATGAAAAACGTATATTTTTCACAATAAAACTACTATAACTTCTCCCATAAAGGTTTTAGACGTAAGGTGAGTACAGAGAAAATTTATAATTTGATTATTTGCACAACTTTGTAGAACATTATTTTGACCTAAACCTGCACATTTATTAAATAATCACAAAAAACTAGTTTACATGGCCCGCCATTTTAAAAAAACACGTACCTCGGCACAGTGACCAGATAGAAGGTTGATGTTTTTAGCAATGTTGATTGTATTAAAATTATCTACAACTTTGCCGAAGACACTAACTCTCTATCTCATCATTTAAAAAAAATCAAGTTTGGCGCCGGCCTGTGGTGAAGCTGTGAACTAAGATTTGTCACCTTTAAATGCGTTATATTTTTTGAAAATTTTCATTCGAAGACACCAAAATGTGACAAACACGTTTTTACGAGTTATTGTAAAAAGTTCATGTTTTTGGCGTTTCGTCCCACAGTGGGTTGGCTGCCCGAGTATTAATAATGCAGCAAGCACGCAGCCGAGAGTATAGCGGTCTAAAACTGCAACTACCGGCACTCAAATGCAAGTCGATTCTCTCCTCTATTATAGATCCCTTTTTCTCTACAATCCGCGCCCAACAATTTCAATAGAGAGCATTTTTAAATTTAGATGATATTTACTAATATAAACAACACGGAAAGCTAAGAATGGGACATTCTACGTGTTTTAAATCGGTACCAAGAATGTCAAATCAAATAGTGTACAAAACTAGAAAAATATATTTATTGTAAAATGAGGAAGTTGATTTTTCAACTTTTTTCCGCCAGGAATCATCGGCAAGCTAAAAAAAAATTACCTTTTCCGTTGTGCGTTACGAGGTATGAAATCTATCGCCGAATCATCCATTTTATTTCAAACAATAGAAACAGATTTTTTCAGCAGCCAAAAGGACATCTTTTAGTTCTTATTACAATTTACAATTTATTTCTGAATCCTGATTTTTTTAAATCTAATTTTATTAACGTAGGTTTAAATTTTGTGCACAAAATGATGGAAAACCGCCATCCACGAAAGCCAACAACTTTATCGGATAGTGGAAAATGTACAACATTAAAAAATGCAACGTGTTCCTATGTTCAAATATAATAGGTATTAACTAAATAGAAAATAAATGTTGCGGAATCTTTGCTTTAAATATAATTTCATTGAGGAAACACACATTGGCAAGATCTTTTTAACTATCAAAAATATCGCGTTAACCAGGCCTACTTCTTGTTTTCATATCGGTTGCGTCTGTCTCCTAACCTGTTTCCATGTTTGACAAAAAAAATGAATGATTATGAATGATTACGGTTTATATCGATGTCTAGTCTGTCAGATTCATTCTCTAATAGTACTAGCACTACTACTGGAGAAAATACGCCTACTGACACTAATGTTTGGATTTGCGTCTCTAGAATTCACTCGTTTTTTATTTCCGTTGTCGAATAGATGTTCTGCACACATTTTCAGAAAACGGAACAATACGATACACTATTAATTCATGAAATCATTGATAAAAGTATAGATAAAAAATGACCGCTTGCTTCTGGAGTTTGCTTGATATTGCGTGTTTTCATTTGCCGTTCCCTTCATGATTTTTTTTTCAGGAAAGCAATATTTTAAGTGCAAGACAACGCTCGTGGAAAATTTTCGGTGGCACATTTGTTGATGTTTGCTATGCATACTTTCCCCTACATTTTCCAAAACCCTCATGGCAAACACTCTACCCACTTACAAGACCGCCGAGCATTCTCTTATTATCCATGGAATTCTTAGTGTTGGGGCACTCTATTTATATAAACAACACGGTGCCAGTATTTTTCCTACGATAGACACATAACTAGATTCAGCATAGAGGTGATTGTATGCTACGGAATATTCTCGGATGGTGTTAGCTTGACTGCAAGATAGGCATCCACATAGAAAAGTGCAGCGAACTTTACATTTTTGTCTTCTAACGGCTTGTGGTTGCAGTTAGAACCCTTTTTCACAGCATGAACTGCATCAATTATAATTCTGATCAACGATTTAGTACTAAACTAATTTAGTTAGTTTTATAAAAATAAGCTTCCGACACAAATAAAATCTATACAATTAAATTCGGCTTGTTTTTAAATTTTGCCACACGCATACTCCTAATCCTTTCCAGCAGCATCCCGGAATTGACAATTGACCACATTCTGATACATAAAAGGAAACCATTGTAAACTAATTCTTTAGGCTGAGTAATTTGTGAATAAATCCTTACTTATGGAAAATTACCGATATCTGCTTACCCATGTGTAAAGAAAAAATCAAACTTTACCGTCGAAAAGTAAACAATGATACACAGTCACTGATAAACACAAATAAGCTACATATAAGCCGAACGCACAAATCAAGACTAACAACGACATATTCTGCGTAGACATTACCACCTTAGTTCTTAGTTCATGCTGGCATTCAAACTCGCGGCGTTCTTATCGGTTCAGGTAAACATTTCTTATGGAGATTTTTCATGCAAGAACAAAGCCTTTGCCGCGCCTGAGGACGGACACAAGTCGATGGTGTTGAAGTCACCTATATGGTTGATTCTTGTGGGGTGAAGCTCTCCTACACAACAAAACAATAGCCCATTATCTGGTTAGATTTATTTTCTTGAACTTATTCAAAATGTTTACAGTTTTGACATGATAGAAATTAGCGATTTTCATAACTCTAGCTAGTAAAAAAAATTGATTTAATTTCAAGAGCTCAGGTTGTTCCCAATCTGTATTACAATGTTTGTTTTTGCTCAAAATTTGTGACTCAGGCTGCTGCGGTTTGGTCGTTTTCGCGGTTAAAAGATCAAAAGTGATAGCAAAAATTATTCTTGTGACATCTAATTCAAAACTGATCCCGCTACACAGGAAAAATAATTAATTTTCACAAGCGCGTAAAATTTCCCTTCTTCTAATTCCCAGCCAAAGGAGGCGTAAACAAAGAAATTGTTTGCAATCTTTCATGCGCAATTCAGCAATGTTTGCAATCTTTCGTACAACAGACTAGATTCAGGCGTTATCTGGCTTAAATTCAAATGAAAAACCTCATTTTTTGCCAAATCTAGCATTCCCTTTATGTGCATTAGATTGCGCAGAAAATTCAATGTTTCTTTTTATCTGTGTATCAGTGAGAGCAAATTGAAGAGTCAATTTCCTGTAATATTTTTCGGTTGACGTTCTGTCAATACAATGAAAATAAGATTACTTTTCTTAAAGAAAAGTGAACGCAAGATTACAGCGAAATGAAAACTAAATTTGACAATTGTTAAGAGAAATCATATTTCGATTTCAATTTGATGTTGATATCAAAATAAGTTTTCCAATTGCTATCTTTATGATGTTAGACTTTTCTCGGGAAAGCTGTGCGCCGATCAAAATTTTGTCGACGGCGGCTTGATATGATATTTTCCAACCTGATTTTTGACGTAGGACTATGTCTTTGTTTTTAATTTGGAGCGTCACGAAATATGCTTAGGTTTTGAACGTTAATAACTAAGTCATTCCTCGATTGATTTCCAAAATTTTTGCATCAATCAATCGGAATATTTTCTACGCTTTGATTCCAATATTTAAATCTATTGCTTTTAACATTCTAGTATTGAAATTAACGTAAAAATAAGGTGATGTCTTATAATGCCGATTTTTCAGAGTAAATATTAGATATTAGATTAAAAAGCCGAAAAACAATAAATATATTAAAGGTGTTAAACTAGCCCTTATTGTTAAAAATCGCGGTAATTAAGAAACAAACAAAATCCATAAAATTATCAAGTAAATTTATGTTATTATTCTATCATCACGAGAAAGCCACTTTATTTTAATAGTTGTTTAACATTTGCTAACTAACCGTGCGGAAAAGTGCTCATTTTTTGGTTTTTACGAGATTTATTGCATTAGGTTAAATTTACCCACCATAAACTTTGGATACAGTTACTCAAATTTGAGTACTATGGCATATACTCAAATTTGGCTTCCCGCACTGAACTCCAGAGTTGGGTGAAATAACTTAATTTTGGGTACTTTGTTTCTTCCGTGCACGGAAGAAAAAAAGTAGTAGCAGTTGCGTGTGGGAAGCCAATTTTGGGTATAGTGATGTTAACCGACCCGTTGGGTATAAATAACTTACTTTTGGGTAGAATTCACCCAAAAGTTAGTTATTTATACCCAATGATCTAGATTGCACATTGCTTCGTAGTCCTACGTCAACTTTGCGTACAACCCTATTGGGCTGTCCCTTCTAGTTTTTCGTTTATAAAAACCTACTGTGTGGCCAGAATTTGTCTTGTTCGGATTCACTTATTCTTATATAGTGTGGATAAGAGCGATTGAAATTATCAAATTATCAAATTCAAATTATCAAATCCAGGAATCAGAACTTTGAAATAATAAAATCGGTTGAACCTTCAACAATTTAGAAAGATGTACTACTTATAAAGAGTGAAGACAATTATTCCTACACAGTTCATTTACAATGAAATTTCATTGATTTATCTAATAAAAACCAAATTTTCAGAGCAGTTTAAGGCATGTATTAAGCTATGTTTACGGGGGTGGATGCTTTGGTAAGATTTATCCCCATCGTCCATAAAAACATCACCTCAGGCGATGACTGACGCTTTAGCACTGTATTTGGAAGAAACCCATAGTTTCCAGGTAGTTAAGCCCTGGTTCTCCGGAAAGTAGTGGGTTGATGTCAGACCCTGTGAGCCAAACCGTAAAAAATCCTGCAAGAGAATGTCAATTATTGGTGACGAAAAAGGGACTTGCGTGGCAAAATCTGGAAGGGTACTCTGGTCAGGGCATGTTGAGAGGCATGTGGGCGAGAGTGCCAGATAACAACCCTGTAGAAATGGCGTTCGCTTCAAATCCAGCTGGTACAAGAAGGCGCAGAGCGCAGCGAGCTACAGTATGTAAAAAAAGTTTATCCACCCCTTCTCACTTGGCACATTTGCTTCAATTAATCCACCAAAACATTGAAAAACGATTTTTAATATTAACTTTATTTCTCAAGGGATAAAAAGAAAGTCAAATAACGATAATTTGATGTAAAAGCACGAACTGTTCGTGTCTGAGACCAAATATATAAGAAAACGATCAAAAATAATGCAAAAAAGTATATCCACCATAATCCTGAATATCATTCAATATATCGTGTGACCTACCTTGGCTTCAAGGACCGCTTGACATCATCGTGGCATTTACTGGACAAGCTTAGCAGTCGTTTCTGGTGCGATTTTGTCCCATTCAGTTACAACAACTTGTCGTAATTGCTGAATGCTTGATGGTTTGTGTTCCTGAACCTAAATTGTCAAAATAGACCAGAGATGTTCTATTGCAGGAGACTGTGCTGGCCACTAAAAACATTGATTTTCTTTTCCTTAAACCATTGGGATACCAGCTTCGATGTGTGCTTTGGATCCCCATCTTGCTGGAATGTGTATCTCCGGCCCAGCTTCAGTTTTTGTGCACTTGCTGAAAGTTTTCGTTTCAGTATGTCCAGATAAACCTCCTTTGTCATTATTCCGTCAATGAATTCGAGTTCTCCAACGCCAGACGAAGCCAAACCATGACTCTACCTGCACAGAAAATGATAAAAGCTAGTTAAGTTAGTTGGAAATTAATGATGTTGCAATAACTCACCTCCACCATGTTTGACTGTAGGCTTTAAACACTGGGTTTTCAGACTTTCACCGGTTCTGCGCCATTTTCGTGTGATACCATCAGACCCAAATAGCATTATTTTTGTCTCGTCTGACCAAATGACCTTTCTCCAATCATCGACTGTCCATGTAATATGATCTCGAGCCCATTTCAATCGTTTTTAATGTTTTTCGCTGACAACCATGGTTTCTTAATTGCCACTCTACCCTTCAGACCTTGTAGATGCAATCGATTTCGGATTGTTTGAGGTGTCACATAGATAGAAAATTCACTCTCAACTTGCTTTGCAATTTTTGGAGCTGACAAACCTCGATCTTTTTCCGCCTTTCTGACGATAGCCCTGTCAATCCGGGAACTTATCTTCGCCGGTCGCCCTGATCGCTTTTCTGGTGTGAAAGAACCAATCTTTTTGTACTTCTGAACAATGTTGGCAGCCGTATCTTTACGTATCTGAACGATATTAGCAATTTGACGGTAGCTTTTACCGCACTTGTGATGCTCTATGATGAAGTTTTCGGATACTCCGCGAAATTTGTGCGTTTTCGAAACACGAGAACTCAAATTTGAATCATGAAAGCTTCTACCCTACGAAAGGATAACAGTATGCAATGTTTACATTCGAAAAAGTGACAGGTACCGCTCAATACACGGCAAAATTGTTCTAAGCATGTTTGGGTGGATAAACATGTTTTGCATGTTTTACTTCCCTTTTCTGTTGATCTTGGCATAGATTTTCAAGAGCAAGATTAATTCAATTATATTTAATGGTATAATGATAGGTACTATATAATGGACCAAACGCATAACAACACTCATTTTATCAACTAATATTTGAATCGATAACAGGAAAATTTTAAATTTGAAGCAGGGGTGGATATACTTATTTTACATACTGTATATGAAAAGGTACTCAACAAACTGGCGAGTTTGTGGGGCGTAGCCGAGGATGAAGAGATGCACCCGTGAATCGAGTGTTGTGGCGTGGAATTGTTGATCCGGTGTTATCTGTGTAGATGTTAACCAAACAAATAAATAAGCTCAGTTGACATACATTGGATTAATTTAAGTTCTGTTCAGTTAGAATCCGGAATCACTTATTGTGTTGCAGTGGCACGAAAAGTGACCGCTGCAAGAATTATTTTACAGCGGTTTGTTTACCTAAGCGTCCACTTTGTGTGGTATGAATTTCACGGTGTTTCGTGCAGTGAGTTTCTGCAAATTCTGCACACCCACGTTGATAATCCAACGTGGTCCACAATAAAAATCGCTAAAACGTTAAAAATCGCCAATACAACCGTGTATGATGTGCTCAAACGTTTCAGGGAGCGAAAGAGCGTGGTTCGAGTGCCTCAAATTAACCGTGGTAGTGGAACATATGACCGCAAGCTAAACCAGAAGGTGTTGAGAACCGTCAGAGCAAACCCTGGACTATCAGATAATAAATTCGCACACGAATACGCTGCTGCTCGCAGTACCGTTCGAAAAATTCGTTTGGGAGCAGGATATTGTTCTTATCAAACCAGCAAGCAACCAAACAGAACCTTGAAGCAAAGTTTTGTCACCAAAACTCGAGCTCGTAAATTGTACCAGCAAGTTTTGACGAAGTACCAAGGATGCCTGCTCATCGACGATGAAACCTACATCAAAATGGATTTCGGACAGTTTCCTGGCCAAAAATTTTACAAGGGGCAACAGCACGAAGAGATGTTCCTGTGAAGTTTAAGTTTGCTTTTACGGACAAATTTGCCAAAAATCTAATGATTTGGCAAGGGATATGCAGCTGCGGAGCAAAGACCAAAGTGTTCGTGACGAATAAGACGATGGACTCAAAGCTGTACAATGAAGAATGCCTCAAAAACCGCGTACTACCTTTCATTAAAACCCATAGGGGTCCCGTGAAGTTTTGGCTAGATTTGGCGAGTTGCCACTACAGCCGGGAAGTCATCCAGTGGTACCGCAATAATAACGTAGATTTCATCGATAAAAAATAAATCCACCCAACATGCCGCAGTTCCGGGCCATCGAAAGATTTTGTGTTATGATGAAGCGGAGGCTTTAGGAAAGTGGGAAAACGGTTCGGGAGGCGACTCAGATGACCAAAATATGGAACAAATGTGCCAATGAAGTTGACTCCGGAGGTGTGCAGCGTTTGATGGGAGGAATAAAGAAGAAAGTGCGAATTTTCATTAGAAACGATAAGAAATGATTTGTATTGATACTTTTTCCTTAAAGTACAGTGAATTACCTTTGCTTTGATGTATTGAACTTATTTGTACGTCAATCCATTACCGAGATACAGCTGATTTTATTATTCCGGATTTTAAATGGACATAGCTTTATTGGAGGTGTTTTTAATTTTTTCATCCCCATCCTTAGCATGGCATTTGTATTCTTTACTTTCTACTTGGTCTTTCTGAGCTCCCGCTTTATCATTGTCTAATAAGTTCCGATTCATAGATTCATGAACTTGGGGACAAAGTGCACAGAATTGGTATCATACCATTCCAGCACGGTTTTAGAATAGTGGCATGCAACTTAATTTGGCCTATGTTACTTCAAAAATGGCAAAAACCGTTTTTGGATGCATTAAGTCGAGTAAATTTTACAATTGATGGTGCCTGTTTTCGATGAAAATTTCACTTTACTTTCCGAAGGTAGCTGCCAAATGAGGTATTTCGATGCAACTTTCGACAATGTTCTTCTTTTTGAAACGATCATCCACATTCAATTCATCGTTTCCGGTGTGGCATTTGTTGAAGCTTAGCTTTGACGTATGTTTCATCATCCATCACACAGCAACTGTATATGGTCGTTATCTCCGTGTAGAGCTTCCTCACACGGGTGTAAACAATGCACTTCAAAGAGAAACTGTGCAAAATTTGATTCATTTCTGACCGGTGGATAAAAAAAGGTACAGCCAATTGTAGGTGTTGGAATAATTTTATGTTCATCCTTTAAGATATTATAATTTAATATTTGATTACACAGCATGCTGTTAGAGGTGCTATACTGATCAGATTGTTATTGCTCTTAACGTAAGTCAACTATTACAAAGTTTGTAGGATGGTTACCTTAGTAATTGCTATCCGATTTGCTCTAGCTTGTGTGCTATTTCGGTACATAATGAACATTATTACAATAGAATGATGGGTGAAAGTTTAGAATTGATAGTTCCGTTATAGTATGGCAATGTAAAAGTTGTATATTGAGTAAGTTTTATAGAACGCACTGCATGTTATAAGCCTTTTGTGAACAAGTGGTTATTCGACATTGATGTTTGTTGGGTTGTATATAAATGTTATAACTGGTTGGGTCTCACCATATTTCGCTGGTCCGCTATAAGACTCACTCTTCTAAAGTTGCGTTGTTCCCTTTGCTATAAACTCGTTTCCTGTGTCTCCGGTGAATTTTCCCTTGTTTCCCTTGAATCCCTTGTTTTCATTGGGTGTTCTCTTTTATTTCTTCTCCTTTTCGTAATATTACCCTTTTGTTGATCTTGAAGTGCCATATGTGCCTTCAATGTCCATATTGTCGTCTCGGTGTTTCTGCTTTTGAAGAGCTGACTTTAGTAGCGCATAAAATCGGAAGATTTGGAGAACATTGTTGCCCCATGACTACGACAACTCTACAGAGATGACCACTATGTGTTCCAGTAGAACACACACAGCGAATGTGGTTCAAGCCTAGTGTCGGCAAAATTTAACAGATTTCCTGGGCAAAATTGTGTGGCCTCAACTCCCCAGATTTAAATCCATTGTATTTTCTACTAGCTGAAAGATTGCAGAATCAGCATTAAGGACTAGTTCAAGGAAGTCATCATCAAAATCTATTCCGGGTTAGATGGATCGATAGGCAACATCACTTATACGTTTCCACGGGATTAAAAGCAGTCTCCTTCCAACAACAAGATTAAACAATTGGTCAAAAATGCGAGCAATCAAATAAGAGAATGCCCCAATGAATGAAGAGAAGAGTTTTATTTAGAAAAAGAACAGATTATTTTTTAAAACTTGTCTTAAAACGTTTTTTTTTTTTGCCAGCTACATTTCCATAATTTCTAAAATAAATACTACCACTGAGCAAAAATATTTAGAATAACCATCTTCTGCATATACAGTGACGGACAATACAATAATACCCAAGACCGATTTTCATATAAAATGGTCATATTTGGAGGCTCTCGCTGTCATTTTTTTCTACGCTAATTTTCCGCTAAGTGTTTTGTGGCCTCAGATAGCGGGAGAGTTTGCTCATTAAAACTTCCGGTTCGCTTCCTAACATCTTGCTATGAAGTACCTGGTGGTTACTCACCCACCGATTACCTGTCGATCTGCCAAATTTTGGTAAACCGACTGCTTAGAATTATCTCTAATTCTCGAGTACTTTTTCGAATGGACGTAAGTAACATTTGGACGAAAATGAAAAAATCAGCATTGAAATTTTTTGCATTTATTTTTATTCCTATTTGAAAACCAGACATGTTTTTCCCAATTAAACTCCTCTGAATGACACATTCGTAAAAGATATTACATCACTACACAGAAACAAAAGCGTTCACGAATATGAAAACGGACCGTGAACTAGTTCACGTTTTCAGGATTTTTTACCTAAAAACGTGATTTAGTTCATGATTACGTGATTCAGTTCACGGTGTATTTTAGCTTGTTCTCGAATTCATGACTGCAGTTCACGGATCCGGGCACGGATTTTTTTCCGTGTATGCTTAAAAATTACACTAGGAGTGAAAATTCAAGTTTCATTTAGAAATTTTTTTCTTACAACGGTCTGCAATATAAAAAGATAATACGTCATTTTGATAAGTCAGTATGATAGATGGCATGTTACTTGCGTCAAAATGATACGCCATTCTGCGAATGACAATGTTGATACGTCGAAATGTTACGTCAAGTTGTCATTTTTCAAAAAGATACGTCGAAATTATCAAAATGACGTATTAGTTTTTTCTGCAACAAAACGGTGTAAAAATATCTTTGATAAAAATATCAAGTTTTACCAAACAAAATTTAAATTTTTAACCTTGTGGTATAAATCCTTTTACTTACGCGTCGTTAAAAGGCATTTAAATGATAAAACAATGATTTGCAAGTTACTTTTCAACACAAGCGGCGTATGTATATTATTCCCAAAAAGTGTAAAAGTGATTTTACACCGTTTTGTAAAAAGTTAGTAAAACTTTCAGAAATAATCCATCAGAAAGTTCATCAAATGAGGGCATATATACATGATTTTTTAATAATATGCCATGAACAACGCGTTTGTTTACATTTTGTGACATACGTCCTTTTGAAAAAGTACTCGAGAATTGTAATATTCCGCCCACTATATCACAAAATATTGCGAGTAGTTGAACGGATTGGAGATAAGGAAAGCATTGGGCATAGGACCAAGTCTCCCCCGGTTGGTATTAAATTAAGGAGCGTAGCAATCAATAGGATCAATATCAGTTACTAATGCTATGATGAACCACCAATCGGAGGGACTGCCTAACTAGTCTTATATCTATTTGCATGATATCCATAGAAAAGGGGGCATGCCGCTGTTTATGCCTAGCATTTACCTACACACACACAGACAGAGGTGACATTTCGCACTAATGTTACGCCGGTGCGTGAGATTTGTACCTTCACAGAGGATACAACCATAACTCACCTCAGATAAAGCAATGTGCTCTTTTGTTCGGTGAAAACTAGATAGAGTGGAAGTGTGCGCCTGTGATGGGATTATCTGGAATGAGTGAACCACACTCTCTTTCAAACGATCGCGCTCACGTGCTCTCATCTGTCTCTGCCAACGTGCTCTCGCCTGCGATCACTGCCGCGTACGCTGCGGTGAGGACGCTCCAGTGCTCTTTCTGTGATTCGCTGGTGCGATTGAAAGTTAAAACATCGTCGGAGTTGCAGAAAATGTACGAAAAAAGGAAGCGGGAAGAAACATTATTCTTTCTTCTTTAGTTATGTAGCGTCAAAGCGAATTTGCAATCACTGCTGTATATTAGCAGAAGAGCCCACGCCAGTGAGCTCACTGACTGGGGCGCACGCGTCAGGGAATTTAACTGCATTCGCTTCTGTGAATTTAAGGTGAATCGCTGCTCCATGTATTTTTTCCTATCTTTTATCTCCCTCTCGCAAACTTCGCTATTTTAAATTGATAAATCTCGATTGATAGTGAATGAACATCGAATCGAACTCTATCAGATTGCTCACAGCAAGTAAGTATATAAACTGATATGATTAAATATTCAATATCTGGTACAGAATCTGAGTTATATCGATTCTAAATTTTGAAGAAATGGCTGCCGTCGAGAATGCTTCAGCGTATGCCGTTAATAGCTCTTCTTCTCACTCTAGAGCGATCGAGTGTAGTGTGAATAAAAACCATTTTTCTCCACTCACATGCGCTACCCGCATGCAAACACGGGAGTGATTATAAACAAGAGAGAAGTGCTCTCGTTGAAGTAGGAAGAGTGTGTGGAAAATTTTCAATCTCTCTCTACCACACTGAGGATATGGACATCACTGCACACAGGCAGAAAAGGCGATCACCATTATTTACGAGTTTACGGTGATTAGGTCATGCCGGACTATTCGGGGAGCTGTGCAACTGGCGTTCGATGTTCTGTTGCTTGCCCAAGTAGCACACAACGATCATAATTAGTTGTAGTAACTGGATTATGACTTAGCAAGCATACTTATACTTTTGATTGTTATTTTTGTATTCTCCCCAGCGCGGAAGTAACGATCTTTGATGAAGTTTTTTCAGAAGCAGATAATTTATCATCTCCATGCAAAGCGCTAGGAGCGGACAGTAATTTTATTGCTAGAACAATTAGACATGAAGAGAAAGTGTATTGACAGATCCGTAAGAGAACGGCAGGCTTTTGAAATTGAATAGATGTAAGTTTTGAAAACGAGCGGAGGGCATTTGAACGGTAGTATACGATCAGGCACATAACCCTTTGTCATACTACCCTATGCAGGATAGGCAAGGGGGGAAATCCCCTTGACTGACAAAAGGTTATGCAACCGATCGTGCTCTTATACTACCTATTGCTTGTTTCTAGTTCTAGCGATTTGTCCGTCTCCTAATACTGCCTAGCACGGGTGAGAAATTATCTCCCGCTGTTGGGTTTTATTTTTAGCATGCACCGCCTATTTCACACATTTGCTCTTCTCGTCATCTATAACTTATAGATCTCGGAGAGAACGACGGTGAGTGGTGCAAATACTGATCCCCACCAGTATGAATTAATGGATTCCCCCATTATGGGCTTTCTACACTTTTGATTGTTATTTTTGTATTCTCCCCAGCGCGGAAGTAACGATCTTTGATGAAGTTTTTTCAGAAGCAGATAATTTATCATCTCCATGCAAAGCGCTAGGAGCGGACAGTAATTTTATTGCTAGAACAATTAGACATGAAGAGAAAGTGTATTGACAGATCCGTAAGAGAACGGCAGGCTTTTGAAATTGAATAGATGTAAGTTTTGAAAACGAGCGGAGGGCATTTGAACGGTAGTATACGATCAGGCACATAACCCTTTGTCATACTACCCTATGCAGGATAGGCAAGGGGAAATCCCTTGACTGACAAAAGGTTATGCAACCGATCGTGCTCTTATACTACCTATTGCTTGTTTCTAGTTCTAGCGATTTGTCCGTCTCCTAATACTGCCTAGCACGGGTGAGAAATTATCTCCCGCTGTTGGGTTTTATTTTTAGCATGCACCGCCTATTTCACACATTTGCTCTTCTCGTCATCTATAACTTATAGATCTCGGAGAGAACGACGGTGAGTGGTGCAAATACTGATCCCCACCAGTATGAATTAATGGATTCCCCCATTATGGGCTTTCTACACTTTTGATTGTTATTTTTGTATTCTCCCCAGCGCGGAAGTAACGATCTTTGATGAAGTTTTTTCAGAAGCAGATAATTTATCATCTCCATGCAAAGCGCTAGGAGCGGACAGTAATTTTATTGCTAGAACAATTAGACATGAAGAGAAAGTGTATTGACAGATCCGTAAGAGAACGGCAGGCTTTTGAAATTGAATAGATGTAAGTTTTGAAAACGAGCGGAGGGCATTTGAACGGTAGTATACGATCAGGCACATAACCCTTTGTCATACTACCCTATGCAGGATAGGCAAGGGGGAAATCCCTTGACTGACAAAAGGTTATGCAACCGATCGTGCTCTTATACTACCTATTGCTTGTTTCTAGTTCTAGCGATTTGTCCGTCTCCTAATACTGCCTAGCACGGGTGAGAAATTATCTCCCGCTGTTGGGTTTTATTTTTAGCATGCACCGCCTATTTCACACATTTGCTCTTCTCGTCATCTATAACTTATAGATCTCGGAGAGAACGACGGTGAGTGGTGCAAATACTGATCCCCACCAGTATGAATTAATGGATTCCCCCATTATGGGCTTTCTACACTTTTGATTGTTATTTTTGTATTCTCCCCAGCGCGGAAGTAACGATCTTTGATGAAGTTTTTTCAGAAGCAGATAATTTATCATCTCCATGCAAAGCGCTAGGAGCGGACAGTAATTTTATTGCTAGAACAATTAGACATGAAGAGAAAGTGTATTGACAGATCCGTAAGAGAACGGCAGGCTTTTGAAATTGAATAGATGTAAGTTTTGAAAACGAGCGGAGGGCATTTGAACGGTAGTATACGATCAGGCACATAACCCTTTGTCATACTACCCTATGCAGGATAGGCAAGGGGGGAAATCCCCTTGACTGACAAAAGGTTATGCAACCGATCGTGCTCTTATACTACCTATTGCTTGTTTCTAGTTCTAGCGATTTGTCCGTCTCCTAATACTGCCTAGCACGGGTGAGAAATTATCTCCCGCTGTTGGGTTTTATTTTTAGCATGCACCGCCTATTTCACACATTTGCTCTTCTCGTCATCTATAACTTATAGATCTCGGAGAGAACGACGGTGAGTGGTGCAAATACTGATCCCCACCAGTATGAATTAATGGATTCCCCATTATGGGCTTTCTACACTTTTGATTGTTATTTTTGTATTCTCCCCAGCGCGGAAGTAACGATCTTTGATGAAGTTTTTTCAGAAGCAGATAATTTATCATCTCCATGCAAAGCGCTAGGAGCGGACAGTAATTTTATTGCTAGAACAATTAGACATGAAGAGAAAGTGTATTGACAGATCCCTAAGAGAACGGCAGGCTTTTGAAATTGAATAGATGTAAGTTTTGAAAACGAGCGGAGGGCATTTGAACGGTAGTATACGATCAGGCACATAACCCTTTGTCATACTACCCTATGCAGGATAGGCAAGGGGGGAAATCCCCTTGACTGACAAAAGGTTATGCAACCGATCGTGCTCTTATACTACCTATTGCTTGTTTCTAGTTCTAGCGATTTGTCCGTCTCCTAATACTGCCTAGCACGGGTGAGAAATTATCTCCCGCTGTTGGGTTTTATTTTTAGCATGCACCGCCTATTTCACACATTTGCTCTTCTCGTCATCTATAACTTATAGATCTCGGAGAGAACGACGGTGAGTGGTGCAAATACTGATCCCCACCAGTATGAATTAATGGATTCCCCCATTATGGGCTTTCTACACTTTTGATTGTTATTTTTGTATTCTCCCCAGCGCGGAAGTAACGATCTTTGATGAAGTTTTTCAGAAGCAGATAATTTATCATCTCCATGCAAAGCGCTAGGAGCGGACAGTAATTTTATTGCTAGAACAATTAGACATGAAGAGAAAGTGTATTGACAGATCCGTAAGAGAACGGCAGGCTTTTGAAATTGAATAGATGTAAGTTTTGAAAACGAGCGGAGGGCATTTGAACGGTAGTATACGATCAGGCACATAACCCTTTGTCATACTACCCTATGCAGGATAGGCAAGGGGGGAAATCCCCTTGACTGACAAAAGGTTATGCAACCGATCGTGCTCTTATACTACCTATTGCTTGTTTCTAGTTCTAGCGATTTGTCCGTCTCCTAATACTACAAAAATAACAATCAAAAGTGTAGAAAGCCCATAATGGGGGAATCCATTAATTCATACTGGTGGGGATCAGTATTTGCACCACTCACCGTCGTTCTCTCCGAGATCTATAAGTTATAGATGACGAGAAGAGCAAATGTGTGAAATAGGCGGTGCATGCTAAAAATAAACCCAACAGCGGGAGATAATTTCTCACCCGTGCTAGGCAGTATTAGGAGACGGACAAATCGCTAGAACTAGAAACAAGCAATAGGTAGTATAAGAGCACGATCGGTTGCATAACCTTTTGTCAGTCAAGGGGATTTCCCCCCTTGCCTATCCTGCATAGGGTAGTATGACAAAGGGTTATGTGCCTGATCGTATACTACCGTTCAAATGCCCTCCGCTCGTTTTCAAAACTTACATCTATTCAATTTCAAAAGCCTGCCGTTCTCTTACGGATCTGTCAATACACTTTCTCTTCATGTCTAATTGTTCTAGCAATAAAATTACTGTCCGCTCCTAGCGCTTTGCATGGAGATGATAAATTATCTGCTTCTGAAAAAACTTCATCAAGCATACTTATGTTATCTCAACCGAATGGCAATAAGTGTGCTACTAGGGTATCGAAGCGATCCCATGCTTTTGGCGGATAGTGCCAGTTACAAACTTTCAGCGTATCGTTAACTATCCAACATCCCAACGATTTCTCGTGGAAGTGCAGAGGAGTTTTTGGCTTCCTCCAAAGCGAGTATTACATCAACGCATTCTTTCCCATTCCCTACTTGATCATGATCAAGTCTTTTGTGTCCTCAGGTAGCTCAGTGAACCGTCAAAAATATTTAGAAGAGAACAAGTGTTTTCCCATAATCAAAAGATATTTCATACATCGGAAGTTTACGTACGAGAAGTTTACGTAGGGTTCTACTTCTTAAACTACATGAGCTGTACCGTGTTGCATATGAAAACTTTTGTTTTACATTCCCTTTAAGAAGCTGTGTTGAAAGGGAATTGGATTTTAAGGCAAAGACATATGAAAGATGGCATAGAATAACGATTTAGCATCGACCATTTAAATTTTTACGGCCCGACAAGCAGAGGCTCTTTTTGAGGTGTTTTTTTAGTGAGATCTATCTGGTTATCAATATATAACAATAATCTATTTTCAAATAATATGTGCCCGGTTTGGGAATGTAACATTTCCAAATATTCAAATGATATCGAAACACCCTTCACCCCCATTCTTTTTTTTTATTAATCATTTGTACAGGCTCAATCGAATTAACTTTACAGAGCCAAGTTTTTAGACCCCCATTCTTAGTAGTTCCGAACATATAATTTTTATGGTTTACTGATAGGACTCATGAGAGAGAATCCTACTTTAAAAAAGTTTGGAGGTCGTTGCGTCTCTTTGTGTTATTTAATTAGGCAGTCAGTGTTACGTTTATATGTCCAAGAGGGCTTTTCGTAACTTCTTCAGTCGTTTAAAATTTAGTTGATTGATGTCATTGATTGTTGGTCATAATATCGCGATGCCGTCATTTTTTTCTACGCTAATTTTCCGCTAAGTGTTTTGTGGCCTCAGATAGCGGGAGAGTTTGCTCATTAAAACTTCCGGTTCGCTTCCTAACATCTTGCTATGAAGTACCTGGTGGTTACTCACCCACCGATTACCTGTCGATCTGCCAAATTTTGGTAAACCGACTGCTTAGAATTATCTCTAATTCTCGAGTACTTTTTCGAATGGACGTAAGTAACATTTGGACGAAAATGAAAAAATCAGCATTGAAATTTTTTGCATTTATTTTTATTCCTATTTGAAAACCAGACATGTTTTTCCCAATTAAACTCCTCTGAATGACACATTCGTAAAAGATATTACATCACTACACAGAAACAAAAGCGTTCACGAATATGAAAACGGACCGTGAACTAGTTCACGTTTTCAGGATTTTTTACCTAAAAACGTGATTTAGTTCATGATTACGTGATTCAGTTCACGGTGTATTTTAGCTTGTTCTCGAATTCATGACTGCAGTTCACGGATCCGGGCACGGATTTTTTTCCGTGTATGCTTAAAAATTACACTAGGAGTGAAAATTCAAGTTTCATTTAGAAATTTTTTTCTTACAACGGTCTGCAATATAAAAAGATAATACGTCATTTTGATAAGTCAGTATGATAGATGGCATGTTACTTGCGTCAAAATGATACGCCATTCTGCGAATGACAATGTTGATACGTCGAAATGTTACGTCAAGTTGTCATTTTTCAAAAAGATACGTCGAAATTATCAAAATGACGTATTAGTTTTTTCTGCAACAAAACGGTGTAAAAATATCTTTGATAAAAATATCAAGTTTTACCAAACAAAATTTAAATTTTTAACCTTGTGGTATAAATCCTTTTACTTACGCGTCGTTAAGAGGCATTTAAATGATAAAACAATGATTTGCAAGTTACTTTTCAACACAAGCGGCGTATGTATATTATTCCCAAAAAGTGTAAAAGTGATTTTACACCGTTTTGTAAAAAGTTAGTAAAAACTTTCAGAAATAATCCATCAGAAAGTTCATCAAATGAGGGCATATATACATGATTTTTTAATAATATGCCATGAACAACGCGTTTGTTTACATTTTGTGACATACGTCCTTTTGAAAAAGTACTCGAGAATTGTAATATTCCGCCCACTATATCACAAAATATTGCGAGTAGTTGAACGGATTGGAGTTAAGGAAAGCATTGGGCATAGGACCAAGTCTCCCCCGGTTGGTATTAAATTAAGGAGCGTAGCAATCAATAGGATCAATATCAGTTACTAATGCTATGATGAACCACCAATCGGAGGGACTGCCTAACTAGTCTTATATCTATTTGCATGATATCCATAGAAAAGGGGGCATGCCGCTGTTTATGCCTAGCATTTACCTACACACACACAGACAGAGGTGACATTTCGCACTAATGTTACGCCGGTGCGTGAGATTTGTACCTTCACAGAGGATACAACCATAACTCACCTCAGATAAAGCAATGTGCTCTTTTGTTCGGTGAAAACTAGATAGAGTGGAAGTGTGCGCCTGTGATGGGATTATCTGGAATGAGTGAACCACACTCTCTTTCAAACGATCGCGCTCACGTGCTCTCATCTGTCTCTGCCAACGTGCTCTCGCCTGCGATCACTGCCGCGTACGCTGCGGTGAGGACGCTCCAGTGCTCTTTCTGTGATTCGCTGGTGCGATTGAAAGTTAAAACATCGTCGGAGTTGCAGAAAATGTACGAAAAAAGGAAGCGGGAAGAAACATTATTCTTTCTTCTTTAGTTATGTAGCGTCAAAGCGAATTTGCAATCACTGCTGTATATTAGCAGAAGAGCCCACGCCAGTGAGCTCACTGACTGGGGCGCACGCGTCAGGGAATTTAACTGCATTCGCTTCTGTGAATTTAAGGTGAATCGCTGCTCCATGTATTTTTTCCTATCTTTTATCTCCCTCTCGCAAACTTCGCTATTTTAAATTGATAAATCTCGATTGATAGTGAATGAACATCGAATCGAACTCTATAAGATTGCTCACAGCAAGTAAGTATATAAACTGATATGATTAAATATTCAATATCTGGTACAGAATCTGAGTTATATCGATTCTAAATTTTGAAGAAATGGCTGCCGTCGAGAATGCTACAGCGTATGCCGTTAATAGCTCTTCTTCTCACTCTAGAGCGATCGAGTGTAGTGTGAATAAAAACCATTTTTCTCCACTCACATGCGCTACCCGCATGCAAACACGGGAGTGATTATAAACAAGAGAGAAGTGCTCTCGTTGAAGTAGGAAGAGTGTGTGGAAAATTTTCAATCTCTCTCTACCACACTGAGGATATGGACATCACTGCACACAGGCAGAAAAGGCGATCACCATTATTTACGAGTTTACGGTGATTAGGTCATGCCGGACTATTCGGGGAGCTGTGCAACTGGCGTTCGATGTTCTGTTGCTTGCCCAAGTAGCACACAACGATCATAATTAGTTGTAGTAACTGGATTATGACTTAGCAAGCATACTTATGTTATCTCAACCGAATGGCAATAAGTGTGCTACTAGGGTATCGAAGCGATCCCATGCTTTTGGCGGATAGTGCCAGTTACAAACTTTCAGCGTATCGTTAACTATCCAACATCCCAAAGATTTCTCGTGGAAGTGCAGAGGAGTTTTTGGCTTCCTCCAAAGCGAGTATTACATCAACGCATTCTTTCCCATTCCCTACTTGATCATGATCAAGTCTTTTGTGTCCTCAGGTAGCTCAGTGAACCGTCAAAAATATTTAGAAGAGAACAAGTGTTTTCCCATAATCAAAAGATATTTCATACATCGGAAGTTTACGTACGAGAAGTTTACGTAGGGTTCTACTTCTTAAACTACATGAGCTGTACCGTGTTGCATATGAAAACTTTTGTTTTACATTCCCTTTAAGAAGCTGTGTTGAAAGGGAATTGGATTTTAAGGCAAAGACATATGAAAGATGGCATAGAATAACGATTTAGCATCGACCATTTAAATTTTTACGGCCCGACAAGCAGAGGCTCTTTTTGAGGTGTTTTTTTAGTGAGATCTATCTGGTTATCAATATATAACAATAATCTATTTTCAAATAATATGTGCCCGGTTTGGGAATGTAACATTTCCAAATATTCAAATGATATCGAAACACCCTTCACCCCCATTCTTTTTTTTTATTAATCATTTGTACAGGCTCAATCGAATTAACTTTACAGAGCCAAGTTTTTAGACCCCCATTCTTAGTAGTTCCGAACATATAATTTTTATGGTTTACTGATAGGACTCATGAGAGAGAATCCTACTTTAAAAAAGTTTGGAGGTCGTTGCGTCTCTTTGTGTTATTTAATTAGGCAGTCAGTGTTACGTTTATATGTCCAAGAGGGCTTTTCGTAACTTCTTCAGTCGTTTAAAATTTAGTTGATTGATGTCATTGATTGTTGGTCATAATATCGCGATGCTAAATGCGTTTTGGTGCTGTCACTTTGAGTGTGATAAAACAAGGCCGCTTTTTGGGAACAGATCGTTCATGCTGTTCTACCGCATCGGTACACATCTTGCTGGCTCACTAGTATGAGAGGTTGAAGTAAAATGGTCATTCGCAAATGATACAAGGCGAGTTTGTTTCACAACTACATGTAGACATTTGACTTAACTCGTCGACCAGCTTCGTAAACCCTCTGTTATACACTCCTGGGAATATATATACTTTAAAACCACGTTTCAATAGAAATCGGCAAACAGTCGAGTGTTTCACTAAACCTCGGTGTCTCGTTGTTGTGTATGTATCGGATCTATATCCGATTAACAACACGTTGAAATAAAGTTCAGCCATGCTGTTGGTAGTCTTCGTTTTGCTGACACGATATGGTATTGATTTCTTGCTGCAGTACTATTCCATTAATTAGCCAGTTTTTCTTCTAATATGCATACCCAGTATGCTCAGTCAGTATTTGTTACTCAACCCTCACCTTCTGTAGAATTATGTAAACACATTTACTCTTTCGAGCGAAAACCACCATCACAAACATAGCAAGCAAAAAAAGATGATGAAAAAAAAGCACATGATACGTCATCATATGGCGAGCCCCCAGTCAGCTGCACACGCTTACCGTTTCAGTAAGGTAGCCTACCATTGTTGTTAATATTGGTCGAGCCTCCAAATCTACAACGAACATAACATTCCTCCATACAATACCCCCTACTCTGCCACAACTCCCGGGAAAAAAAAACGTTGCACACCTGTAGAATACGACAGAAGAACTTTTGTAGATGATGCGGGTGCTGGTTGACATAATATGCGTTGATCATAAAACTAGATATAGCATGTTTTGACTTATCTATCAAAATTTCAAATACAACAAGAAATATACTCATAACTGAGTTATTTACAAAAGTAAACACCGCTGAAGAGTATAAATAAAAAGCAGATACGCTCTTTCTCCTGCTTTGTTAAGATTTGAAAACAAATCCAAGAAAAACTACTTCATTGCAAGTCGTACCAACATTGTGTGGGGGCTCCCCGTTGTGGAGTGTGCGTTAGCGAAGAAGTTGCAGAGTGATGCAAAAATGCACATTCGTTGAGCAACGATTGTCATAATCTTATCTTCTGGAGGTAATCTGAATGAGTCAGCAAGAATTTGCGGTGAAACATCAGAAACAGTATACAAATTGTTCACAGTATACAAAAATTCAATAAATATTTAAAAAAAAAAAAAAAAGATGGCATTTTATATTAAAACATAGCAAACTGAATATTTTGTAGATAAAATCTCGATAAGTCGAAAAGATCTATTATTAAATCGTAAATTTTCAAAATATATTGTAACTCAAATTCTCCTTATTCTTAAGGCTGCAATAATATCCTCCATGGCAAGTTGTTGAAAAGTTTAGTTCTGAACGCTTGCAAGTACATGGTATATTGTCGTTTGAGTTAAAAACCGGAAAAACTTGTCACTAGCGATCAGTGCCGGATGCAGTGCCCAAATGCGCTATAATGCGCACTATTCTAAGTTGAATAGTAGTATGTTTCAGTTTCGTACTGGAACGCCAATACCAATGATCGATTCAACCTAAAAATAGTCTCGACAGTTCTTCAATCCTAAATATGTATCAAACCTGCTCGTGCAAGTTTGATCAAAGTCACGCGATCGCACCGCGCCTCACATACCTTGTTTTCCGTGTTTGCTCGGTTTAATCACTGCCCCTGACTAGTTTCCTACACGTATTTAGGTGAACGGACTATTCGTTTGTGTTGGTTTCAACTGTGAGTTGGCGCACACTATAAGTGTTGTTCAAACTGGTAAAACTTGCCCTCACTATTCCCTTGCTTGTGAATTATTCATGAGTGAACCCAACTGTTGCAAATAATAAAAAAAGGTAGCCGGCATCACGATTGATGGAAATAGCTTGGGCTTTCAAGAATCAGTCTGTTCGCAGAATTTTGTTAGCCTGACCTTTAAATTTCATAAGATTGTTTAATCATCCTCACCAGAAGAAATCAACAATATATGAATGCACATTTTTAGTTCGTGATCTGATTGATTAGCATTATTAACACCATCGAATGCTTTGCACAGCTGTATTAAGTATTGTTTTTCCGATTGATATTACTCGGATGCACACGTCAGTAACGTACCAATGATGTTTTGTGTGAGTCTTAGTATGATACATGTTATTCACAGTAACAAAATACTATAGGAAATCCTATGTAACTATAGGAAAACCTCGACAAATTTGATATCAGATGATATTTACGACGATATAAGATAATTTCTTTTTGTGAAAAACTGAAACTAATTCATAAAAAAAAACAAATTCAATGTTTTAAGGTCTGTATCCGCAATAATCTGGACACCTCAAAACATGAATAAAACATGAATTTCGCATTATATTTCCGTCGTAGTTGTTTATTTCAGATTCATGGGATGTGTTTTAATAATTCGTGAAGACAAAACATAGTTATTCGGTATTTGCATAAAATTTTCGAACTTTGCGCTTAACTCCGTCTATTAGGGTTTGTACAGTCTCTTCAGAAATCGTAGAAGCCGTCTTTGTCCAAATTTGCTGGAAGTGTTTGATGTCTTTGATTCCTTGTTTCTTTCCAGAAACCTTCCGCTTCATCAGAGCCGAATATCTCTCGATTGGTCTGGTCAATTTGGTGGGATTGATTTGCTTGGTACCACTCCATCACCGTTTTAGCATAGTGGGATGATGCCAAATCGGGGGAGAGCGCAGCAAGCGCTGCCCGTGCACGGTTGAGTTTTGCGTGAACTGTCAGGTTTTTTCTGTTTGTTAAAAATCGATGCATGTGTATTTGTGAAATTGTGAATTTGGGTTTGGAAAGTTTTTCGGTGGTGATTACTATTCGGGGTAGTTTGCATTCACTATATTTCTTTCCCAAATCCAAAAGATCGAACTTTCTTCTTAATACCACGCATAAGATTTTGTACAACGCTTGAACCGACATTTTTTTCCGCTTTCAACCAGTAGTGACAACTTTAGGATGCTTTCGAAGTTCGTGCTTCATTATAGCCTAACTTTTTTTAATTGGCCGCTACTCTTGAGAGTTTGGGGGATTAAGATACTTCGGACGAAATTAACACTATTCGCCTTGTACCAATTCAGAACATCCTTGGAATAGTGACAAGAGGCTAGGTCTGGCCAAAAAATTGTAGGAATGTTGTGTGTTTTGAGAAACGTAAGCAGTCGTTTTTTCAGGCATTCATTCATGTATACCTGACCATTTACAGTTGAGGTTGTCACGAAAGGCTTACTCCGTTTACCACGCGAACAAATCCCCTGCCAAATCATGAATTTCTTGGGGAACTTTGACACTTGCTGTTTCCTGAAAGACTCTGGAACAACGAACTTGTCTTTCGCAGTCACATACTACTCACAATTTTGTTTAAAGTCCGCTTTTACGTGTGTTTCATCGTCCATGATGCAGCAGTGTGGCTTCGTCCACATTTGTGTGTACAGCTTACGAGCACGTGTTTGGCTGTCCTATTCTGTGTTTCATTGCGGTTTGGAGTTTTCTGCATGAAACTTTTGGTCAAGTGCAGCTTTTTCGCGACATCCCAAACGGAACAGTTGGGTTTGCGTTTAAAGGCAGAAACCACTCGCTTGTAATCCTTTACACAGTACGGAACACTATTTCTACCACTTACCTTCTTCCGACCAACAGTTAAACGTTCCCCGAAACACTGTAGACTAGTGAATTTTCAGCATCTTTCCGATGGCTCGGTGCGAAAGAAGTGGGTTGTCGAGGTGCGTGTGAAAAATGTTCTCGCGCACTTGCTGTTCCTTCGACTCCATTTTTTTTTCACGCAGTGTAAACAATTCACGCTAAAGTCAATTCAACCAAAATCTCGTTGAAATCAACCCAAAGGGCGAAATGTTACAGCTTATTGAAAGTGATGCAATTTAACTGTGAATACCCTTTAATTAAATAGGTAAACATTTTTTTTTTTCAAATTCAATATACTCCCAAGAAAGACAAAAAGGAAACAACAGTTATCAACTGAGCCCCTCTGGCTTATCAATTAAAATGACAATTTAATGCACATTAGCTCTCAGCAGGTCGTTTGAACAAGGGTTTGCCCCCTCATTTTAGGAGCATCCACTTTCACTTCTTCATTCATAAGGCATGAACATAGCTATACTTAAAGACTGTATTCGATGAAATTTGGACACACGCAATTGTTCGTAACTTTTTAGCGTGTGGGTAAAAATTATTGAAATTTTAACTGAATGAATTTCAGTTGTGTTGTGTCAATTGTGTAATGAGTTTCGTGAAAAATGGGCCGAGTGATTTCAGTGATGGCTTCGATTGAAGAAATAGTGCGCCAACAAATTTTGGGCACTCACTTCGAAAACCCAAACGCTTCTCATCGATGGATCGGAAAACAGCTCGGAATCGCACATTCAACCGTATCTCATGTGATCAAAACGTTCAAGGACCGTAAGACAACCATGCGGAAAAATGGTAGTGGCAAAAAACGTGGCACATCAAATCCGGAGAAGGCCAGGATGGTATTGTACCAATTTAAGCGTTATCCCAACATTTCGATCAGGGATGTTGCGAAAAAGGCGAAAGTTTCAGTTTGTTTTGTGCAGAAAACAATGAAACGTTCTTGATTACATGTGTACAAGGTCCAGCAGGCACCGAACCGGAGCGATAAACAGAACTCGGTGACCAAAACTCGTGCAAGAAAACTGTACCGGGAGGGGCTCACAAAACCGTTCTGCATAGTGATGGACCATGAGACCTACATTAAAGCCGACACCAAACAAATGCCAGGACAGGAACACTACGTCGCCACATCTTGGCCGTTCCGGAGAGTGTACGGAAAAAGAAACAGTCGAAATTCGCCAAAAAAATTTCTTGTCTGGCAAGCGATCTGCGGATGTGGCAAAATGAGTCAGCCCTTCATCACCTCTGGGACCGTCAACGAACAAATCTACAAGGACGAATGCCTCCAAATACGACTTCTGCCCTTCTTGAGATCTCACGATGGCCCGACACTGTTTTGGCCGGATTTGGCATCTTGCCACTATGCTCGGCACGTCTTAGACTGGTACAAAGATAATAATGTAGTTTTTGTACCAAAAGACGTCAACCCTTCAAACACTCCAGAACTTCGCCCAATTGAAAACTTTTGGGCAATCATGAAGGCAAAGCTCGGTAAAACTCTAAAACTGATAGAAAATGAACTTGAACTAAAGAAATTGTGGTTAAAAGCAAGTAAGCAAGTCGGTATCATTGCCCAAAATTTGATGAAAGGGGTCAAGGCAAAGGTGCGGGCATTTGGGTTGGGAGAAGAGGTTCAATAAACTAATGATGTCAAAACTTGTTTAGTACTTTATTTCCGAAAAGTTTGAAAAGAATCGGGCTCAAATAAAATTTTTGGTGACCTATTTTCTGTGTCCAAATTTTATCGAATACAGTCTTTATTATCAAACATTAATCCACAAGAAGATGCCCCCCGGGTTTTACATTCTGTTACTGGGTTCTGGCTGTTTGGCTTATTTTTTGTTAAATTATTTCTACCTCATGTTTCAAGTCCCGTGTGAACCATCAGCTGAAGGCTAATGTCAAATACTGAAATCATTTCGATTCATCATCCCCCGGGTTATAGACTAAGGTTTTTTTTACACAGTTTGTTTTCGGCGATAACTCCAGAACGGAACAACTTATCGACCTTAACCGAATCAAATTTAACTTTTTGGCCAAAAAGTAATCATATGCCATTTTTCCAAAAAGTCACAATTTTTGGTGTAAATACCCAAAATTTTAAAAATTGTACTTTGACCATTGTATCAAAAGGTAACGCTTACAAACAAAATCGAAGCAATATAAAACGTTTGAACATGTGAATTTATCAACTGTATTTAGTCTATTTTACACGTTTTTTTTTATAAAAGTGGAACGAATCACCCATGCAAAAAAAACACTTGTGTACACTACCGTTGAATCGCATATTCTAGAAAGAAGATATTCACGCGAATGCAGCATGAAGCAATATTCACTAGAGAGATCGGGCTTCAGTTATAAAATCTTACACCGGTGACAAAGCAAAACAAAATGTCGCAGCTGAGGAATGGATATTGCTGTATTAAACATGAAAAAAAAACTTCATGATGATTCCGTTAGTGTACGGCAGGCTGTGAAAAATTGAATAGAAGTAGTTGAAATTGAGCGAAGGGCATTTGATATGTAGTACTCGAACCAAGCACATATTATTTTACCAGACTACCCACACTCTGGGTAGGCAAAGGGAGGATGTCCCCTTGACTGGCAATAGAATGCGCGCCTGATCGTGCTCATGTACTACAATGGCTTTCAATAGTTCCAGCCATTGTATGCGTACACTCTATTTCCCGCTCTAGGCTTATTTTTAGAACACAACGTCTAATTTAACTCAATTTTGCTCATTTGATAATTATTTTTGAGAAATCTGCATGGAAAACCAAACGTTGAGATGTGATGAAAACTTTGGTTTTAAGGCCACAACTGCAGATTCCTTGCCAAATCATTAGTTTCCAAGCAAACTTATCAGCAAAAACAAATTTATACCTGGAAGGGACACCCCATAACCATTTGCCAGGTTAAATTTTCATCCGGGGATTTGTTTATAATCCATTTTGACATATGTTTCGTCATCCATTTAAATACACCCATCAAATTTTGTCAAAACTTGTTCGTGTAGTAATCGTGCTCGCTTTTTGGCCACTAAATTTTGTTTCAGGAAGCGATTCGGATATTTACTGGCACAAAAAGACTTACATTCTTCTCTTGAAAGGATGTCACGCACGGTGGAAAAGTTGGAATCGTTTTTCTTTTCGTAACTCAACACCTTTCTCCTCAGCTCTTGTGCCACTCTTGCAGCCTACTGCCACATTTGATGCCACATAGATGCGCTGTGCTCCATCCACACCCAGAGTATCCTTGTAACGTTTGAGTACAAGACACACCGTTGACCTTGGGAGTTCTAACAATTTTTCGAAGGATTCTCTAGATGTTTGTGCACACATAATTTTCTTTTCTCAAGTTCCACAATCCGCAATTTCGAGATGCGCCGATCTATCGAAAAAAAATTTCACCAATTTCTTCTTCGATGAAACATCAAAAAATGCCTGTCAAACGATTTTTGTTTTAACCACCAGGAACGTGACGGTGTATTAAACCGTGCGTCTAGATTTACTTTGAATTGAGCATTAATATCACGTAATTCAAATTGTATTTAAATTCTCCGTTCGAATGGTATATGAATTAAGTTATTTTGTTTGCTCGACCGAGAGAGTTAAAGGGTGTATTCGATAAAAATGGCACACACATATATACTTATCAAAATTAAACTGATTATCGGATTTTCTTGAAATTTTCAGGGAATAAAGAACTACTAATGAGTTTTGATTTACAACATTTGCTTAATTCAATTTCATCTCCCATCCCGAATGCCCGCACCTTCATTTTCACTCCACCCATCAAATTTTGTACAACCGATTTTCCCAGTGTTTTTGTTGTTTTTACCCAAATTTTCTTCAATTCTAGCTCTGTTTTTATAGTTTTGGGATGTTTGCGAAGTTCCGTTTTCATAATTGCCCAGAATTTTTCAATTGGACGAAGTTCCGGTGAATTTGGTGGGTTCATATCCTTTGGCACAAAATTGACTCCGTTGGCTCGGTACCACTCCAATACGTTCCGAGCGTAGTGGCAGGATGCTAGATCAGGTCAAAACAGAGTTGATCCTTTGTGCTTATTAATGAATGGCAAGAGACGCTTCTTAAGGCACTCTTCCGTGTAAATCGCACCGTTTATTGTTCCGGAAGTGATGAAGGGAGCACTTATTTCACCGCATCCGCAAATCGCCTGCCAGATTAGAAACTTCTTTGCAAATTTCGATAGTTTCTTCTTTCGAACATTCTCCGAAACATCGAACTTCGACTTGGCAACGAAATATTCTTGCCCAGGAAGTTGACGGAAGACGACCTTGACGTATGTTTCGTCATCCATCACGATGCAACCGGTTTTGGTGAGCAGCTTCGTGTAAAGTTTCCGGGGGCGGGTTTTCGCAGTGATGTTTTGTTTTTCATTCCGGTTTGGGGCTTTTTGCACTTTGTAAACATGTAACCCAGCACGCTTCATGGTTTTCTGCACAAAACCGACTGACACCTTAGACTTTTTAGCGACATCTCGAATTGACACGTTTGGACGGTTCTTGAATTGTTGTACGACTTTCCTGGCCATTTTACTGTCCATTGGACCACTTTTACGACCACTCCCTTTGGACACTCAGACGCTCCTTGAAGGTTCTTATTACACGAGAAACAGTTGTATTTGCAATTCCAAGCCTTTTAGCAATCCACCGATGGGACGCCCCTGGATTTTGATTGTGAATGCACAAAATTTTCTCACGGACAATTTCTTGTTTCGACGACATGACTGGAACTACTGAATGTATAAATATGAAACTTGGCAGATGTAAATAATACACTATGGATAAGATCTACTCAAATTTCTAGGTTTTTTACTCATACGATTCAAAAGTTACAGAAGATTTTCTGTGTGCCATTTTTATCGAATACACCCTTTATTAGCGTTCAAAAACCTTCCATATTAACGTATCGCTCCCAGTTTTTCTAAATTTTGAAATAACATATAAAAGTGTACATAACAGAAACGTAATCTTACGTTAAAAAAAATTCACCCGCCTGATCAAAATGCTTGAAAAGTTTAAGTTTTTACGACAATATATGCACAATCAACGATGAAAATGATAGAAATGAGTGCATCAAAAAACGGCTTTTACCCATCTACCGAAAGCATACTGGCATCTGGCATCTGCTCACTACACTTCTGCTACGTTGGAGATGCTCAAGAAGGAAAAAGTCGATGTTGTCGCAAAGTGTCAAAATCCCACAATCTGCCCTGAACTGCGTACTAAAGTTCTGTCCGGAATCAATGATTGTCTAATCACTATGAATCCGGAATCACTTATTGTGTTGCAGTGGCACGGAAAGTGACCGCTGCATGAATTCTTTTACAGCGGTTTGTTTACCTAGGCGCCAACTTTCTGTGATGTAAATTTCACGGTGTTTCGTGCAGTGAGTCAAAAGTTATTCCAGATGGAAGCCGAGAGGAGAGAAAAAAAATCAGCACACCCACGTTGATAATCCAACGTGGTCCGCAATAAAAATCGCAAAAACGTTGAAAATCGCCAAATCAACCGTGTATGATGTGCTCAAACGTTTCAGGGAGCGAAAGAGCGTGGATCAAGTGCCTCAAGGTAAGCGTCGTAGTGGAAAATGGTGTTGAGAACCGTCAGAGCAAACCCTGGACTATCAGATAATGAAATCACACACAAATACGCTGCTGCTCGCAGTACCGTTCAAAGAACTCGTTTGCGAGCAGGATATCGTTCTTATCGAGCCAGCAAGCAACCAAACAGAACGGTGAGGCAAAGTTTCGTCACCAAAACTCGAGCTCGGAAATTGTACCAGCAGGTTTTGACGAAGTACCAAGGATGCCTGCTCATCGACGATGAAACCTACGTCAAAATGGATTACGAACAGCTTCCTGGCCAAAAATTCTACATGGCGACGGCACGAGGAGGTGATCCTGTGATGTTTTAGTTTACTTTTATGGACAAATTTGCTAAAAAAAACTGATGATTTGGCAAGGGATATGCAGCTGCGGAGCAAAGACCAAAGTGTTCGTGACGAATAAGACGATCAACTCGAAGCTGTACTAGGAAGAATGCCTCAAAAACCGCGTACTACTTTTCATTAAAGCCCATAAAGGTCCCGTGAAGTTTTGGCCAGATTTGGCGAGTTGCCACTACAGCCGGGAAGTCATCCAGTGGTACCGCGATAATAAAGCAGATTTCATCGATAAAAACATAAATCCACCCAACTGCCCGCAAATCCGGCCCATCGAGAGATTTTGGACAATAATGAAGCGGAAGCTTAAGAAAAGTGGAAAAACGGCTCGGGGCGTGACTCAGATGACCAAAATGTGGAACAAGGAAGTTGACTCCGGGGTTGTGCAGCGTTTAATGGGAGGAATAAACAAGAAAGTGCGAATTTTCATTAGAAACGAAGAGAAATGATTTGTATTGATATTTTTCCCTTAAAGAACAGTGGATTACCTTTGTTTTGATGTATTAAACTTATTTGTACGTCAATGCGTTACCGAGATACAGATGATTTTATTATTCCGGGTTCTAAATGGACATAGCTTTATCGAAAGATACTGGGCAATAATTGAGCGGCATCTTAAGAAAGATGGAAGACAAACAAGCTCTGTTGACTGCTTTAAGAAAATTTGGTCTGCAGCACAACGAAAAATTATGGAAAAAATTTATGCAGAATCTTATGGAATGTATCAAGAGAAAGGTCCGAATGTTCTTCAGAAATGAGAAGTATATCACGTGAATTCGGTCATGTGTATGTATATATATTTTTTTACTCTCTATTATTCCAAATTTAACATTATTTTTATATTCATATTTATCCTAGGTGCTCCTGCTAAGTAATTAACATTTCCACCTTACATGCTTTATATCTAATTGTGTTAATATTATTTTTACCTTGTCTATTTAGTTTTTAACAGCGTTTTTTTTTAATGCCTGCGTATAAGAAAGATCATATGTATCGTAAATTAACTTTAAAAAGAAAGCTACTTCACTGTGTAGCTAACTTTGTTATTTTCATCATTTTTGTACCAGTCTTTTGAAGGCGCATGTTGAAACTGCACCACACACTATAAGATAAATAAGAAAAGTTAAAGTTTTGAACACAGTTAAGATACCAACGGCTCGATGCAGTCGAGATCATGCCTACGTGCAATCCGTCACGAGTAAAGTATGCATATGTAATCGTAAGACGAGAAACTAATAAAACGCATTCATAGTTTGCAATGATCTTTAGAGCTTCTTTCGCTCGTTCTGGTGCGAAACCTCAACTAATTTCGTATTGACCGTTTGCAGAGAAAACAATTTTGAATGACAACAGCTTCCATCCAACCGAACGTCAGTCTGCACGTGTTTCCCTATGACAAACAAGTTGTTAACCAAAGCAATCAACAATATTGAGTTGATATAGCTGCGTTGATGACTCGAAATGTGAGACAAATAAATATTCCTAAACGAATGATCAATGAAACGCGTCGTTCTCCTGTACGGCTGACGACATCGAAATCAATTTACGTATGTCACTGTAGACATTTTTATTTTCGTGGTGTATAGTGAATTCAATTGTCAAGTGCTTACTCTGTACACATTTTATCCTTGCAATCAGTTGCCATATAATTATACGAGTTTTGCATGAGCTGGTTGAGAAAGTAAACAAACAATACGTATTTTTATCATAATGATAGGTGATGCAATATGCCTTTGCTAGTTAAATCACTACTGACTTTTTGAAATGCAGCAAGCGTTGTTTTTTAAAAGCTTTACACCAATAACAACAAGCAACATTTCTTGCATTGACATATACCTTAAACATCTCTCTTGAAAATAAAGATGAGAAAGATTTGGTATTAAAGTGAACAGCATTTTCTGAATAATAACCAGAGGTGCTAAATCCGGGTAATTACCACTTTTTCATGTTTTTTTTAATATCAATTCTTCACGAATGTTCTAGTAGAAATCAATAGAATTTAAACCACAAAAAGTCGTCGGATAATCTATTGATTTGATCTTTATAGACGTCAACTTTACCGAAAACTGTTTGCTCGCAAAATGACGAATCAATCGGCGATTCGCCCATGCGTGAAGCGTTTATACTTTGCATCATATATGTATCAACCACCAGAAGCCATACTAAGCACTATGATGTAGACGTTTGACTTTCAAAATTCAAGGTCGATAGAAGTTCCACAGGTCGGGTAGCCATGCACCTGTATGCATTACTTTAAAAAAAAAGGCTCAACCGATTTTAGTTGATAAACAGGAAGTTTACGTGCAAATTCAACCACACCATAAAAGTCTTATTACTTATCTCTGAGCGGTGGCTAGCCTCTTTAGTGAATGAGTACTCTCGGGTAAGCCAGCCCCTGCGCATGACTATTTGCAAGCGGTATGAACTCATCAGACGCCAAGTACCAGTTAGGATCTACTTCCGAACGATCGCGCTTGACGGGGGTATTTAAAAGAGTACATAAACTAGTGTTGTGACAGTGTTTTTAACACCAGTTGATCTATGGCAAGGGTATGTGATATGCTACAAAACCTGTCTAGAAACTAGATGGTGCGTAAAATAACAAACGGTTTCAGGGAAGTTACCCCCATCGATTTATAATTTCACCTACCCATGGCGATGTGAACGCACTTGTTCAAGGATTTACTTGGTGTCGACGATAGAACATCCTTTCACTTCCCTGGTTCATAGAGTAAATGCAGAAGGTTATGGAACCACTAGTCGAACTAGTATAGACCGTCCCAGAAAGACAGGGCACACCTTCAGTTCGTTAAAAAAAACATGTGTATTTTTATTTATGTCAACTTTTATTTTTACATATGGTTTCTCAACATTGTTTATCAACAGTTCATGAATTATGTTTGATGACTTTTTCATGTATAAGCAAGTTCTCGAACTTTTTCTCTAACGTTCTTCATAAGGTTCTGAACAGATTGATTAGCAAAGACTTTAGACGCTCTTGTCCTATATCTTTCAAACATGTTTACGAAGATACCCTTGCCCAGTTGTTCGATGGGACAAATTTGGGGGATTCATTTGCTTAGGTACAATTATCACGTTTTCCGATTTGTACCACTCCATGATCAACTTTGCGCAATGACACGAAGCAAGCGCTCTCCAGAATATTACAGGATTGTCATGTTGAAGAATCGGTGGCAACAGGTAACTTTTTTTTATTAATTTATTATCAAGATAATAAACTAAAGCTAACCTGGGCTAGCTCATCTTCCGTCGTAGTCATTTAAATACCTTTTGGATATTTTCCTAACTTGTCCGGGGGTGAGATTCAAACTCATGACTTTGGCGTGAGAGGTATGGATGTCAACTACTACGCTGGGATCGCCTCCCGGCAACAGATATTTTTTAAATCATTTATTGACGTAAATATCTGCATTCATTGCTCCATTTATGATGTACGGCTTCTTAAATTTACCGCAAGAGTGAATTACCTGCCAGACCATCACCTTGTTGCCAAATTTTTCATTTAAAACTGAGGTGTTTGCTTTGTCAACATCATGATCTTCACGTATCGTGTAATATTGCGATCCCGGCAATGCTTTACAGTCCAATTCAAATACGTTTATCGTACGTCGTGTGTCATACAGTTTCCGCACCCGTGGTTTCACGCTGGCTGCTTGTGTATCCTTTTTGACTGCTTCTGCTTCTTGTACAGTCTATAGTTATGATGTATTCAGGGTGGCCACAAACTCGGGAAAATCGAGAAATGCGGGAAAAATGCGGGAATCCAAAATCATCGGGAAATATGCGGGAAAAAAGCAGGAATTTCAAAAGTCATCGGGAATTTTTGTCATATGGAAGGAACCATACTCACACCATTTTCAAATGATTTGAGTAGCGTTTTTGTCATTTACTCGGTCCACCGATCTCATTGTTCAGCCTGTTCAAAACGTACCGCTTAGAGCATCTTCAGCGGTGGTCTATTTTAACATATTTATAGTTGATTTGCATCAGCAAACTTTAAAAGAACCAGCTAAAATAGACCAACGTTGCGTTCTCCGCACCGGTGTAGTATTTCTTGTTGTTAAACCCACGAATACCTATCATGCCATGTCAATCATACAACATCCAGAGATCAGAAGTTTTGTTTTTTTCTGAGACCGAGGATTTTTCGCAAACGTTTTGCCATGGATTGGTTTGAGTGGTGGTGAGTGTGAATGCATGCATCTCGTTTAAAAGATATTTGATAGTGCTGATAGTGATAGATAGCGCCACGTCAACCTATGACAAGAAGCACTTTCTGTGACGTTTCAACATGCCAAGGGTTATGATCTTAGACATTATGCGACAACTAGAGTCAACTGATGGCTTTTTCCAGCTGTTGCGATGCAGTTGGATATGTTGGCCTTAGTGTAACATAGGTGCACTGCAGCCTAACGGATGTTGGCGTATGTCCTCAGCTAGTTCTCTCGACGAAAACTTGGGGGTTGGTGACCCTGTGCAATTTTTGCAAATCTGTCCTTAAGACCTACGCAGTATTTACGTCCCCCAATATCGGAAAAGGTGAAGAAACTGATGGACAAAAATACTTCCCAAAAGTTCGAAAACAATCTTATAAATTCAGTGCACTTAGAAACTCAGGGAGCTTATCAGAAGCGCGGTATACTTCTTAGATTTGACTTAGACTTTCTCGAGGACTAGCTCTTCTTGCTGTCAAAGGAACATCCCATAAAATCAGGGAACTTTCCAGAAAATCGGAGAGCTTTCCAGAAATTAATGGTTCTTCCTAGAAATTCAGAAAACTTTCCTGAAATTCAGATTGTTTCCTAGAAATTCAGAGAATTGTCTACAAATTCAGGGAGCTTACTACGAGCTCAGGGAAGTTTCCAAAAGTAAAGGGTTCTTCACAGAAGTTCAGGTAACTATCTAGAAATTCAGGCGACTTCCAGAAGATCATAGAACTACTCAAGATATTCTGGGAAGTTCCAAAAATTTCAAGGACTTTCCCAAAAGTTCAAGGAACTTTCCAGAAAATTGGAGAACTTCACAAACAACAGTTTGCGGATCTTCCTAGAGTTTTAGTGAACTTCTTAGAATTTCATGAAACTTGCTAGACTAGACATATACAAAACTTCTTAAGAAGTTCAGCGAACATGTAGGAATTCAAGAAACTTCCTTAAAGTTCAGGGTTTCTCATGAATTCAAAAAACTTCTCATAACTTCAGGAAATGCTCACAAAGATCATGGAACTCCCCCAATGATCAGCAAACATCTCAGACGTTCAGAGAACGTCCAAGAAATTCAGAGAATTTCCCAGAAGTTCAGGGAACTTTCCAAAAGATTCCTGAGATCTTCCAAGAATTTCAGAAAACGTCCCAGATAAACAGGAAACTGGATTTTTTGAGCATTTAAAAAGTTTAGGAAACATCCAAAGGGTTTTTCCATAAGTTTGGGGAGCTTCCTAGAACTTAAGGGATCGTTCCAGGTGACCGAGAAATTTTCCTATCGTTCCGAAAACATCCCAAAAGTGCAGGGTATTTAAGTTTTAAGAAGACCTTAAACTTCTTACTACTCGATAATTTTTCGAACTCAACCAAAACGAGAATAAAAAAACCAACTTTTTAATCAATTTCATAGAATTTCCACTTATTCTCAATCTTCGAGATCATACGGTTACGGTTTAACAACATCTCGGTAACGCTAAATATTCCACAGAAATTCCACGGCTTCCAAGATTTTTTTCTTCAATTTCTCGTAATATTTGTGATATTCTGCTTTTTATCAAAGAATATGTACCTGTTGGAAGTTAAAACAAATTTTGGGATGCAAAATCTAATTTTATAAGTTCCCGTTCCAGAAAATTGTTCTTATTCCATGGATGATCAGCAAACTTTTTAGCAGTTCAACCAAGTTTCCAGAAATGTTAATAATTTTTAGGCAATTCAATGAACTTCTCTAAAGTTCCACCATTTCTCTTCTCGAAAGACAGCGAGCAAACTTCATGATTATCTGGAAACTTTATTATTTTTTATTAACTGCCGAGAAGTTTAATCAACTTCTGGCATGTTCATTATAGATATTTCTACCCAATCTTCATAGATATTCCGAAGTTCATTAGATTAAATTTTTAAAGAGTGCGTTAAGTAAGAAACATAGAAGCTTATATAAGTTCTTAAATGATGCAAAATAGATCCGATATAAAACAAAATTTACAAACACCGGTGCAGCGATGTTTTTGCGTTTGGTCTAAACAAATAAATCCAAACCACGATTTGAACCACCGTTGAAGATGCCCTTAGAAGATCTGGCTACACGGCTGTAACAGGTGCCGCATTCCAGTGCCAGAAATGAACTTAGTTTTCATGTGGTGGCGAATGTGTTGGCGAACTGGACAAATTTTGGCTAGTACTAATTGGTCATTCCAAGAAGGAGCTGCCAAATTTGACAATATTTGCTGAAAATTGGCTTATCATGTCGCACAAAATGCGTATTTTAAATAAAAGGAAAGTGTCTGGTGATAAACCAAACTGGAAAAAGTTTGTGAGCCCAGACATTCAGCTACGAGTAATTTATATTAACTCATCGTAACAGTTGGGAAAATAAGGCAAAAATGCGGGAAAAATTCGGGAAAAATGCGGGATTTTTTATATTAACATTGTGTGGCCACCCTGTGTATTTAGGAGAAAGGGCTATTTTAACTTGTCATAAAATCAAATTTTCAGAACATTAACGAATGGTACTTTTATTTTTCTTTGCAGGTAAATACTGAAATCTTATTTGAAGTGCCCTGAATATATACGAAAGGATTCTGGTTGAACAATAAGGTAAATTTGGTAGGGTAGGTTAGGGTCAGAGTTTTATTATAAAGCTCTAGCCATTGCAAATGACAATTTTTCTCTGTTATTACAGTATGTTGACAACTTGAACAAAAATTTTTAAAATCTGTGGACCAACGGGGTTTTTTGATAGTTTTAATCTTTGTCTTTTTTTATCAATTATTTAGTTTCTATTCAGAGTTCACGTGGGATTGACTTTAGAAAATGTAAACATTCGCCTCGAAACAGTTCATAACCAATTTTCAAGAACATTTTTATTTAAATCACTATAGATTCACTCATTTTAACCAAGTTGTAATTATCATCATGATTGAAAAATACTTCTAAGCGAATCCTAGAGGGTTTGAGCTGTTAAGTGGAATACCTGTAACTAGAAATTGGAAGAAAAATTAGTATTTTCCATTTAATTCCAACTACCTTTGCTTATCTTGACACATACGCGTATTTCGTCTACAATGTGCAGACTTCTTCAGTGTCTTGTACTGAGTCGTACTACTCGCAAGTCGAGTTATTAGTACGAGACACTGAAGAAGTCTGCATATTGTAGACGAAATACGCGTATCTGTCAAGATAAGCAAAGGTAGTTGGAATTAAATGGAAAATACTAATTTTTCTTCTAATTTCTAGTTACTTCTGAGCTTTCAGAAATCTCACACGGTTTCCTAAAATTTAACTAAAGTTCCCTGCTTCTATCCGTAATTGGATTAAAAGTTGTCCACGTTAAAATTGCAACACACGCAAATAACTACAACTAGTCTTAATGGTGAAATATGTAAATATTTTATTCTAAAGGCAAGTAATATTTGTTTACATCCTGTAAGTTTGATTGAAAAGTGCAGAAATGTTTTTTAAATCGTTTGAAATGGAGTCGAAAAAGCTATGTATTTTGCAAGTGCATTTTGGAAATCCAAATATTTCGCATCGTGCAATAGCAAAACAGATTGGAATCGTGAACTCTACTATTACTCTACTGTACTCTACTGTCATAGAGAACGTTTTATCAACCACCAACCAGAACAACCATCGATCTTAAAAAAAAAGTGTACAAAAACATCCTCGCAGGATCGCTAAGGGCTACAGGAGAAAAGTTGAAGCTTTCAGGTGCACACTTAATGCTTCTGTCCGTAATATTGCAAAAAAAGCTAACCTTGACCAAGCGTTTTGTGCACTAGGTCAAAAATTGGGCTGAACTAAGTATTATGAGGAATTACTTAAAGACAGTCAAATCAGATCAAACATTTAAGAAAGCATAAGGCAATGTACAAAAATATGCCCGTCCCGTGTTGCACAAAACCTCATGGAAGATCTTAAAAGAAAGGTATTTGGATTTGGAGTCAAAACTTAAGGTATCTTCAGCGGTGGTCTATTTTTGAAACTACTTTATACTAGATTTGCATCAGCAAAACATGAATAGAACCAGCTAAAATAAACCAACTCTGCCTTCTCTGCACCAGTGTTGCATCTCTTGTTGTTAAACCCACAAACCCCTGTCCCTGTCAATTATTCAACATCAGGGATCAGGATGTTTTCAGAAATCGCAGATTTTCCACAAGCATTTGATAATGTTTACTGCCTGTAGTGCGTCGTTAGCAGACGACGTGGAACACTTGTTCTTTCGTATGGCTGAAGATGAGAGTGTGATGTGAGGTAAACGATATTAGATAATGCTGATTTGTGAAACGAGAAGGATCACATCCCTGAAGAAACCAAACATTCATAATTCAGAAAACGTCCCAGAAATTCAGCAAACTTCTAAAGATCACTGAAGCATTCTCAAAAGTTTAGGAAACATTCCAAGGATTTCTCCGTAAGTTCAGGGAACTTCCTAGAAGTTCAGGGATCTTCCCAGAAGCTCGAAAAACTTTCCAATAGTTCATAGAACACAACAGAAGCTCAGGGTACTTAAGTTTTAAGAAGAACTTAAACTTCTTACTACTCGATAATTTTTCGTACCGAACCATAATGAGAATCAAAAAATCAACTACCCCAACTACATCAACACTAACCTATTAAAAAATTTGCAAATCGACCAAATTCCAAGATTTTTTTCAATTGCTTGTAAATTATTAAAATATTTGTGATATTCGGTTTTATATCATGGAAAATGTACCAGCTAGAAGTCTAAATTACTTCTGGGAAGCTAAATGTGTTTCTCAAAGTTGCGGTTATATCCAAAAAGTATTCCATGGGCAATCAGCAAAGTTTTTGGAAGTTCAAACAAGTTTCCAGAAGCGTTGAGAATTTTTCGGCAATTCAATGGACTTCTCTACAGTTCCGTCACTTCTCTTTTCAGAAAAGAGCGAGCTAACTTCATAATCATCATGTAACTTTCAAAAAGTTTATTCAACTTCCGAGAAGCTTAATCAACTTCAACATCAACAGGTTTCTCTTGAATTTATCTGTATGAGCTATTTTCGTGTGCTAATCATGGCCAATCCATCAATAAACCGTTTCTTCATTTTGAATATTTCATTAGTTTTCATTTCGGAGCAATCGAAACAATATTCGGAATCGAAATTTTCCACCAAATTGTCGTAAAATTCACAATAGTTACAATTTCGGGAAAAAAAACTAAAAGTATCATTCGTTTAGGAATGAAACGAAAAGCAATTGGTTAGCTCCGGGATCAGCATCCGAGGCGAGCAACACCACTTTCTGTCCGGCACCAGTATCACTTGCACCCACTTTTCGGCTCAAAAGCTGAAATTTTACTCAATAATTGGTATTATATAGCAGCGTGTAGTGTTTTAGAACGATATTTTTCTTGTTCCAAATTGCTCCAAGAATAGATCAAACCATTTACCAGATTTAAAATGATGCAAAATAGATCCGGTATAAAACAAAATCAACATCAGTGCAGCGATGTTTTTGCGTTTGGTCTAAAAAAATAAATCCCATCCACGATTTCGACCACCGTTGAAGTTGCCCTTAGCAAAGATGTTTAAAAAAGGATATGTTGGACGCATTTTAAGATTTATCAATTATAGAAAGTTTATGATACTACAATTATAGAAAGTTTGTGATACTACTGAGAATCCTTATTCAAACAATAATAACTAAGGTAATACCTTCTGTTCAAATATGAACAAGACTGGTTAAATAAAACACAAATGGTTAATTATTCTTCAATATTTATATTGTCTCCTTCAAAATAATCACCATCGGAGGCGATACACATATGCCAACGTTTTTTCCATTCCTTATAGTACTTTTCATACTCCTCTTTTGGTATCGCCTTAAGCTCCTTCTTCGAATTCTCTTTTATGACTTCAATTGTCTGAAAATGTTAACCACGAAGCGGCAATTTTAGTTTCGAGAAGAGGACAAAGTCACATGGTGCCATATCAGGAGAATAAGGCGCTTGAGGAACGATGTTAACGTTATTTTTGGTCAAATAATCGCCAACTAAACACGAAGGTTTCGTCATCGAGTGTTGATGTTCAAGAGACCAAGTAAAGTGGAACAGTGGATGTTTCCCTGAAGTGGGTCACCAACGTAACACGATTTGGCCACCATGCGCCTCCCTTCCAACAATTCCAGGTTGATGAGCTTGCACCGACTTTCATAGCTTGGCAATCTGCGAGGGTCTTGCCAACGAAGATGTTGCAGAGTAAAGCGTATAAACCTTCACTGAACGGCGCCAATCCTCTGGACTGACTTTTGGTGGAAAGGGGACCACAATACTTCAAAAAAGAACGAACCAAAGAGCAGTATAGTGCCTTCAGAAAATAAACGTCTTTGAAGTTTTTTGCTAAGCGGAACATGAATCCTAACTGCGATTAGGCTTTAGACACAATGTAGGCAATGTGGTTCCCGAATGTAAACTGTCATTTGAGTCGAGTCGAGCATAACTCCCAGATCATTGACTGTTGTTTCACGTTTCAAGCATGTTCCCCTAAGGATGTAGTCGTGGAGATACATCGCACGTTTTCGGTCAAAGGAGATAGCCGAGCATTTTGATACATTTAAGGAGATTCTGTTGATCCGGCACCAGTCGTCGAACACTTGTAGTTCCTGCTGAAGAAAATGGGCGTCTTCTGGATATTTTATGACGTTCAGGGATCTAAGGACCAAGTTCACGTCGTTCATATATAACAAGAAAAGGAATGAACCAAGGTGGCTGCTTGCGGAACACCGGATGTTACTGAGAAGCTGGACGAGGCATAATCTGAGATCTTCACAGACATAGTTCTACCAGTCAGGTATGAGCGGAGCCAGTTCAACAATTGATCGTGAACCCTCATTTTGTCGTATTTGGAAATTCCAATCTGATGGTTCGTTTTATCAAAGGCCACAGAGAAATCTGTGTATATGACGTTTACTTGATGGCCGCGTTCCATTTCACGGATGACGAACGATGTAAATACGGTAAGGTTGGTCGCCGTCGAGCGCTTGGGCATAAAACCGTGTTGGTCAGGAAAAATTGTCTGTGAATAGTCATGGATCAGATTCTGGAGCACAATTAGTTCAAACAGCTTGGATACAGCACTCAGTGCAGCCATCCTACGATAGTTGGCGACGGATCGTTTTCATTCCTTTTTGTGTATTGGGAAAACAAACGACTTTTTCCAGCATTCTGGAAACACACCGGTAGCCAATGACAAATTGAAGACCACAGCCACGGGCTCAGCTAATGTGTTCAGACAACTATTCAGGACAATTGAAGGAGAACCGTCAGGACCGCATCCAGTTGAGTTTTTCATCTGCTTCCCGGCTGAAATCACCATACCACTATTGATAGTGAGTGCAGGGCCAAATACAGACAAGCGGGGAACATTGCTAGTAGCAGCTTCGAGGCCTTCTGCATCCAGAGATTCGTCACAGAAGACACTACTGAACAGATTACGGAACAAGTTGGCGATATCCGCGACAGAGTCAGCTTCATGTATGCTGTCAATCATAGTAGAGGGTAAACCGGTTTCTTCCGTTGTTCATTCACGAACCGCCAAAAGCTTTGTGGATTCGTTTTGAGACGACTCTGCAATTGAGACTGATGAGAGTTGTATAAGCTGTTATTGAAATGTTTGTACTCGTCATTGGCGCGTGCGTAGATTTTCCTCGTAGAATTAGTGCGATATTTGCTGTGTTTCCTAAGAGCAGCCCTTTTAACACGTTTCAAATGTTTGAGATCGGAATTAGACCAAGCCGGTTTGGTAGGCTTACGGTTGAGTTTCTTAGGCACTAATTGATCAACGGCGTACAGCAAAATACAAGGGTTTGCAAGGGTCATGTTCAAATTCACGCCGGCGAGGAAGTTATTCATTTAGTCATAATAAACTCTTTCGATGTTGTCATGGAAGCTGTACTTAGGATTAAACTCCAGTGTCAGTAACAGTGGGGAATGATTTCTGCAGCTTTTGACAAGTGGTGTCGGAACCTGAAGAACGGAACATATTTGGCCCAATTCTTCGATAATGAAACATAGATCCAGCAAATGGTTATTCGCGTTCGGAATGCCATTATTTGCCGAAGTCTGGCGGTAGAATAAGCGTCAAGCAAGGAAAGAGAAGCCGATCTGAATGTCGAACAAGGAATTGTCTAGATAGCGGAAGCCGTTAGTATCAATGTTCCATGAAATCGTGCTGAGGTTAAAATCAATGACGATGTTGTCGCTGCGTCCCATTTGTGACACGATCCAATCCAGAAAAAGAGCGTACTTTTCGATAAGGCTGCTGTCGCTAACACAATCGAGGGGGATATAGACCACATAAATAAACAGAGTCTCGGATTTAGTGGATATCGCCAACCAAAGATGTTCAACCGTTGAGATTTGAATTTTGAGCGCACGGCAAGAAGAACTCCACCACCAGATTTCCTGTTGCTATTGAGCGACGATCGGTCTAGTCGGTAGACATTATACGTGTCATCGAACAGTTGCTTCTATGATTTGTTTATATTATATTTGTTGTGCGAAGATTCGAGGTGAGAAAGCATTTTTTTGGTAATAAATTATATAATTGTGAAACGTGTCCGTTACGGTTTGTTTAGGCAGGATTCGTGGCTGCGAAAGGCAGGGCTGACACATCATTTTTAGTCAGAGATTGCTCTTGACCCCACTCTGCGACTTTGAAGGAGTCCCGGGGCACACGTGGCCGGAAAAGGGACGCGAGCGACATCTCAACGCTCCCTGGACAGGCAAGCCATCTATCACACCCCGTCATCGAGCAACATTGACGCTGAACGTAAGTGCCACGTTCTCGCACAAGCCCACGTCTCCGGTGGAGAAACCTATTCAGCAACCCCGAGTTCGCACCAGCGATCGTTTCGGTACCGAAGTAGTGAATGGCAGCTTCGGTACCACCGTCTGGTTCTCCACCCACCCACACGTTTCACTCCGTTGTACATGTCCGTGCGCAAGAGACAAACGGCACGAATTGCCATTCAAGTCTCACCGAAGATAATTGAAGTAATGATTGAGACACCGACGCACAAAAGAAGACCGAAAAAGAGAACTATAGCTAGAAAGGGGGAAGAGAGTAAGGAAAGGGAAAGGAAATAGACAGGCAAAAATGCAACGAAAGAGGACGTTCAAATATATATCATCCATGTTGTCGAAAAGTAAATGTTAAGCTTTATAGATGGTGAGCTTTATAGCATGTCCTGAAGTTATCTGTTGTTCCCAAATGAGTTTGTGCCATGGTATAGTAGTTAGAATCTTGTGAGGGGTCTTCATGTAGTTTGCGTTCGTATCTTATTTTTGAGTTTTTGTACTGGGTAAGTCGGCCATAAAACGACCTGTGACTACTCTCGAATCGGAAGCAGTTCGCTTCGATTGGACTTCTGGCTCGACCTATGATGATAGATCCACTCTCGCGCTCGTAACTGTTGGCTCTACCGAGGTGTCGTAATTTTTGGTTGAGACGTTGTTGGTATTGTCGCTCTCAGCCTCTACCGAGAAGTACAACGGTCGCATTAAACGCCACCAGTCAGCTTCCTTCCCGAGTACGGGAAACTTAACCCCATTCCCCTGAATGGTCTCATGCCGGGCCAACCTGCAATCTGGTGGGTGGTCTCCTTTTGGTAGTGGCACCTAAACCACCCATTTTCAAACGGGAAGCTCGACAGGCAGGTGGGTTACATCCTCACTTGAAACATCGCGTAGTTCAGCGTGTGCAGCTTACAGATTCAGGCTTAATTTGCAGGTAGATTGTGAGGATGTTTCAAAGTTCCGTTCTGAGCTTTCTTTTCCATGTTGAGGTTAATGTTAACTACACAACATTATAACAATAAACTGACCAGCCAAAAAAAAATCGCTTCACTATTGTTTTCCACAAAATGCATAATTTGATTGGAAGGTGAACCCGAACCCCTAACTGGTGATGTTGAGTAGTATATTGTAACATAAAAATTGTAATTGTGTAATTTTGCAACGTATCTCCTGTGATCAAATTACACAATTGTGTAATTTTGCAACGTATCTCCTGTGGTCAGTTGAGAATATTTGTGGTTGCTGAAAAACCCAAAAACGAATACTTGATTCACTTATACCTAATGCGCCTGCTAAGCACAGATAAAGTGAAGTGGTAAAGAACTTAAATGTCTGGCAAGGCAAGCGAATTGTTCCTTTTGTTATTCACATCAATCCATGTTTTTTATCGAGTTAAAAGGATAATTACTGTTTATAGTTTGTAATCGCTGCAGGATTGCCTTATTTTGAATCTTGTTATAAATCATGAAGACTACCACATAACCGAGAAACACCATAATTTAATCAGTAATAAAATATTATTTATGGCTGCCATGCCTTCCCATACATTGTCTAACATAGTAAATCCGAACGATTAGCACTCACATCAGTTGACTGCATTCATTCCATTTGCATTATCTATCAGCTTCTGCTAAAACGTATCCGATTATTTATCGATCGTGTCTCCTGATAAACTAAGTTTGTCCTCTATTTGTTTACTCGTATGGTTACAAATGTCTAGTCAGTGTCTGCTGTCTGTAATGGTAGATTCACTTAAACTACTTCAATACTGCAAAGGTGCTGATTGTGTGTTGCGTAACCAGCAACCGCTCTCCTAACACAACTATTAAAAATCGATTTATACAGAACATACTAGACTACGCGACATATTCTATTCAATTAGACATTTCATTACTTTGCTCCGGCTAGTTCGAGTGACTTGATTCGACGTAAGAGGTTGTAAACTCGTTGACGCGAATCAAAAGTGTGTCGCCTAGGTTCACCTGTATGCGATTACATGATCAGAAGTGCTAATCCAATTGCAAATATCAGCAGGCACGTGTCATCCTAGATTAAAATTCTTGAACGTGCCCAGTTGCCAGTTAGTGATTAGAACTCAATGCTTTGTCTTGTATTAGTTTTTCACTCGGAACGGCTACAGAATAACGAAAAATAGTTCAAGTGATGGGTGTGTCCCCGTTTCGTCAGTGACGCTTCGAATCGATCGTTGTTAATCAATTCGACTTTACCAATGTCATATGAATCAAAGTCACGGTTCTCCAGTTTTTTTTTGTTTTTGAAATTAAGCCAATATTTCATCATCCAACGACGGTATGACGTAAAGTGCAAAAAACCAACGGGAGGCTTGTCACGTCCCGGCAAGCTAAAATTTGAATGATTCAGCAACGTCAATTTTGAAACGTAGTATTCCTCGTAATTAATGAGAATGCTGGTATCTTGGTGTGTCTTTTATTTACTTGACCCTATGGTCAATTGTTAGCGATAGAACTTTTGGCAAGTCCACTAAAAACGCCTCATGGTGGTCATTATTTTCCATCCGCAAGAACAACTATGAACGAACCGACCGATCAAGGCTTCTTTTTGTTTTGGTTGAAGCAGAGTAGTGCCAAGAATAAAAATAGTTTTCGTTGCTTGATGCTTGGAGCATGCGAGCATCCAACATATCTGTTATCGATGGTTCTTGAAATACACACGAAAATCTGTGATGGTGTTCAGCGGAAATTTCCACTGACACAGCGTGATGCACTAATATCAATGCATTGTTGGGGACAAATTTGATGTTATTCGAGAACTCATGCACTGCAATGGGCACTAGTTTTGTAATATGTCATGTTGCATGATTGAATGTAATTATTACCACGGGTACCTGCCAATTAGTGGAGATCATTTATGCCTAGTAAATGTACATAGTTATCCAGAACTGGTCAAAATAAAACATACACTTAGCCTGAAAACGCATTAAGGCTTGCTTCATTTAGAATTGGAACAAACTTTTGCTCATATTGTGGCACTCCTGGTGGACGGATTTGGAAGTTCTTGGCGCCCACGTGTCGGGAATTTTGTCAGCTTCTCGTATGTATTTTTGACATTCCGCAAATCGACTGTACTTTGTAAACAATCAACATGGAAGCCGAAAGAAGGGAAAAAAATGTGCACAGTTATTTGGAAAATCCATTGTGGTCTGCATCTAGGCTAGCTAAACAGCTGAAATAGCCCAGAAATACCGTATGGCGCGTTATCAAACGGTATAAGGAAACATTGACGACGACGATGCCGGAAGCCTCAAGCCAATCGTCGGAGTGGAACTGTCGACCGGAAACTGCGTGGTAAGATTTTGAAGACGATAAAGAGGAATCCCAATCTGTCGGACCGTGATTTGGCCAGAAAATTTGGTGCTGCCCATAGTACCGTGAGGAGAACTCGACTCCGGGAAGGAATCAAGTCGTATCGAGCTAGCAAACAGCCAAATCGGACATAAAACAGAATACGGGTGAATACGGGAATCGACGGGTGTCTTCTGATGGACGATGAAAGCTATGTCAAGGCTGACTTCGGGCAAATCCCAGGTCAAAAATTTTACTTGGCAACGGCTCGGGGGGATGTTCCAGCCAAATTTAAATTTGTTTTTGCCGACAAATTTGCACGAAAATTCATGATTTGGCAGGGCATTTGCAGCTGTGGCAAAAAAACGAAAGTTTTCGTTACAAATAAGACAATGACGTCGGAACTATACCAAAAAGAGTGTCTCCAAAAACGAATTTTGCCGTTCATTCAATCCCACGACCATCCCGTAATGTTTTGGCCAGATTTGGCAAGCTGTCATTACAGCAAAGTCGTTCAAGAATGGTATGCAAAGAAAAAGGTCCAGGTTGTTCCGAAAAACCTTAACCCACCCAACTGCCCCCAGTTCCGCCCTATTGAGAAATACTGGGCAATCATGAAGAGGAGACTCAAGGCAAAGGGAAAGGTTGTCAAAGACATCAATCAGATGAAGACCTGGTGAAATAAGATAGCTAAAACGATGGACGAAGAAGGTGTGCGCCGCCTAATGAGCCGTGTTACAGGAAAAATTCGAGAATTCCTTCGAATCCATGACGAATAATTTTATCCGTATTTTTTCTCAAAAGTATGAAGAAAACGCTACATTTGTATAAAAAAAGATCTTGAATTCAATAATAAATAACTGAAATACAGGCAATTGTTTTTGTTCCAATTCTATCTGAAGCAAGCTTTATTTGTTATATTATTCTCATTTTGATATATCAGTGGTGTATATGGGAAAGTTTTACTATTTAGTGTGATAAATGGCCAAGACGTTATTCATTACAGTTTATATATTTTTTTTATTTTTTCTTTTTTTTTTTTTGTCAGACTAGTTTTTATCCTAAAATCTATATTTTTTCTTCAACAAAATAAATCATACACTCAAAAACCGGATTTCTCAATGTTACAGCGTGGCCTCAGACTCGGGAAAAGCGGGAAATATGCGGTAATCCAAAATCATCGGGAAATATGCGGGAAAAAGTCGGGAATTGTCATATGGAAGGAACCATACTCACACCTATTTCGAAAGATTCGAGTAGCGTTTTTGTCATCTACGCGGTCCACTGATCTCAATAACGGAATCAAACATTGTTTGACATTGGCATGTGAATCATTTTCTGCTGGCTTTGTTCAGTTTGTTGTTTAAAAATGTACCGTTTAGAAAATCTGGCTACACGGCTGTGGCAGGTGAGGTCTCGCACATTACTTACTGTTGTTTATATTTTACTTGACAAGAACTTTCGAAATGGGCGAATCTGCTTTTGTACATTTGAGTTTACAAAAGCAGATTCGCCAATTTCGCCAAATTATCCGGAATTATAAAATGCCGGCCAATTGATGCATGACAATATATTTGATCACTAGAATTACCTACATATGGGGAGCTTTGATAAAAATGATGTAAAATCGTGTTTCCACTGAAGTTCTGCGAAGTTCGTTGGGTGGAAAATGAACAATTTGCTAGAAGAGCTCTAAAAATGTTGCCTTATTTGAGAAGACTTGTGGGCGAAGATAGGAAGCAGGAAGAAAGAAAGCTGAAAGAAAGTCGACCGAATTTTAAACGGAGCTTTTCTTCGGTACTCCGATCAAAAGTGTTCGCTTATTGTGGTTGATGCGGTAGACGATAAGATGCTGACACCAACGTTGAATTTTGTCATCATGTCTGCATCAATGGTCGAGTCGTTTCTCAGACCTATGGCATCGTTTCTTTTTGACGATTTGAAATTTGTTAAGCCTGAGCGTAAAAGCAAAATAATTATTTGAATGAGAATTTACGGAGAGCTATCTTCTGCCAGCCCTTAATATGGAAAGCGGGTTTGCCTCTGATCGGCAAACAAAAAAGCGAGAGAATTTGCAAAAATGTCCGTCAAATACTGTCGATCTATTTACTGTAGTTTTCTGAAGTAGCTACTCAACAAATTTCCATTAACATACCCTTTAAGGTGAAACGGGAGGCAATCCTTTTTCCAAATGAATGAATTATACGTTAGGTTACGTATCACTTCACGGTTTCGAGACTAAAAATAACACACAAACAAGACCAAACAAACAACGCTCAAATTACTAACTAATGGATGCTCCAGTGGAGTAAACGATTCTTGAAAATTTCATAATTGAAATCCAAATAATATTTGAGGTTTGTGCTCAGAAAACTTCGAAATGATAGAGATTTGATCCCGTATGTCCTTAACGGTTAAGTCATCTATATTAATCCTGATTTATAACTCGTATCAAGGGCATAGCTACAAATCGTCTGGAGCTGTGTAGATAAAGACTATCTCAGCGATGCAGTTGCTCACAAATTGAAAGAGCTGTTCGGTCATTCCAAGAAGAAGCTGTCAATTTTGACAAAATTTTTGAAAAGGTGCTCATCCTGTCGCACGAAAATGCAAAGATGGAGTGAGGATTTTTAATAAATGAAAAGTGTCTGGTGGTGAACCAAACTGAAAAATCTTCTACGAACTCTTAACGACGTTGAAATCCAGAAATACTTGATACAATATGCACGCAACGCACGTGTTTTATTATGTAGTCGAAAACCTAGAATGCTCTACTATTTTTCTTCGATGTTCATGCTTTTAGCAACTTGAAAGACCAGTGACTTATAAGGAGCGATTTTTTTTCGTTTACAAAATGAGAGACCGAAGCAGGTTACGGAAGGTTTTCCAAAATAACACAAGTCAGAATTTCAAATTAAACTATTTCCTCGAAAACTTTAAAAACATCTTTTAATCCAAATTATATTAACTAATTTTCCCTGTCGGGAAAATTAGGCATAAATGTAGAGAAAATTCGGGGAAAATTCGGTAATTCTAAAATTAAGATTGTGTGGTATTATTAAAACCGGTTCTAATGTTCTGGCAGCACTGCATTATTTAACAGTTGTAGTCACAGCCTTTTCCCGCCGAAATAGGTTCCGTTTATATTCAAGAAGTTTAAAATGTCCTGGATCGTGTCGCGATCGTGAAAACGGCGTTTCTCCCCTCATCGAATCTTCCGGTTTGTCTCTACGTATCTTGCCATGAAGTACCAGGTAGTTACACATCGATTCTCTGTCGATCTGTTTATATGACCAAATCCCCCTCCGGTTGGTACTGAACAAATGAGCTTGGATATCAATAGAAGCATAAAGTTGACAGAAAACACGAAATGTTTCTAGGGGCTCTAATTTCACCAATTCCTTCAGGCGTAATTCAAGGTATAGATTGCACTTTAGGACGTTCAATTTGCTTGTAGCAGATTTTAGTTCCAGTAGTGAAATGTTGTACATAGTTTTAAAAAACATTCAATTTTCTGCATTATCTAATGCACATAAAGGGAACGCTATATTTGGAAGAAAGTAATGGGATATTACATGTAAACTTAAGCCAGAAAACGCCTAAATCTAAACGCCTGTTGTATGAAAGATTGCAAACATTTAGTTATTTACGGTTCTTTTGGCTTGAAATAAAACGAGGGGAAATGTTATGCTCCTGCTAAAATTAATTACTTTTTCCTGTGTATAATGTATTTGTACAAATTGAAAGTTTACGAAAAACGAAGAGCCTGCTTTGAGCATCGACTGTGAACGGTTGTGTCGATGCTTTGTTGCGCAATATTTTGGTATCGGGCATCTCTCGTTTCCGTTACCTATTATTCGGTGGCACGAGTGATCGTGCGACACCAGAAAAAAAACAATAAAGCTGCTTCTCGTGAGATGTAGTATTTCGCCGGGTGTAGTTAGCTGATGGTGGGGATCATAACAAATTGTGGTCCATATTACCTGTTCGCCATGCTCACCAGGCCACCGTTTGTTGGAACAAGTAAATCACTTTCCCATTTTATAAGTGGCTCTAGCAACATCCGTACTGTTGGTTTAAATCGATCCAAATTGGCTCTCAATCGTTAATAAAGAGTGTCGACAGTTAAATTGCATCACTTTAAACTTGTCCTACGAAAACAAGTATCTCAACCGATTGTCATGAAATATTCGGAGAATAAAATACAATGTATAATCTTGGTTTAGGTATTTGTATTTCACTGTATTTCTTTACCAAATCCAGAAGCCCAAACGTTCCTCTTAATACCACGCATAAGATTTTGTGCAACGCTTGAACCGACATTTTTTCCGCTTTCAACCATGACTTTAACATTTCCTATTCTGTAGGGACAACTTTAGGATGCTTACGAAGATCGTGCTTCATTATAGCCCAATATTTTTGGCCGAAACTCTGGAGAGTTTGGGGGATTAAGATCCTTCGGCACGAAATTGACACCATTCGTCTTGTACCACTCTAGAACATCCTTGGAGTAGTGACAAAAGGCTAGGTCCGGCCAAAAAATTGTAAGAACGTTGTTTGTTTTGAGAAACGGAAGCAGTCGTTTTTTTTTCAGGCATTCATTCATGTCTACTTGACCATTTACAGTTGAAGTTGTTACGAAAGGCTTACGCGCACGTGTTTTAGCTGTCCTTTTATGTTTTTCATTGCGGTTTGAAGCTTTCTGAACTTTGAATGAACGGAGCACGGCTCGTATCTTGGCTTTCTGCACGAAACTTTGGGTCAAGTGCAGCTTTTTCGCGACATCCCGAACGGAACAGTTGGGTTTACGTTTAAAGGCAGCAACCACTCGCTTGTGGTCCTTCACACAGTACGGAACAGTTTTTCTACCACTCACCTTCTTCCGATCGACAGTTAAACATTCCCGAAACATTTTATGACACGGGGACACTGTAGACTGGTGAATTTTCAACATCTGTCCGATGGCTCGGTGCGAAAGAGTTTGGTTGTCGAGATGCGTGTGCAAAATGTTTTCGCGCACTTGCTGTTCCTTCGACTCCATTTTCGAAACTACGACACATTTCACAATCAAACTCACGCAGTGTAAGCAATACACGCTGAGGTCATTTCACCAAACATTCAACCCAAAGGGCGAAATGTTACAGCTGAGTGAAAGTGATGCAATTTAACTGTGGACACCCTTCATAAATTACCTTGTTTTCCCAACGAAAAACCACCATCACAATTTGTGAGTGAGTTAATTTCTCTTGAAATCTTAATAAGATATTCATTTCTAGGATGAACTAGTGATAATCAAATATAAAATGCAAATCAATACTGAGCACCAGTTCATTGTCTCTCTTTCAATCTTTCTGTTTTGTCACTCTTCGGTGACACTACGGCATCCGACGCATCTTTCTGTCCATCGGTAGGTGTGGCTGACGTTTGCAGTCGAGTCAACCCGGGTTGGACTTAAATCGCTGGCCGACGTTGCGCACTAAACACTATCCATGGTACAAAAATATATCAGCAAGTAGAAATGTTATCTGCTCTTTTTCAAGATAATCTTCAAATAATTATATTTGTAATAGTCATTTATATCGTACGTTACGTTCCGTAGAAAATTCCAATTCATTTCGATGATTTAGAATCCAATTAGAAACTCGGCTTACTTGAAAATTGATTTCTTTTTTTCTAAATTCATGACTTCGGCTCTTTTGTGTTTTTTTTTTTGTTTGTTTGAGCCTTTAAGAGTTCATTTTCGTTACGTTTTCAGAAAAGATGGAGAAATTTGTGTATACCCTTTTTCGAATGATTTGGAAGGATCTTTTCCCTGTACCAAAATTTGAAGTTAGCACTAAATAAATAACTTTAAACGTGAAAACGGTGGTAATTATTTCTCCAGAAATCCAATAGGCGAAAGGCGTCAACTCAGGCGTAGTGATTAACATCCATACCTCTCACGGGAAATGCACGAGTTCGTATCTCATTCCGTGATAGTTGCGAAAACACTCAAAGAGGTGTTTGAGTGACTATGACGGCCATCTCGATAAACAAGAAACGAAAAAAAAGAATGAATTAAATGTGGGTATATCAGAGACATAACCGCGAGGTTCACGGAGGGCCGTGTTGGTGTATTCAAATAATGGTATAAACAAACTTATTAATATCATTATACATACTGTTCGCTAATATTGAAACCGGAATTTTGTTTTATACTGCACTTTTGTGACCTTTACAGGCTATGCTATTCAACGCTATTATATAGTACGTGAGACTAACCGAAATGATTTTAAAGTTCAAATCTTACCCCCGTACAAGTCACAAAAATACCCTAAAGGTGTGTTTAAGTGACTGTGCCTGAGGCTGAAAATCTCGATAATCGTTAGTAACGAGTATGATGTAGAAAGAGATGTCTCATCACTATGAGGCACCAAGAGTTACTCCACGCACGGAGAATATATAACATAACAATTTAAAAAAAATTAAAATTTTGAAAAGAGAAACGTTGTCCTACGTTGAAAATTGAACGAAAAATCTGCTTTTAAATTCTGATGAGTTTAGTTACGCTCCTTAAGAACTAAATAAATTAGAAATCTAGTTGTAGCAAAAACAATCTCCTCTTTTTGTTCAAATCTATCAAGAAAAAAATGAATCAATATGTCAGTTATGTTTAACAGACCAAGAAATGGCTCCCAAACCCTATCGGCAAGTTCATATCTAATGTGGGAACTGATATTTGAAATAGTGAAATGATCACAGACGTAGTTTATTCCATCCCGTATCCCCTTAAATCGCAATCAAATTATTTAAAATTTCAAATAGGGCCTAAACAACATTGCGAACCGATTTACTATGTATCAAATGACATTCGCATACGAATCAACCTGAACGGTATAAAATTATCAAGTAATGAGACAATTCCGTTTGTGGAAAATTTTGATATTCAAGTGTAAATACTTTTATGGCTGGCAATTCTTCTCTCTTAGAAAATATAGTATAAAATTGTTTCACGGCCGCCTGCATCGGAAACGTGATATCGTGCGAATTAAACCGCCATAAAGTCTAGTCTGTGCATGATGAGCAAACACGGCAGTGTACAGCATTACAACTACTGGACTATCTCACAAAGAAACGAGTATTACCTTATGCCTTATCATCTATTAGATAATATGCTTAAGAGAGGACTTTTGAATAAGTCATCTTAAGGTTGAGATACATTCAAGTAACAAATGGCAGGCAGTATGGCGTCTTGCTGGCCATTTGATCCAATCAAAAAAGGTAAATATAAATCTATTACCTTGTTTGCTTGAAGAGCAATTGCTACTGCAGGACTGTTCACCAACCCTCTATCGACTTAAAAATAGGTTAAAAACCAAGTTTTTAACATAAAACCGTACCAAAAACTAATTTTGCGCCCAATTTTCTCTCCTTCTCCAAAAAGTTTCTGAACAGATTTTGCTCAACTGTTGCCATATTAGTGCATTCTCGGTTTTCGAAGGAACTACCGTATTATAAAGAATGGAAGAGTTTTTTTCCGCTTTGACGCGAGTGAGGTTCGATAAAGATTCGTCCCAATGCGGGGAATTTTGATTATTGACAGTGTGGAATGAAAACAAATGTTTATAATAATGAGAAAACTAATGCAATGAAGAAAACAACCATTATCTGGTCAAAAGCAATGAATGAAGCGAAAACGCAAACACGCGGGCGAGGCTTGCAAACTATTTCAAGTATGAGCAGAGTTCTGTAATGCTGGTTGCATTTGTAACTGGCGCTCATTTTTGCATTTATTTCGTCGCGAACACATGCAACTAATTACGAATCAACGTCGAAAATTTACGTCACTTTTACGAATAAACAAGCTAGTGTTATTTTCAAGGCGGCCTTCGATGAGATCAATGATGTTTGTAAATATATTATAAAAATCGTATTTTCTTATAATACTTTTTTTTGTGTATTAGTGACACTTTGCACCAGAAGGGTGTACTCGTGTCATAAAATATTGCATAAAAATTATATTAACATTCGGGTTCCTAGTCATTCGAGCTACCTTTTAATACAGAATTCAATTTACTTTACCGCCATGTTCGATTTACTTCTTCCACCCATGTTCTTCAATGATTTCTGTGTTTTTCTTTTTCCTCTTCACCTGTTTATCAGGTTCTCTAATTTCTTCTCTTGTTTCTCTGCTTACGCTTCTTATTTTGTTTACTCATTTTGCTTATTTACCTGCATTTTTCGCTTCTCGCTTTCTATCTACTTTTGTCTCGTTTAGTAACACTTTTACCTTCTAATGCATTTCAGTCGCTTTTTCCTATTTTAAAACAATACTAAATTTACATCTTGGCCTCTGTATTTACCAAACTAAATAGTAAAACTTTCCTATGTATGCCATTTATGTATTTATGTATAAAAATGAGAAAATAATAACATACAATGCGTTTTCAGGCCTAGTGTATGAATTATTTGGTCTAGTACTGTAGATTTATCAATCAAAAAGGGCCAGAAATTAGAAAGAAATTATTATACTCTTGATCTGCGAGATGACGTGTACGTCGTTATTAGGTTATGAAAAAATAAATCGTCGATTATCCTTGACACTCAATTTCTTTAGTACACGGGAAGGAATTCTTCGGTTATGAACCAGCGTATTTTCTGAATTACATACATACTCACACCAACATTCTGCATTTCACAAGCTAGAAGCCATGTGTGCATTCGATAATGCTTTGACATTTTTAATGCTCAATTTTTACATGACTATTAATGACAATATGATTGAGTTTTCGATAAATTAGAACAAGTATATTTTGATGTTGAAAAAGTTTAAAAAAAATTAAGATTTTTCATGTCCTATGCATCACCAATCGTAGCAACCCTGTTGTACAAAGGAAACATTATATAGGGTTATCAGTTGATTGGCAGCAGCTACACGCTTCTTCGGAGACTTTGTGCATCATCAGTAATACTACGAACACGAGAAGAAACAAAAGAGAACATCCAAACAAAACACTACTAACAAGGGGAAAAAATTCAACAAACAAAGAGGGTGAGGCTATAGCAAAATCAACAACGCAATCCCAGAAGAGTTAGTCTTATAGCGGACCAGCGATTTATGGTGAGACCCAACCAGTTACAACAATTATATACAATATATACGCGCCAGGTTTGATTATTTTTTAACCTGGAAGTATGTTAACTCTACCGTTATCCACATGAAAACGGTCATGTTTACATGCGGGGCTTATTGCGTGTGACAGTAACCTCGGAATGGGCGTGACTTGAAATGGGTTACTGGATCTGCAATAGAGCTAGCACTTTCTAACTCCCGGATTAAAGCTGCTTGCATTGGTCAGGGAAAAAAACACACACACACACACACACACAATGGCAAACAGATTTCTTCCATAATACCACTGCCGGCCGGTGTGGGTGTTAGATTGGACACACACACATCAGTTGATTGGCAGCAGCCATGGCGGAAACAGTCAAGGCAATCACGCTAGCTGATTTATTCGTACTGCCAGCTGCTCTCCACAGCAAAGAAGATAGATATTGTGATGTACTTCGTGTCCGCCGGATATAGCCGATCCGGTATTTACAATTTCAAATGGAAGCCTAGTTCCTGCCACCCGACAGTGGTACGCAACCTAAAGAAGAAAACCAAGGGAAATATGGCTTCATCATGCCGCGCCTTAAACCAGCAGGTTAGTGTAACCGGCCAATCGGTGAAGAAGAACCTGGGCAAGATGGACATTGTTATGCGGAAGCGTCAATCAAGGCCGGCCGTGTCTGAGAAGCAGGCAATCATCCAGGAAGAGCGACTGAAGGTACTGTTGAAAATCATATTTCCGGTAAAACGTGACGGCGTGGTCATAATGGATGACCTACTTAACGCTGGACGGCAACGACTGACAGGGAACCGAGTACTTAACGTCCCCCACCAAGGAAGTAACCGTTGATGTTAAATATATCTCCCACAGCTCCCGAAGAAGGTCCTACTGCCGAAGATCAGCAAGAAGCGGATGTCGAAGTCGCTGTTCGTTCCTCCGGGGCTTGCGGTGAACAGGGAGATATACAGTACGAAATGCGGCCAACTGCCAGAAGTCATGCAGGGCGTCGAATCATTTATGCAGAAGGCTCAATAAAATTGATACTGGGCTTCAAATGGTGAGTTGACAACTTGGCAGGAGGGTGCGACCGACCTCTGGTCCTCACAAGTTCCTACCTCACGCCTCCACGAGTCATATGATCACAAAAGACTGCCAGCTGAAACATGGAGACGCTGGTTGGCGTAGCCTGGGCAATGTTGTCAATCCGACAATAGCGAAGTGAGGGGGTGCGACCGGTACATCATATCATAATTTTCCATTCTCATATCTTTCAGGTCTTCCAGGTCGTCAGGTATTACAAAATAATTTAAAATTTAAAATTCTTTTTTTTTCATGGCGGTCATACATTGCCTAAATTTTCTGGTTCATAATGGATGCGCAAGTTTGTCTACAATTGCAACAAAACAGCAGTCGGCACACATGTAATTTTCAGTTCATATTACAATATACCCTCACTATATATTTTATCTTATAGGACATTGTTTATTCATAGCATAATTCTGTATATTTCATTACATTTATTACGCCAGAAAGGTAAATTTCTCTCAGGTACCATACAGTTTAGGAGAGGAGGTCTTGCGGTTATAGGATGATCATCTACTGGTAGAAGCAGCAGTAAGAATGGGGATCAATTTTCAGCTGTATCTAGCACCGTCGGAGTGGCCTCCTCGAAAGTAGCAATGGATGTATATATAGATGTGTAGATACTAGTATGTGTTATTATATGATGCATGTTTTTTACAAGCTCTAGCATATTTTCATTAATAGAAATGTTGACGACTCTCTCGACCACTCAACCTTTAATTCCTTCATTATATTTTCCATTAAATGGCGTAATATGACCTTAAGATTTCAGTACACGATCATCAACTACTATTTGAGCGGTTCAGCGGAACACAGCTGTTCATCATTATTAATTGCATATCATAAATATAATATTATGGAAGAAGTAATAAAATAATTAATAAAATTTTAATTGCTTCAGATTGGTGATCCGGCCGGTATATATATTTTATTACATTATATCAAATAATAATCAAAATTAATAAATGCTCTTCATTCCAGAAGGTTACAAATCTATATGTCATGATTAAATACGTAATAATATAATATTATGGTTATATATACAATTGAATGCTTTATTGATATTTATACCTCAATGAATAACAAGATGACCTTCACATTCCAGAGATACAGTCACCTATCAGTGATACAAAGTGGTACGAAGCTGCATATTATTATTACTGCCTTAATATTATTATTTCAGCAGGTTAATTGATTTAGTTTAACATGGTTATCATAGGCTCGTGAACTCCAACTATTACATAATTTAACTAAATATCCTTATATAATTTTTGCTCTACTATATATTCATATATAACATATTATTGTTACATTACATCTATATTTATATAAATATAATAAATACTGGGTTGGGAGGGAGCACCAGGGTATCATTCAAGCTGAAACTGGACGATGGTTTGATTGACTGCCTGAGTCTAGGAGGGAACAAACAGTATCATTCCTTGTCCTACCGATTCGAGTGTGGTGCTGCGAGTTCTACTCCAACAGTTTCAGGGAGAGTGACGCGCCCTTCTTAACAAGCCATCCTGTAGAAAGCTTAATGAGTATTGCGAATTGTGTTATTCGATTTGTTGGATCAAATCGTTGGAAGGAGATTCTTAATTTCCCGTGGATTTCGTGTAAGTGTCTCTGCTTACGGATCCACCCCTCCGTTTTTGGCCCTTCATACAGCGATAGTGCGAATTCAGATCGGTGGCCCAATTTGATCTTGCTATTAAGTGGAGCTGCATCCAAGCCAAGGGCTAGAGGGGATGGTGGCTACCATACATACATACATACAAGGCTCAATAAAATTGATACTTAAGAAAAAATGGTTCCATTGAATTATCGTTTGTTATTTTTTTGACGCCATCAGAAATTAAAGGAGGTTCCGATCAAAATTTGATCAAACAGTAATGTGTGTGAGTTGATCAAAGTTTTTATTAATAAATCAAATTCTTTATCTTTTTTAAGTTCAGTTAATACAGAATTCAGGAAAAATATTCAGCTAAGCTTCCTTTTTACCGAATGCGAATTGCCGGGTATTTCGTTTAACACCTGCCATAAGATTTTGTTCAGTCTCTTTGTCCACTTTATTCACCGCAAAACGCCAGTTTGCCTTAAACTGTTTCTCGCTCACAACAGCTTTTTGAGTCTTCTTAAGGTTCCGCTTGACGGTGGCCCAATATTGTTCGATTGGGCGGAGCTTTGGGGTATTGGGAGGGTTCTTGTCCTTGGGCACCACTTGAACATTGTTGGCAGTATACCACTCCATAGCCTTTTTCCGTAATGGCGAGTTGCCAAATCTGGCCAAAATACAACGGAACAATTGTGTCGCTTCAGAAAAGGCACTAGACGTTTTTGTAGGCACTTGCTTAGATAAATTTCCTGATTGACGGTTCCAGTCGCAATGTAAACGTTGCTCTTCAAGCCACAGGTACAGATGGCCTGCCACACCAGATATTTCTTCGCGAACTTAGACAGTTTCATGTGCTTGAAAATATGTATGATGTATGATGTATGATATGTACTACCACCCATTGTAGCACGGAAACTAAGTCCGACAGCAGTGAGCTCTCCTCGCTGTTAGACTTGATCAAGCTTTAATAACCACTGATTATCCTAATCATGCCATTGTATGAAGGACCAAAAAGGGGTTGGGTAGATCGATAGGCAACATCACTTATACGTATCCACAGGTATATAAAGAATCTCCTTCCAACAACAAGATTGGACAATTGGTCAAAAGAGCAAGCAATCTAACATGAGGATGCCCCAATGGGCGGGGAGAAGAGCCCGCCCTCTATTCACAAACTGTTAACAATGGGGAGTTGGCATTTCCACTCTCCCCATCCAGAGTGCTTCAATCGGGTGCCCTGATGGTCCCTCCCATTCCCATGAAATATTTATATAATAGTGTATGTATTTATGTAAATGAAAAATACTGTAATAACTCGGTATCTATTATTTATGATCTCCCTTTGGTGGATCCTGAAATGTAAGAAATGTTGTAAAGTGTTAAAGTGTAGAGTTCTGTGGTTTCACGCTTATGCAAGTTTTTGTTTGTTTTCAGCGATAGCAGCAATTTCCCAAAATCTTGATTTGAGGTATCCTAAAAAAGTTTGTTAAATTATACAAAAATAACATATATACATTTTAATTTACTGTTGCCATGGTCACTATTTGCTGCTTGATGTTGATTTTATAACAGCAATACGCTTTTATTTTTGCTGGCTATATAATTATTGCTCCTGTGTAAGGGAGTTAAAGACAAATGGAAAAAACAACAAACAACAACAACAAAAAACAACAAGAAATTTTTAAATCATCTAAGATGTAAAATCAATAAAACAATTTCATCAAATATAATGATATTGTGAGTTATGATACAGACACATCAGACACTATCCGAATGGCAAACAGCTCAGATTTGGAAAAAGGTCCATTTGCAAACAAATTTAAAAATACATTAGGTAATAAGTGCAAAAGCCTACCATAGACGGAACTAAGCTTCTTTTCCGTCGCAGCTTCTTTTGTTCAACTAGATACTTCTAGATCATAATGATAATTGGACATATAAGACATAATAATTTAAATTATATATAACCTATTAGGAGAAATTATTTTTAAAAAAAAATGTTAAAATATAAATCCCAAAAACACCAGTAATGATAAAAATGATAATGATGGCGATAAAGAAGATTGATAATAGTTATGAATAAACAATGTCCTTTATGATAATATATAGTCGAGGGATATTATAATATGAACTGAAAATTACATCTGTGCCGACTGCTGTTTTGTTGCAATTGTAGACAAACTTCCGCATCCATTATGAACCAGAAAATTTAGACAATGTATGACTGCCATGAGAAAAAAAAATTAATATTAAATGTTAAATTATTTTTTAATACCTGATGACCTGGTAGACCTGAAAGATATGATAATGGAAAATTATGACATGATTTACCGGTCGCACCCCCTCACTTCGCTATTGTCAGATTGACAACATTGCCCAGGCTACGCCAACCAGCGTCTCCATGTTTCAGCTGGCAGTCTTTTGTGATCATATGACTCGTGGAGGCGTGAGGTAGGAACTTGTGAGGACCAGAGGTCGGTCGCACCCTCCTGCCAAGTTGTCAACTCACCATTTGTAGCCCGTTTCATGTGCTTGAAAATATGGGAGATAAACCAGTAGGCTGTGCCAATTGAAAAGAAAAAGGAATAACGAGCGTACATAGTAAATTATGGATGGAAATGTTCCAAACCCCCCCTTAAAAGTTTCAGATTTTTGTGAAAATCGTTTACCTTGACCAAAAGTGGATTCCGTATGGAATTTAATTTTTTCAGTATGGGGAAAGTAGTATTTCCGGTTTTAACTCAAACACGCTACTCTAAAGTTGAGTTAAAAATCGGAGGCAACTTGTGAAAATACGTGGCACTCTTTTATGAAGCATTTGAAACAAACCGTGCATAATTTGAGCTTAAAATTAGAGCTCTGCTCAATTTTGTAGAATGATTTGACACTTTTCAAAGTGACACCACTGTCTGACAAAGGGATGGTGGCACCCGTCTACAGCCATTTCGTCCATGGAGGCACAAGTAGTTCCAACATGGAATATTTCGCGATCTTGGCCATATGGAAAGACCTTCCGGATTGGGCATAGCATTCCGGATAGCATATGAATATCTTGTACAAGCTGTATCTCGAGTTCCTGGTCCTCTAGGAAGATGTCGTCTTCAACAAATGTTTTACGCCAATTTCGACGGCTTCAGGTTTTAGAAAAATTGGGAATGACTATCAAACACCCTGCCGAATGGATTTTTGGATCGGGAGTATCTTATTTATCAGAAAATCAGTATCACTCAGATTTTTTTTTCAAATAAATGCTCCTAATGTTGTACTGCCTGGTATCCTTAACTTCGAAGCATTGTTTTATCTGCCTTCCTTCTAATATACTGAATAATTTGAAAAATGTTGGTAAAATGTTCTCATTTCAGAGAAATTAATAGACTTCTTTAAAATTCCCAGCGATTTTTAACAGATTTATCAAAATTCAGGGGAAATCATTCTTTTTCGCTCTTTTGAGTTAACATGTATAATCAGATTCAGATGACTTGAAACTAATCAAAAACATTTCTCAAAATTCACTTCTAAGGCATCTGTAACATATAAAAGTAGTTAATGGAAAATTATGGATTTAATACAGATGAAAATTCTGGTTACTTTTACAAAGATAGAAAGAAACATTTAATTGTCTGCGTTATCTAATGCACATAAAGAAAATTCTTGTTTTGGTAGAAGATAATGGGACATTGCATGTAAATTTATGCCAGATAACGCCTAAATCTAGTCTGTTGTATGAAAGATAGCAAACATTGTTGTATGGCGCATGCAATATTGCAGACAATTTCGATGTTTACGCCTTCCAGACAAGCTTCCAAGCATGAACATTTTGTATGGAAATTTGGCTTTTGTCTTATTGTACACTCTATTGTACAAAACACTTCTCATGACTGAAAAATCATGTAGGATGACAGAGACATAAAACCCCCTTGTTTAAAAAGTAAGAAACATGCAAAGCTGGTTATTATGAACAAAATTTAAAAAAAAATATAAATAAATTAAATAAAATATAGCAAAGAAAAACGCTCCTTGTTAAATATCTCTACCCCCGATCTTCTTTCATTATTAGATTCAACACAAATGATACTTAATTTTTCACAAAGCTCAGGCAATGATGTGTGAATGGTCGAGTTTGAAAATTCGAAATGGCTATTTTTATTGGCAAACTAAACAACACGTCTGATGCTTTCACTACCATTGACCTTCTTTGCCAAATTTCTCGAAAAGAAACATGAGCAATATAAACTTGGTAATAACTATCTAGCAAGCTAAAAATAGCAACGAGAGCGAATGTTGTTGAACTCATAGCTCACTTTGTAATTTGCATTATGTTATGAATACCGGCCATAAATGCAGACCAAAACAACTAGGAGGCTTGTCAGCGAGCTGCCGAAGCAGTTGTTGAGTCTAAACAACTGCCTATGGAGATACTTGACGAAGATAACAGTTTGAATCAATGTTCTCAGATACGGTTGTGGAAAATCGTTGCAGATTACCAGCCTTGCCTCATTGTTTCTATAGTTGCATCAATACCATCAATCAATTTATTGTGGTCAGTAGTTGAGTTTGTAGATGCCGCTGACAGTGAGGGCTCAAAATTAGCGTCATGCCACTAACAATCATCGAAGGCGACATGCTCATAGTGGTATGAATGCTGGAACCCGTGGCGATTGATTTCAATCGAAGAATTTATTAACAATCTAGCGATAATTGCATTCTTTATGAAGTGTCCGTTCGAATTTGCCACATTTCACTTGTGAATGCGAATTGGAGCAAAGAGTGATGGTTTTGTTTTTTTCTTCTCTGCAGTTTGATAGATAGCACATACAGTAAGCGGTATAATAAAGTGCACGATTGCTTTCAAAGAACTAATTGAGCTGAAGCTGAAAATTGGAATTTCGACACGCTTTACGTAAATTTCATCATAGCCAAAAAATACATAGGAAATAATGTTGACAAAATTTGAACTGTTTCCATCAAGTGGTTTGGCTGGCGTCAAAGTTGACGCACCAACATGAGTATTTTCCTTTTTCACCCAATATTGACCATGCTGAAATATTGGTGCATAAAAAAGTATTCTTATGTATTCTTAGGCTATGGTGAAATTTAAAATATGTCATCTAAATTTATCATAGGTCCATACATTGCTTATAGTGTTATAAAATGTTCAGCCAAAAATATTGATAATTGACAAAGTTACAGTAGGTTGAACATGGCGTTTTTAATAAGCACAATTTTGCTCGGTTTTTTTTTTGCTACTAAGTGTACTTAATAGATGTTCCCTTTGTGCTTTGCTTACCAATTACAACCATCAGAACTGGTTTGCTTCAAAGTTTTTCAATAAACTGCCAAACTTTTCAAGTAAATACTCATATTGCTGGTAATCTTCAGTCATCGTTCTATTAGCACTGAATGTTAATTAAACAGTTACTCTATTGTAAGCAATTTAAAAACAGTTGCGTGTGTTTGATTAATTTCGAGTACAATAGGGCATAACTCTATGGTTTAGAAGTTGAAAATAATCAGATAAAAGCTTTCCAACCGTACCTAAAAATGAAGCATCACTAATTCTTCAAACTTGAATTGCACACATTGAATCAACTTATGAGCGATTTTGACTCGAAAATGGAAAAAAAATCCAATTAACCTGGATCGGACGGAAACTCATTTAGTCTATCATAAGGATGAAAATTTACAAATTTCACATCTTACGATATCATATAAGCATTTTTTCAAAGTAAATAACGGCAGATATCAATTTCTTCGATTTTGTAAAAAAAATATGGTTCTCATGTCGGTGACTGCAGTCTTTCATAACAAAAAATTCAATGACCTTGAATCTACCAAGTAAGTAATATTCAATATGCACAATTAATTATCTAGTTACGCAAAAATCCAATTTCGCATTTTGGTCGATTCACCAATTAGATTTGATAATTCCACAGATATCATATTGTGGAAGAAAAAAAACACCTATCACGGCTCCAAACAATCATGGTTTCGGACGGCTCATGTTTCCTAACTACCTAATGCCACGGTGTAGCTTTACAGTGATTGTGAGTTTGCGAAAACATTAACTATTCGCAATGGATGATTAAGACGAAATACAAAATTCCAAGACGCAATAGAATTGTGCCCCTCATAGTTATTTCCGTTTAGATGCTTCCGCCTCCCTCACCGTCGCCACACCATCATCACCATTGGCAGTCAGCTAATTAGATACCCGCTAGGAGGTGTGTCTTTTGATTGACGTATCACAGGTCGACAATTAGCTTGCAGTTGTTTATTTTGTTGGTCTTACTCGAGGTCGAGATCGATGTGGGTTGGAGATGGCCGTCGCGGTACAATCAAACGAGTTGACGCATGTTCAACAAATGAATCATCGGAATATAAAACCAACCTGTTTATCTAAATGCATCTTGACATTTTAAAACATAACATTAATTGTTTGACAGTGTTCTAAGACATCTTTCTAGTTTGTGAATATCAAAAACAAAAGTAACCCTCAAGAGGTTGGCTCACGACCGATTGACCGAAAAAATGAGGCAATTCTCATGCGTGATGGCGTAAATGTCGAAAAATTGCCATTCATGATCATAAACAACTCAAAGGTCGTTCACAAAGGTGGATATGTGGCGCATGGACGAATAGCAGGTGAGTATACTTTGCGAAATTAACCCTAACGAGGCTGACGCTGCAATGCTTTCGAGGAAGTTGTTAGGTTCATTGCTAGATCATTATAATGGCACTCTCAGCTGGAGGCATAACAAGTTTGTTTGTAAATTTCATGCGTTTGTATGTGTGAGTTTTTTTTTGCGAATCATGAATGAAATAAATTCAGTTTGTAAACAAATGAGTTCAAAGCTCAATCGCCAGTCACGAGATTGTGATTCATTCAGTTAAACTTGTTTTGTATGGCTCAGTAGTGGTTCTGAATAAAAAGATGAATGGACAAAAAATGAACTGGAAAACCTCTAATAGCGGATTCAAAAGCTACTCAAACTAGTAGATAAGTGGGGGATCATATACTGTCGATGGTATCATAACTGTCCCATGTTACTTTTGTGATTTTTTATGTTTTATGCCTAGCGCTACTGTTGGATTGTGAACATGTACTTTTGGAATATTACTCAAACAAGTGTTGTCAATTCTAAAAGAATCAAGTTATTTTTTACGTTTGAAATATGGAATTGATATAGTGGTATAAATATTCGTCTAATTTTCATGTGAGACTTGATTTTTTTCCCGATGAATTGATTACATGAATTGTAACATCGTACAATTATTCGTCCACCGCACAGTAGGGCGACTCCAGACAAATTCTGGACAAACTACTGAAAACGCTCCCAGTCATTCATAAGAGGTTTATCTGGATAAATTTCAAAGCTTCGAACTATTTTTAGCACATTTAACCCATTCTGGACAATGTAAGAAATGAAAAAATCTGTGCTAAAGCCTGTCCACGTTAAATTTCGGACACTTTTCTTTCAGTGTAGATGTTAATTATTTCACGCATAGCTGAAACATTTCACCCATGTGACAGCTGACATTTTCCACTTTATTTCGTGGTTCAAAATGTTTACATTCTCGTTACATTCAGTGAAATAGCGTCGAATCAAGCGGTACGCGATCTTGCCAAGAAACTCAAACTACACACTTAAAGGGCGAACACGAAATTATTGCGACACATTCAACAGGGCATAACTTTTTTGCCATTGGGTAAAAATCAACCAAATTTTGCACACTTTCTCATTGATGTGTATTGTTTACATGCTGTCAAACTCGAAGTCGTGTTTTTCGATTCAACGAAAATGGAGGTGAACCAACGCGAGTCGAGAGAACAAATTCTTTCCAAACACCTGGAATTTCCTGACCTGTCGCACCGGCAGTTGGGAAAAATGTTGAACATTCACCATTCAACCGTCTCCAGAGTGTTGAAGCGGTTCCAGGAGCGGTTGACGTTGGACCACGGCAAAGGAGCTAGAAGAAAACCGGGACCGTAGAACAAAAAGACGGAGGGAAAGGTGAAGCGGATGATTAAAGCAAATCCCAACGTCTCAAGCCGTGATTTGGCTAAAAAGATCGGCATGTCGCAGAGCTACGTCCAGAATGCAAAAAAGAGAGCTGGACTACATACATACATACAAGGTACAGAACTTACTCTACGAGAAGATGCTGACAAAATATGGCTGCTGTGTGATGGACGACGAAACGTATATAAAAGCCGATTTCAAGCAAATTCCGGGGTTGGAGTTTTTCACCGGCAAGAGCAAGTTCTATGTGGACGACAAATTTAAGAAGAAGAAAATGTCGAAGTTCGCCTCCAAATATCTCATTTGGCAGGGCATCTGCTCTTGCGGACTGAGGAGTGAGCCTTTCGTGGGCACAGTAAATGGCGAGATCTACAAATCTGAGTGCCTCGAGGAGCGCTTTTGCCGGTCTTGCAGCAGCACGACGAAGCTCCGCCATTTTGGCCAGATTTGGCATCATGCCACTATTCTAAAAGTGTCCTGGAGTGGTATGAGGCCAATTCTGTCCATTTTGTTCCAAAGGCCATGAATCCGCCAAACTGTCCGGAGCTGCGCCCGGTGGAGCAGTACTGGGCAATGATGAAGCGGGAACTTCGGAAGAGCAAAAAGACAGTCAAAGACGAGAAGGACATGTTAAGAAAATGGAAAAAAAAACTGAGAAACTGGTACCGGATGACACTGTAAAGACTTTGATGGAGGGCATCAAGCGAAAATGCGTTCAATTTTACACTCAAGGCTCCATCGGTTAACTTTTCTTTTGATTTTTGAAGTAAATATAAAAAACTACCCTAAAAATTTGGTTTGATTCTAAACATTATAAGAAAATTGGCATGACATTTTCGGTGTCGCAATAAATTTCGTGTTCGCCCTTTAGAAATAATTAATTTTACACGCGACGTGATTCATCTTTGTAAAAAGTCGGGGAACGTTAACAAAGATTTCGTGTAAACTTATGTCTCATAAAAATGATACGTACAGAAAACGACAAAAGGTGTGTTTAATTGAATTTATTTTCTCATCTCTTTCAACTAATTCATATGTGCTAGAGGACGCTTGCATGTGTCGGCCTCACAAATTAACATGCCATTTTGATAGTGTGTACCGAAAAGTACCGTGTTTTGTGTTTACAAATCATTAACACACGCTTGACTGTGGATCGGAAGGTTGGAAATGGAACAAATCGAAAAGCATTCACCCGAAAAATGGACAAGAAGGTGATCATCATTGAGAAAAATCCCAATATTTCTGTGCGAAATATGACTCGCATTGCTGGGAAGTCTAAATCATACGTCCAAAATGTTTAGCAGAGGCCCCCAGAGGCGTATGAAGTGAAAAAGGTGCCCAACCGTGATCACAAGCAAAATTTCACTACAAAAAGTCGTGCTAAGTTACTTTACACCACTTTTTTGCAAACATTTTCTTGTATCATAATGGACGACGTAACATACGTACTCGAAGACTTTAAACAGCTTCCGGGTCTGGCTTTTTATATCGCAATGTAAAGGAAGGCCGTCATCGAAATTGTAGACATACTATTCTTTATGCGGTATATAACTTCAGGTACGATACATTGTCTAAGGTTTGTAATGGACCGCGGGATCTTATACAATTGCAACCGAACCACAATCTGTTGACATGTACACCCAAAAGTTGAAAAGGTGGGAAAAAATGCGCTACTGAAAAATTGCAATTTTTGTAATCATATCTTGAGAAAACCGCAAGATACGCAAAAAACAATTTTGCCCATTTTGAAACACAAGGCATGTTACGAGATAAACGAAGCCATGTAAGTGTGTTCGATAGACGAGTTGCACTCAGGTCAGTAGAAAACATATTCATGACAATACACTCACCACGTAACGCACACATTGATTTTTTCTAAGCAAATTTATGTGTTACTTTTTTGCCCACAGACAATGTTGCACTTTGTCTCCAAGTGATGGTTTATAGCTAAAAATGAAACAAAATCATGTGAAATTGCGATACAATCATGCTTTTTTAGTTTGGGTGAAGATACAATTAAAATTGTTATTATCATTTTATATGCTAGCATCTCTTCACTAAATTATCTATGCTATTTCAAATGTAAAGCCTCAAATAAGATAATTGAAGATAGGAGGGTATTTAAAGTTTTTTTTTCGAAAGGATCGGATACGTCAAGTTCTACTCAAAAAAGGTTTTTCCTTCTTCACCAAATATATAAGGTTTATAATCATTCATTTCCTGTTTCGCAGACGTAAAGAGTCATTTATGGGCCCAGACCAACAAGAGTTATCGGAAAATTTGGACCACAACTACATATAACCTACCAAATTCAAATTCCCGAAGAAATATTTGATTTGGCAGGCACTAGAATGTGTACGAGAAAGAATGTCTGCACAAGCAGTTGCTACCGCTTATCAGAAGTCACGACTCTCCAGCTCTGTTTTGGCCTGATGTGGCCTATTGTCACTATGCGAAATCCATCCTGGAATGGTATAAGGTCAAATATGTGACAAAAACAGCCCTTCCAGCAAGCTGTCCGGAACTTCGCCGAATAGAGAAGTACTGGGCTCTAGTTAAGCGGAAACTCTTCAAAACAAATAAGAAAGCAAATGGTACCGATGATTTCAAGAAAAGGTGGAGAATGTCACGGCGAGTGTATCTGAGAATACCATACGGAACCCGATGGCGGGCGTACCACAGGAAGTTCGAGAATTTCTCAGAAAAAAAGATTAACATCTTAATGACCTACTTTTAATGTAGATATAATTCTATTATTGTAAAATAAACAATCGGTTTTGTTGAAATATGTGTAAACAATTTTTGCTGCTATTATTTTGGTGTCTGAAATTTAACGTGGACAGGCTTTAAATAAAAATGTTCATGCTTTCAGCAAACCATGAACAATCATTTAAACTACTACCATGAAAAGCTCTGTTTTTTTTTGAAGAAAATAAGCAAAACAGACTTAAGAACAATATTGTTTAAAAAAAAGAAGAAGTAAATTATATCAGGGATATAACAACGAGGTTTACGTAGGGCCGCGTTGATGTATTGAAATAATGGCATCTCTACACACTTAGATTATTTCACAGAACTATGTTAAGTTTTACCGAATTCAAAACAGCTGAACGTTCGGTAATCCGATTTAACGAAGTTCGGTGAAAAAGCTATCTCTGAAAAATTTACCGGATATCGGTAAAATTTTACCGAAATCCGTAAAATCGGATTACCGAACGTTCAACAGCTGTTTTGAGAATTCGGTAAAATTTTATAGATTTCTGTAAAATAATCTGAGTGTGTAATTTATAAACATCATAACACATCATGTGCTTCCATTACTATTATTTTCTACGGTTAACTTGTAGGGCCTACACCAACCCCCTGTCTCGCCGGACGACTATCGTGCACAGCTCTGTCCGCCCTTAACATGGAGAACAGACGCCGTTTTGAGACGTCAGAGGCGCATGGGGAACAGATGCTCAGGTGGTTAAAGGCCTGGACTTTTACCCTTTTAGCGGGATGACTCGCTTTGACAGGGCTGCTTTCGGATATTTATGGGATTTTGCAAAAAACTCATCAAAGCCCAGCAGCTGCCAAGCTCCTCTCACATCCTAGGCAGCCCCCGCTACCTGTCCGGGATACTTATTTAATTTGCATCTAGCCTCCATATCTGAAGGCCGTTCATGATCTGCAACCAATGACCGGTTTGGTGGCTTGCTGCTCAGCTCCGCCATTTTTCACCTACTGAACAGATTGCCCGGATTATAATACAAAAGATTTGTTAATATTGAAATGTTTTAACTTTGACCATTCCCTTCTCATGATTTTTACTCCATACTGGACTTCATGGTCCTCTTCTTTCTGGGTTCTACTATACAACGATAGTATATAGCACACGAGACGGACCAAAATAACCAACTCGCTGATGGTTCATATAGGACGTTGATGATAAATGAGATAGACATTAATTGAATCGACATGAAAACATGGACCAAATTTTCAGTTATGGGCGGTCGGAGACAATCAACTTGTGGATTTAAGTTTGTTCCTAAGTACAACTATGTCCATGTTGTACGAAAGAACAAGTGAAACATATTTTATGGCAGCCCCTTAAACGTGGGGGCCCAAAGGCACGTCCCAGGTCCACCCGGTAGTTGTCTGTCTGTCATCTTTTGAGTCATCCTCTAAGCAGCGGTTAACTGGCCATATCCAATGCATTCATTGGCAAACATACAATTCGAAAAAGATTTTTCATTAAGATCTCATTAACAAACGTAAAAATATACTCCAAAACAATCCCTAATTGGCTCACAGGGAAGGTTATAGATTTCGTTGACAAAGAGGTCATTTCGCCAAATTACCCTCAGATTCGTCCTATCGAACGCTATTGGGTGATTGTGTAGAGGGTCTTCAGAAAACTGGTAGAGCAGCTGAGAATACAAAGAAGTTAAAAAAATTTGTGAAGAAACGCTTGTTCGGAACATGATGTGTGTTCGATCAAAAATTCGCAAATTCGTGAAAGAATAATTAATTAATTTCATCCGGTCTTAATAATATTCAAGTTCAATCCCGTACAATAAAAAATCATCCATTGGTTTGAATAGAACATCATTTCTAAATATGATTGAATGAAAATATGTGGATAGCTTATTTTCGATACATTCCTTACACGGAGCCGCTCACCATATCGTGTTGCATCGTGATGGATGACAAGACTTACGTCAAGGTCGAATTCCGTCAACTTCCTGGACAAGCATATTCGTCTGATCTGGCAGCCGAATTTCGGATGTGGTGAAATAAGCGCACCCTTCATTACATCCTGAAAGACCATTTCCTTAAGAAGCGTCTCTTGCCATTCATAAGGCAGCACAAAAGATCACATCTGTTTTGGCCTGATATAGCATCCTGTCACTACGCTAGAAACGTGTTGGGTGATTCCGAGCCAACGGAGTCAAGTTGTGCCAAAAGATATGAACCCACTAAATTCACCAGAACTTCGCCCAATTGGAAAACTCGGGGCAAGATTATAAAGACTGGACTCGGAAAAAATGAGACACACAAAAATGATCACCAAAAATTCATTTTCAATCGGATACTTCTCAAATTTTCGGAGATTAAATAACTATATATTAGCTATGTTTTGGCCTAATTTATTTATTGAGTTTCCTCCCCTAAGCTGAATGCTCGTCCTTTCTCTTAACACTTCTCATGAGATCTTGGGCGAGGCTTTGTCCATCTTCCTTACACAATTTCTCCCAGTTTTTTTTTTCAAAGCTTCATCGGTTTTGAATATTTAGCTGCTTCCCTTCAACTTCTTTTTCATTATCGCCCAAAACTTTTCGATCGGACGAAGTTCTGGTTTATTTGGCGGGTTCGCCTTCTTCGGGACCACATTAACGCCCTTCGATTCGTACCAATCCATTACAGGCTTGGCGTAATGGCACGAAGCGAGATCCGGCCAAAACAGCGTGGGACCACTGTGAGAGCGGAGGAAGGGCAGCAAGCGCTTCTGCAAGCATTCCTCTCGATAAATCTGCTTGTTTATGGTGCTGGTTGTAACGAACGGCTTGCTGTACCGTCTGCACTCGCAGATCGTTTGCCACAACAGGTACTTCTTCGCGAATTTGTCCATCTTTCTTTTCCGGAACTTTTCCGAAACCTCCATGCGGGACGTACTGACAAAAACCCGGGGGTAAATATGTGTGTGTCATTTTTATCGAATACACCCTTTAGACAGTGTATTTATCACTGCTGGAACATTTTTTTTTAACGCAGGTGTAATATTCTAAACAGGTGGATGCATTTTACCTTACATTTCAGCTACAAAATTTTAGCTTGGCAACCTTTAATTCTATTAAAACCTGTTCAAGAACAGTGTGTAGCACAAATCCAACTTATTAAGCTTGTTAAAAAAAACACTGAGGAAAACGAATTCTTTTAATGAAAAAATTCACAAAATATTGATTAACTCAGAACTTTAGGATATATCCTTAAAGTTTCAGATATTTGCGTGAATTGACGAGTTCCAATCAATTTATTTTTTAAATTTCAATTATTAAGCTCTTGGTGATGAACTTTTTTAAAGCATATATTTTCGAGATATTTCAAAATGAATTTCAACACTTTTAAAAAATACGGAAATACGATTCTCTTCGATTCCTCGATAGCAAAAAGTTTGAGCAAAATCTCGACAATTTGTGAATCAATTTAAATATATTAATTTGAAATACATCTGTAGCAGAAAAATATCCTTATTTTAGATTCTTTTATGAAATTGGTGTAAGTTGTGCCTATTAAGCTAAGAACAGGCTTTTTCCAAAAAGACCAGAGAGATTTGTCATCTATATAAGTGAGTCGCAAACTCATTGAATTTCCAAAAGAGGGTCCCAACCAAAAAATAATCTAAATAGAATTAAAAGGCAAATAAATTTGGAATTCATATTTTTTTCTGTTAATGTCCATTTAAGAACAATTGTCAAACCATTAGTTTTGCTTAATAGGCCAAGAACCGGCTGCAAAGCTCTAAAAATACTATTTTCATTTATCAATTAGCTCCACACTAGAGTCATTTTCTAAATGTACTATCGATTGTATTATTGTAAATGACTTCTCGCTGAGGCGGCTGTTTGTTGGCATTATTGTTGTTATATTATCTGTTATTATTTTTTCCATTGTTCCGAAAATATCTACATGATACTTCGGACTTCAATGCTTTTTCGTCAAGCCTGCTCACCCTATCACATTACGACTACACAGAAAAGCATCATGCAGGCCGAATCATGCAATGACCAGTTTGTAGTTACTCCGTACAAACATGTTTCAAGTATTTTTACGGGATCATCGGTTTAAATACGCAATCCATCACTTTACACCTGTTGTTTATAAACTTGAATGATTTGCGTGTTTTATATTTATACTTAGCTCAAAAATCCCATTCAAAGACTCACTCGGCTAATTTTTTGGCTGTTCTTATAAATATGTTTTCTAAGGCCAGCAACAAATATCAAACCCACACAATGCTACACATTCGTCTAGTTTTATTTTAGTGCGCAAATGTTTCGGCTTGTTAAAAGTGTTGGAGGCAGGGCGCAACAGTAACTAGGGGTTGTTTGTTTCTATATATATATATATATATATATATATATATATATATATATATATATATATATATATATATATATATATATATATATATATATATATATATATATATATATATATATATATATATATATATATACTTCGTCATGTTACTTACGATCTGACAAGTACGACGGCAGGTGGCTAAACGAGACAGAAAAAAAAGGAAGGCTCGACCGGTGCGGAGTCCAATCAGAGCGCAGAGCATGATGCGCACGCGATAATCTACGTCAAGCATTCATGTTCGGCGTCAACGAGATGTACTTGTCTGTAGGTAGGCTATTTCTGTTCAACTATGGGGGTTGTTACTTACAGCTATGGCTCTATTATTTTATAGGAAAAAAACAGAGGTGCTGACGCTGTACAGTAATCAAATGATTACTTACCATTTCCTGTTATTTAAGCAGTAATGAAGTAAACTATTAAGTGTTATTGTATTCAAATATTGATTTGTCAGCGTAGACGATTCTGTCGGATTTAATTTACTATGATCCAGGTAGATTATAATATGAGCGCATTGGCAATATTTTTTAATCTATTTTCATCTTCGCATTTATGCATCAACCATCTAACCCACGTTATGTATATGAAAAGATAGGATGGTTTTTAACGTTTTTTTTTTAGAAAGAATCATGAAGAGGAAAGGCTTGTAAGATGGAACAGCGCCACTTTTGACATTCATAGCGACAACACGATCGCGCTGACAAGTGTTAACCTCATTTTTTCACTATTCTTCAATTTTCATTTGCTTTTGGAGTGAATACACTCATTCGATCTATCTCTTCCAGGTTTCTTCGTTCGAAAGTGGTGAAATAATTAAAATAGCAATTATTCCTTGTGCTTAATAAGTGGAAATTTCCCATCGTTATCAAAAGGTTAACATTTGTGTTGGCTAGCATTTTTGGTGAATTTTTATGATCCAAAGGCATTTCCAAACAAATCGTAAAGTGAAACAATTTTTTGATGTTTTGTGTTTATGGCGTCATGTTTGTAAGATGGAACACTGTTGAGCTTGTACGATTGAACACATTTTTTTTTCATTTTAAAACACATGAATGACATTTTTTATGTTACAAAATGCCATGGAATCAATAATAAATTGAAATATAACAATACATTTTTTGAAATTGCAATTTTCGATGAATTTCGAAAAAAGGCCATAATTTTTTTTTTTACTGTAAACAATCAATTACGTGGGCAAACTTGGAGCCCTTTAGTTCCTCTTTCGAAAGATTATTGAAAAATAAAAATTCTTCATGTTACGAACAAAAAACGAATCGTGTTCCATCTTGCAAGCCATTTTTTGAAATTGCAATTTTGGATGGATTTCGAAAATAGGCCATAATTTGTTTTTTGATGACTATAAATAATCAGTTGCTTGAGCAAAGTTGGAGTCTATTAGTTCTTCTTTCAAAAGATGTCTTTGGATCCGCTAAAAAATAAAAATTATACATGTTACGAGCAAAAAACGAATCGTGTTCCATCTTACAAGCCCTTCCTATACGAATAATTTTTTTTTAAACATTGTCTATTTGACGGACATAAAGAATCATGTATGGGCCCAGTAGAAAACAAAAGATAGCAGAGGATTAAATTTTTTTTTTCGAATATACTTAGTTTCCCTTTTTGGGCAGTAATCATACTCATAGGAAATTTATTTCGCTTTATTGTTTGCTGAAATTTTCCTTGCTATTTTGCTAGACTGCCAGGTGATCAACTTTTTCTTCTTCTTTTTTTTGGCTGGTAGCAGGCCATTTTTTAATGACTTGGTCACTATTTTAAGTCTAGTCACTAAATAGTCACTATTTGCATCCAAAAGTCACTAAAGTCACTATTTTCGTACCGCAGATTGTAAAAAGTATAAAAAAATCACTTGTAACTATTGTACAATAGTCAACCAAATTCAGCGATCTGGCCAGACTCCATACTGTCGATATATATACACCAAAAAAACAAGATTCCCTGGCCAACGGTGTCCCGCCTGGATGTCCTGAACGACCAACTTACATTTTGACATAATCTTGGGATATTCTATGCCAAACAAACTAACTTAACATTGAATAGCCCATATACCTATTGTTACAATTGTAGACCTTAAGTTTTGAAGAACAGTTTGAATGACCTGAAACTAACAAGGTTATGCTATGATGACTGTGGACGTTTCGGAATATTAATAGAATATTTTTGAATATTTAACGTAGCTTTGTATAGCCCAAAAGGCTACGGTTATATCTTATGTTCTGAACTCAATGTCAGTTTTTATGAACCTGAACATCCCGAGGTAATCTGATAATGACTGGTGAGCTTACAAAAACTTCACTGATTATAAAGCTAACTTTACGACTATAGATCCTAAGTTTTGAACTCAAGGGCAGTTTTGATGACCAAGAACATCCCAAGATATCTCATTTAATCGGTTGACATTGAAGACTCACTTAATTTGGTCAAATACATATTGTTACTTTCTTTGGTCCAGATTTAAAGCAGATTTTAAGCTACAACAGCTGTAGATTTTATGTTTTGAATTCCAGGAAAGTTTGGATAACCTAAAACATCCGAAGATTACCTTATAATGTCTGTTGTTCTTCCAAAATATTCAATGAATATGTTTCACTTGAATACGTGACGTAACGTTTTATAGCCCAAAAAACTCCTGTTACTATCGTAGATTTCAAGTTCTAAACTCCATGACGGTTTAGATTAGCTAGAGGATCTCAAAGTTATAAAATAATGTCTGTTGACGTTCTAAAAGGTTCATTGAATATGTTTGAATTCATATGGTCACCACACATAGCTCAAAAACTGCTGTTACAACTGTATATCTTATGTTTTGAACTTAAGGACAGTTTTGAGTAACTAAAATATCCAAAGATTGTCGCATCATGTATGTTAGCCTTTCACACTATTCAATCATTATTGTTAAATACATATTGTCCCTTTGCACACTTCAAACACCTACTGCTACTATTGTAGATCCTATGTTCTGAATTCGAGGACTGTTTGGATGACCTAGATCATCCCCGTTTATCTCATGATGTTTTTTTACGTTCGAAAACATTCACTGAATATGGTTGAATACGTAGCGGAACTTCGTATAGCCCAAAAAGCTATAATTTCTACTATAGATCTTAAGTTCTAAACTCAAGGACAGTTTGAATGACCTAGAACAGCATAAAGTTATCAAATAATGACTGTTTACCTTCCAAAAGGCTCATTCAATATGTTTGAACACACATCATTACCTTATATAGCCTTAAAAGCTAATGTTACAACTGAAGATCTGAAGTTTTGAACTCAAGTACATTTTGGATGGCCTAGAAACTATCAGAAAGATACAAAAATATATAATGTCAAAAATATATCAACGAGAATTTAATTATGCGTATGCATCTGTAAAATGTTCTAAAACATCTCTTTACACCATTTAGGCATTTATTTTTGCATCCTGGACTTCTTCATATTCAGGAGGTTCTAGGTCGTCTAATAGTTCTTAAACTCAACGCATTTTTATGTTTTCCAGATAGAAATATTAATGAAAAACAAATTTGCCCAAGACATTGTACACTTTGATTCAGTCTGTGTGATTTTATACAGCCATTATCCTTTAGGGGTCACATATGAGGCCAGAAAGAGTTAATATACTTTTTTAAGGCAAGACCTAACATTTATGATTTTTTTAATAGTATGTGGCCCGAAATCAATGGTCTCTATTGAAATTGATGCGTAAAAATACTTTCGATCGATAGGTGTAAAAATTTTGAAAATCTTTCAAGAAACGACTGATGCTCAAACCCTGACCACTTTTCGTGACGGTCGCAATGCGAAGTTGTACCGCAGTATAGAAAACAAAAACGTACACTCAGCGAAATAAATTTTCGATATTCATAAGATTGTCTTATGATTATTTGCTATAAGAAATCAGTATGAATTTCATAAATTTATCTTACGAAATATAATGATGTCTAAAAAAAAAAATATGGAGCAACCCGGGTTCGAACCTTGAACGTTATGGGTCCATTGACTTGCCACTAGTATATATCAACACTTGTAATCAGGAAAGCTTAAAGGCGTACAAGAACGGCGTACGTGTGAAACAAAATCTATTCATAAGTCAACCTTATGAAATTCCTTAGCATCGTTAATAAGTTTAACCTGATGAAAATGTTAAGATTATTTGGCTGAGTGTACGACGTTATGCATTATTTGTGCTTTATCATATGTTTGTTTTATGTTTTTTTGTTCACACAAATTGCAGCAATGAAGGCATATCAATGAATACCTTATGAAGACATGAAAACAATTATGATTCTTTGTAAGAAAAATCATAGGAATTCCATGGAATTCATGTTTACCTTATGTATTGTAGATTTTGTGAATAAGAGCAATTTTATAAAGCAAAACTTAAGAAATTCGAGTGTAGATTCACATTGTATGGTTACAATAAATTTATGAGAATTTTGTTTCGGGTATACCGTTCATACCACTCAACCTAGCGTCTTACCGAATGATGGCTGCCAACTAGATCACATTTATTTCGCTCGTGGTTGCGCCAATCGGCTGGCTACAAATTTACCACTGACTGTCCATCAGACGACTGCATAACAAATTGCTGCCTAGCCAAAGGCGATAGAGACATCAGATACCTGGCCAATGGTTGCTCGCCAGTGCACTCTCCAGGGTGCTTGCCAGTGCCAGCTTGCAATTCAATACTGGGTCATTGCCGCACCACACAGCTTCGTTATTGCAGAACGAATGAAGCAATTGGCCAAGGTGTATCCCTTATATATCGTTCATTGCTACATATGCGACCTCTCTTACTCACATTTGAAGTCTGTGATAGGAAGAAGACGGTGAATTAAAAAAAAATTACTCTGCAAACGTAGTTACAAGACATCACCTTATTTTTTCAAGAGTTTTATGTTAAAAGATCAATAGTTTTAAATATTGAAATCGACCCGTAGAAATGTGTCTGATCGACTGGGGCAAACATTTTTTTAAATGTTTGGAGAAGCGACTGAGATATTAACATTGAAAACCTGACCGCTTTTCGTGACGGTCGCAATAGGTTTTATTTAATACCACAAAAGTTCAACTCAGTGGACGCAGTGGTTCTACGCCCCAACAAAAAAAAAAGGATTTATTTTTCCAATGTATCCCAGTATTGATAACAAAGACGTAGTCCTACGTCAACAATAAACATGTTAATGATCATTCAAAATACGAAGGGACGGTGGGAGCTGGGAGATCTAAACAATGGGCATTATCTTCGTGACGAACGAATTTTGTTATTTCTTGATTGTATCGACAAAGCTTCCTCTTTCTAATGGTAAAACTATCGAGAATGCCGATTTCTTTTGTTTCAGTTATTCTGCAAAATAAACCGCGCCCAAATTGTAACGTGGGATCGTTTTCACTACCCTCCAACACATAGCTGTAATATGATTTTGCTTCAGAATAAAAGAAAACAAAGATTTATTCATTCTAGGCTAACTGACAAACGTAAACGATGGTTTCTTCTGCAAATTTCTCGATTCGTTTGTCAGTTAGGCCCTAATGAAAAATCTGTGTCGCAAAACGACTATTGTACAGTTTCGCAAGTTCGACTTATTATGTTGATGCTCAAAGAGTCTTACGCTCCCCGGAGCGTATGAAGATTGAAAAGATAACACTGAAGATATGCTTTCGATTCTCGCGCTTAGTCAACTTTTCGCACTGCACCCTAACACCTTATTGCAACATCCGATTCCAGTACAGTCAATTATAACATCACTTTTTATCGCACTAATTGGTGCTTGTGACGTCAGCCAACAGTCAGCGATAAGTGTCAAGGCATGACACACCTTTTTTTCTTACTTGAGCACTGTCATCGTCTGTGCGAGTACGACTAACGTGGAAATAAACACGCGACTGATTTGACGAATCGTTTTTCAGCATTCCTCTTCAGGGTTGCCATTTATTTATTAAGGAACAAACAACAGGAGAAGTTTGCTTGCATTGTTTTTCAGATGATTTTTTTTTCTCTAATCAACCTAGGAGGAACGCACCAGTATTGAACATGGCGATGTTCCACGTTTCGTAATGGTTGGAAATTTTAAGATGTCCTAAGACTCTCGATGCGAATCCTAATCTGCCATGAATCACATATCAGTCCCATGTGAATAGAAAATCAACACAGATGCGACTTACATTCAATACACGGCAATAATGATAGAGGTAAAATCACGTTTCACTCATAAAATACACAGAGTTTATTATTTAAACTCTTTAAGTTTGAACTATTACTTAATTTTGTTTCATTTACTTTATCAATTTCCATGTTTTTTTGGATACTAGTTTAAAATAAATATTATTATAGTTTTGGTATCCGGAAAAATATCCAAATTTTACCTAATTGAAATTAAGCGTGTATGTCCAATTACCTATCATTTTATCAATTACAAATAATATAAAATTCCAGGGTGTTCCGATCAAAATTTGGTCAAAAAGTAATGTGCGTGAGTCGATCAAAGTTTTTATTAATAAGTCATTTTTTTTTCTTTTTCAGTTAATACAGAATACAGGAGAAATATTCAGCTAAGCTTCCTTTTTACCGAATGCGAATTTCTGGTCTTTCGTTTCACCTGCCATAAGATTTTGAACAGTCTCCTTATCCATTTTATCACTTTATTCACCGCAGAACGCCAGTTTGCCTTGAACTGTTTCTCGCTCACAACAGCTTTTTGAGTCTTCTTAAGGTTCCGCTTGACGTATTGGGAGGGTTCTTATCCTTGGGCACCACTTGAACGTTGTTGGCAGCATACCACTCCATGGACTTATTTCCGTAATGACAAGTTGTCAAATCCGGCCAAAATAGAACGGAACAATTGTATCGCTTCAGAAAAGGCGAGTCCCTAATTAATGACAACATATTCTCACAGATTAAATCCTTAATAACTAGCAAGCAACATGGTTTTGTTAAGGGGCAATCAACAGCCACAAATTTGATACAATATATAACATTCTCCCTAAACACAATGGATAAAAGGAATTATGTAGAAGCGCTTTATACTGATTTTAGTAAAGCATTTGACAGAGTTGATATACCACTGTTGCTTTTTATATGATCTAAGTTACGTTTCAATCCGAGGTTACTAGATTGGATCGAATCATACTTGACAAAAAGAACGCAACGAGTAACCGCTCAAACACAATGATAACGGAAACGGAACGGAAAACGGCAATTTTGACAGTTGCTGCAAAAGACTTCGTTATGTCCAATTAGAATCGGCTTGGATCTAGCTTGTTTTCTTTCCGACAAGGAGGAATACTCTTATCGGGCTTTGCCGTTTTCCGTTACCGTTATCATTGTGTTTGGGCCATAAGAGATGAAGAATTTTGTTTTTAAAATTGTTAACGTCACATCCGGGGTAACTCAAGGTTCTCATTTGGGTCCACTACTGTCCGGTTCCTTGTTGGTTTATTATTTTTTTTTTTTTTAATTTCAACAATTTTTTAATTTTAACAATTTTAACAACTATTGTCCAGCATTTTGATAGTAAGCTTGCGTCAAGGGTAAGTCGCTTAGAACAGTGTGCCAGCCACGATGTCTCACACACAAGACGAATATGTTTCATAACACCGGCACTTTGATTTTCAATCCATACCACATGCGTGGCATACTTAGGCACACTTTTGACAGTTGAGCTTCTAGAAATATGAAACCAGCGACCTTGCCAATATGCATGGCTTGGTTGCCAGGCTCAACAAAAAATAACAATTAGGGCTGTCAACACATCGGCACATTCTTCACATAACGGGAACTCCCAGAACATTGCAACGCTTGTTGACACACTCAAAAATAATAGCACAGGAGGAAACTGTGCTGAGCGATCCACCCCTTGGAGTGCGTCTGACATATTTTGTTCATAGGTCCTGAGATTAACTGGCAAATGTTATTGCTCATTTCTACAAATTGCATCAATCTAGAGTGAATAATTTAATAGTTGTGGTACGTTAGATGCGTTAATATTGGAACAATAACGCTTCAAATGTACCGTAACTGATTGATGCGTTTATTATTTTCATTGTAGAGGGGTGAAATATCTAAGATTTTCTTAGTGAAAGAATACAGGGAAATTTGCTTGTTCTCGGCATTCTAATCAGTGTTCACTCTTTTATGAGTAATTTCTCAGCGTCGTGCACACATGGCGTTTTTTATAAACACTGTATATAGACTAGTGATCCTCATAGTAAGAGATATGCGGAAGCAGCCATTTTTGAGCCAATCGTGTAGCGAGAGCTGTCAAATCTGAGCCAATCGTGCAAATTTTGCACTGCGGCAAGTGTTATCAGCCTCTGTGAATAAAATAAACACCGTTGCCAAATCGTTGAATCGAATTTTCACATATCTCTTGCTATGAGGATCACTAATATAGAGCGAAAGGCCGCAGAATGCAAGCCATTTCTGTCTTATATTATCTTTCTTTGGAAACCGGAAGAAATCCACAGAATTCACTTGACATCGCGAGTTATTGCCACCATTTCGCTTCAAACAATTCATTTTTTACACGGCACTTTTCACTATACTTTTTAATGAATATCTTCAAACGGAATCAAAACAAACTACCAACATCGAAAACGAATCTTTTTTTTAGCCTATTGCGCTGTTTACTTCAAGTTTGTGCAAATACAAGTGGTGCCAGATCAATTGCTCAAATTTATGACATTTTTCAGGGTTGGCAGATTGTATGATTTTGCGTTGTCCGGTCTATATACAGTGTCTACAGTGTTTTTTTTTTTCGTCATTTATGTGCAATTGATTTATTTATTTATTATGTCATCTTCGATGTAAAAATCGTACAGACTACTCTAATTTCTAATATTCTTAATACTATTTCTGAATGTGCTTCTGCTGGTCATGAAATCTAAATGTTCATTAACGTTGTTAAATGCTCGCAGGCAAGCGTCGAGTGGGTTGCTGAAACCAGAACTAGTCCGATGTGCAAGTACGGCGAAGAGTTGAGAGCTCCTCAATTGCCTTGGAGGAACATACAGGGGAACGTCCTGGAGTAGTTCTGGACAATCGATATTGTTCCTTGATCCCTGAAAATCGCCAGACAATGGCCCAACACACAATTATAACGGCAACGAAATACGGCAAAGCCCGATCAGAGTATGCCTGATTGTCGGAAAGAAAACAGGCTAGATCCAAGCCGATTCTAATTGGACACATCGAAGTCATTCTTTGTAGGCAGCAACTGTCAAAATTGCCGTTTTCCGTTCCGTTTCCGTTGTCATTGTATAACTTGTTCAACGTTTCCCCTATTCGTTGAAGATCTCAATCAGCGAATTTATACTTTTTGACGTTTGACAAAGAGCTGAAGAGATCCCAGTAGGTAATCAATATGCGTTCTTAAAAACTCATGTTGATTAAACAAAGTATTTTCCTTTCAAAATATTTATATTGGTGTATAAAGCGAACTATGAGACCGCCACTCAAGTGTACCAAATTTCCGTTTACGAGGTTGGCGCCATTATTTTAGACTTTCAATTGACGTCCATGGCGAGCACACGACGTATCACATGAAACAAATCTCCGCTCGATCAAAGATCACCCGTTTCTATACATCCAACCTAAATTGAAGGGGTCAACGAGCGGGGGAGAACGAATCATTAGCGTCATACAGTCAACGTTTCTTTATTGGCATCAATTAGGGCCGCTGCTGACGTCAATTACAAAATATAAACAGAGGGTAGCGAAAGTGCCAAGCCCCCATTCTATCATTTTGGTATTGAGCATTCTACAAGTTCCAAGAACACCCGGCACCGTCCGGCAATAAAGAACTCGATTACCCAGTACTGTGGACACGCGACACTCATCGATTGCGTCGTCGTCGGTTGCGTGTGAGGGTTCGCCAATGACATTGAGAGCGTAAGCGGTCAAAAATACACCCGAATATCACTTGTGGGGGTGATCCGAACACATAAGGGAAAAGCTGAGTCACATTCCAATCACACTATTTCCTATTTCACATGGGGAAATTGTCCGTTTCTTGCAGAAAATAAGTCAGTTCTACATGACGAAATTGACCTTCAGACTCTCCTTCAACAAGTTGGGCCGGTACGAATCTATTTGTACTATTTCTCAATGTGCCGGCAATGTTACGTGAGACCGTGGCAATTCGTTTAGGGCCCATCCAGATACCACGTGGGAATTTCTGTGTGTTGTGGTGGGGCTGTTTGGCTTGAAAGGTAAGTATGGTTGTCAACATTTTTTTTATTTGTAAATAGTTGCGGAAAAAAAACAAGCTGGCATTTTTACTGGTAAGAGAATGTTTCAAATCAAAATTACAAATAATTCAAATGCGTGTAAACTTGTAACTCTTGCTTCCTGCCACTTGTGAATTTCAACATTTGACAGTAAATTCAAGGCTTTGACGTTTTTGCTGCTTCACTTGTTCACACGATTGGCCAAAAGCTTACAGTAAGTTAGTTATCTCTCTAATTCTAGTTAGAAGTCGGAATGCGTGGGCATTCGCGGTTTCTTGGTTATTAAGGTTCATTACTGTGGAACTTGGTATAATTTTGTTCATCAATAGCGGCATTTATTCGCAACGGCTTTTTAGTCACTTTGGTGTTTAACTCTCCTGTTTTTGTGATAAGTTGATTTTTGTATGAAGTGTTGACAGTTTAAAATCCGAAGAGATCGCAGCAAGCCGTCCTTTGAAGCTGACGTATTTTGCTTCTGGTGCGTAGTTTTCAAATTCAAATTTGAAGTTGAAGAAAAGATAAAATTATGAAATATCAGAGTGCTAAACGTAAGACATTGTGAAGTAAATCGGCTCCCACTCAAAGTGTGTTGTGATCGTGTTTGTTTAGATAGATTGTGCGTCGGTAGGTTTTTCTCTTCTTCTTGTTTTTTAGCTCGTCCGCACCCGGACGAATGCATTAGATAAGGAACTTGGTGAGGTCGTTTTAAGTTATAGAAAATGTCTCTTAAATATATACAAGCCAGGATCAAGAATGTCTATTTTTGATTCTGGAAGTGTGAAAATTCTTCACATATCCATTTGATATGAGAAGATTTTCATGCGGGGCTTATTGTATATGAAGATGGCTTGAAATGGGTAGTTCGATGGATTTTCAATAGAGCTGTCACCTCCGATCTCCTGGGCTAAAAATGTTTGCACATCGTGATAACTTATAAAGAAATGCAGACAAGTTTCTTCCATAAAAGCACTGCCGATCAGTTGGAGATTGATTGTATACACACACAAATTTTGACAATTTAAAATCCATGGACACTGATGTGCTTTAGCAAGTTTGATTATAAAATATTGCACATGCTTCCTATCTAGAAACAAAACAAACAAATCTTCTAAAGTTATTTCAGCTCAGAAGTGTTCAGTAAACTCTTCTAATGAATTTTAAATTTAGTTTTCACAACATTAAAAAAAATGCTTTCAGATTCATTCAAGCATAAAGGGAGTGAATAAATACAATACAATGAATTCTATCAATTCATTCAATTGTTGAGTTTTTTTGGAAGTTAAAATAAGGTAAGAAAAAATTGTATCTACCTATCAACAATCATTTAGACAATTGTTTTCTAGCCGTCCGCATGTTTTTCTTAGGACTAAAAAATCGAGTTGTCATTGGGTGGGGGGATGGAAGGGTTGAGGAAATAACCGCGACGAACGCCAAGGGGGGCGGGGTTGAAATTTATAGAAATATACCACATGGTTTATGACTGGCCCCTTAACAGTAGTAGATGTGCGCTGCATGATTTTTCCACGTTTCTACTTTGGGTTAGTGTGCTTTCCCGGAACTCCACACCTCCACTTTCTATTAGAAGTCTGTGGTAGTCAGGGCAGTGTAAAGCGCCGACAGATTGTCTGGGCGATTATTTATCAAACAGACAGGCGCCACCGTGTGGATTATAATGCCGGTCAACTATGACGTCAATGTTTTCCTCATGATGCTTTTCATTACAAATAGTAACTGGAAATTGATTTTCTGTTTTGTTCTGATTACTATATACTGAAAATGTCTTTCAAATGTTCTTGACGTTCCAGCCGCAAAATAGTGGCAGTTGGAATTTGCAGGTGATGATATTGAACCAAATAACTTGGAACAGATCCAACAAACATTGCATGTTGAGTTGGCGCTTATTTGACCAAAAATTAGCTTCTTCAGCTGAAATATAGCTTTTTCAGATTTTAATTTGCTTGGGAGGGCGCTAGTCAAAACAAATTCGTATGCAGATAACTGGTTGTTTTTAACATCATCCCATACAAGAGAACGAAGAACAATATTTCAAGAAGGAACCAATCCACACCTGGTTCAATCATTCGTTCTTAAATAAGATAAAGAGGATAACAATACGAATAGCTGTCTATCTACCGTATAAACCGTTCAAAACAAAAACATCCATTAACCAGTTGTTTTCCTTTGATGCTCGTAAAGATTCTTCATGAAAACTAGGGACAATTTTCACAAACGGTTAATTTCCAATAATCATCAATATATTTTTATGGAAGGGTTTTACTTCTGTTCCAAATATAATTTGATAAATCGACTTTTTCAATTCTAATTATCTTTAATTTTTTCCTTCCTTCCAATAGATGCCTGTCTTCGCTGCCAAGCCGAGAGCAAAAAGGATACACTTGGACGCCAGGACTGTGTCGTAGTTTGGGGTGAATGCAATCATTCATTCCATCACTGCTGTATGTCGCTGTGGATCAAGCAGAACAATCGCTGTCCTCTCTGTCAGCAGGAATGGTCCATCCAGAGAATGGGTAAATAAGCAGCTTGGCTCAACTACAACGGCTATCGGATGTTAATGAAAAGCTCATTGAAATTTGATTCTAGGTTGCTTTATTCGGTTACTTTTTTTCATATCTGTAATAACTTTCTATTTCTATTCTCGAATAAATAAAATTGGTTCCCGAAAGAACACCCTAAACTGTTTGAGGAATGCTATACCGAACATATTTGTCCAATTGAAAGTCATCTTCTTTATAGTCTTCATCTACTACGAAGACTTGCACAAAGTCGTCGAATTCGTATTTCCGTTTCATGCAAACGTCGGTCAGCTGTAGATTTGTAACCGTAATCAAACCCAGTCGTACCGGGCATACCGTTAAATTAAACTCTTTGTGTTTTCCTGGTTCCAGTTGTCCTAGACTTATCTCGGTTTGTCCCGTGTAACCACATCCAACTTTAGCTTTCGTGTTAAGATTCATCAGCAAATCCATCGATCGTTCGCTCGTATTCGTTACACGACACCTAAAATCAAAACCATTACCTATCTTGACAGTACTGTTGGCTTCAATCACTGTCATACGAAGATCACCGTATTCGATAGGCTGTGACAGATAAAAATTCGATTAAAGTACTTCCACAAAGGTGCAAACATTCGTCATTATCATCATCTTCAAAATTCATCAGAATTCATCAGCATTTTCTTAGTTAAAAACGAAATTAACTAAATTTTATTTTCAACACAAAATATGTTTCCGAATTTCAATGATTATGATGACACTCCTTTCAAAAATGATGACAATTGTTTGCATATTAAACATCAAAACAAAACTTACACTTCTTTGTAGTTGACTGGTTTGCAGTCGGCCACGTTCTCCCAAATTGGATCTCCACACGATATCCAACTTACCGATATTGTTGGCTGCCTTAAGCGCCATGGGATCGTTCAAAATTACCGGCAATGGTTTGATGCAATATAAAAATTGACAACTATTTTGCGGTTGCAACATAGTTCTCTGTAAGAAAACCGATTCTCCCGAAGGTAAACTATTCAACGAAACTATCGTATAGTTTTCGGAGCTTTCAAGCTCAACCTTCTCCAGACAGATAGGTCCAACAGTGATATTCTGTATTTGAGCTTCCAAGTAAACCTCATCAGTTTCAGCATTATAGAACTTTGTCTTCACATCCAAAGGTTTAACAACTTCGAATTTGAAAAACTTTCGGAACGAAGCTTCCAGTCCAGCTGGCGTCATGTACGATACCTCACACACCAAGCTAAAACCCGACAAGTTAAAAAATTCACAACGCTCAATCTGTATGGTAATCATCTCTTACATATGCGTTCCAATTTCCTTCACTTCATGGTGGATCACGTCATCCAGTGTTTCATCCGGATGCAGCATCACTGGGCCTTGTTTGTCAGCGTGGATGGGTAAACTGATTCGGGTGTTGTTAGACTGCAAATCTGCCTTGACCGAAACGTTGCTAACAGGATGGGCGCGACAGTTGTGGACACACACATAACTGGAGAACGTTTCACCCAGATAAATGTTAACAAAGCTTTGCGGTAGTAGCATAAATTGACCAGCGGCTAACGTTTCACAATCTTGCACAGTTGTAGCAGTCGATTTGAGAATTTTATCGAAAGTGTTCTGGGGTAAATCTTTCGCCTCTGCGGTAACTATCTGCGAGCTGACCAGCGTTGGCCGGGTGAGTCGCATTACTGGAATGAAACATGAGAGCTATCAATTGCATTTAATTTTATCTGTGTTCTTACCTTTCAGAGCCAGTAAATGTTCCGATGCGTCGGCCATGTTTTTGTCGTTTTATTTGGAATGCTGCTACGAAATAAACCAAGCTAACATATAAATTTCACTTTGAAAAATCAACTCCGATCAAAACACTACTGTCGATGAGTTGATGAAAAAGTAAATTTGTAAACAAACACCTGTCACATAACGCACATAACAGCACCCGACACCAAAATCCTCAAGAGTCACCCACAATAGATCATTGCACCGAATCTATTAACCTCACTTTTTTGACAGTTCAGGGAGCTTGTTTACAAGGTGTTAGAATTTGGACCGCTTAAACGAAATTGTTCATTGGCTTTTTCCGGGTTCTGTACGATTAGATTCAGGAAATGATGTAAAAATAAGCAGTGGTGTCTGTTTTCTGGCAAGTTAAATTCAATCGCAACAATTTCTGAGCACAAAATCTCAAACTGATCTTACCGAAAATATTCTAAGTCCATGTAAATAAGCTCCCTGAACTGTCAAAACTGCATTGATGACGCCATCGTGCAATGATCTATTGATACGTTGCGGATGCGTTGACGTAAATTTGACAGAAAACCTATGGGAAAACTGTCAAATTCAACGCGAATAAAAAATATAGACACTCTAGTAATAGACCGGACAACGTGAGTCTGGCACAGTTGATGTATCCAAAACAACCGTCAAATCGTATGGGAAATACGTGGAAATGTTCGTTTTGGATACATCATGGCGGCACGTTGTCCGGTCTATTACTAGAGTGTCTATAATAAAAAAGCAATTGCCACCTGCATTTCACTACAAGAAACTAAATTGGAAAAACATATTTTGTTAGTTGAGCCACCAACAAGCCGACGTTCCATCGGCATAATATATGAGATACGCTCTGAGCTTTTTCCAATCGTCGATAGTTCAAAAAGAAATCATTTTTATCATTCACGGGTACTAACATTGCAGAAAGTTTAAACTTAGTCAAAGTTGTCTGAGAGAATAATATATAGAACTACGGCACCACTGTCATTTTCCTTAACGCGATAATGTTGTCATTGAATTATGTGAACATTTAATCGATTTTCGAAAATAAATTGCTTGTTCTGTTTAGTGGCGTATGTGTAGCGAGTTTTGCTCTCAATTTTGTCAGTTTCAAATCAGTGCTTCGCCAAACAATAGCATTCGATGTTGAATTAGTCGATGGCAGTAAATGGGATTGGATTACATCGGTTATTTAAATTATAAAGCTCTATCATGTGCTATATTACATGATATCCCTTACATTTGATCTGTCAATCTATATTAAGAATTAGTACTTGATATAGCTCATATCCCCTCATTTACTAGATATAATTCTAAATAGCAGTGGTTGGCAACTTAGCTGCAATAACCTGGGCGATATCTTTCAATCTCAAATGTCGCTTCCCATTTGGATTCAATAAAAAAAACACAATTTTCCAATTTAAATAATTCCATCGTCGAGTTAAAACGGAAGTTTAAAATCAATTGGTTTATGCATCTTCATCGAATGAAACAAACTGAACCGAAATTTTGTAGATTTTGCACCCAATTAGATCTTTGACAGATTTTTTTTGTGGGATAAAATAAATGTGCACACCATTTTCATCATACATTGGTTCATTTCTCAAGTACAATTTTCGTTAGCGGGTACGTATTTCGTAGTGCTGAATCAGGTAATCGGTTTATTTGCAGGCTTTTCCCTGTGTAGATGAACTGTGAACAATTATTTTAACGATCATATATTCTCACAATTCCAAATTCTCTAAAACCCAAATCAGAAGGCAAACTTCAACAGAACTATTCCTCACCCATGTTGGTTTTGATTTTCATCGACTAAGTGGCATCGAGAAAAACCAAGCAGATTTTTTGATGCTATCAATGTTGCACTTAATTTTCCTAATAGAAAAGGCGGAAGACAGGAGGTGAAGTTTCTGGTTATTAAAAATGTGTAAAGTTCTGATCCCAATGGAACCCACTGTATAAAAACGAATTAAGGAACAAATGGTACTTTAAAACTGTAGTTTATCAAAATCTGATCTTTTTGTATAGAACATGGAATAAAGATCAGTATTTTTTCTGTTTTCTTCATCGTCAGTTTTACAAATGTCAAACTATATCAAGTCAGTGTAGTGTGAACACCTCCGATATCGATATGAACTTGCAATATCACGTAACATAACGTTTGCATTTAAAAAAAAATGGACTTAAATTGCCGATTTTTCATGGGTTTACCTTCACCCGCACTGACGAAACTACCCATGCAGCATCAATCATAGTAACCCATAAGTCAGCAAACAAAATTTGACAGCTCTATCAGTCGAACTCTAACCGTGGTGGCGAAAACGGCGAAGCAATTCTGGCGTCGGCCCTGCGATCGTTGGAGTGGAGGAGATGGAGCGGCTGAATATCGATCGTCCCATCGAGAATTTCTGGACCAACCTGAAGCGTAAGATCTACTCCAATTGATAAATAAAACACAAAAAGAACTCAAAAACATGATTACACGCATGTTTTTATCCACCATGGCGAATATTTCAGTTAACTGCCGGAAAGCCGCTCGCAAGGGTGTAGATTATTTTTTGCGAGTAAGCTTAAATAATTACCTCCATTGGAAATTTATCAAAAGCAATTATCTGTCTTAGCTTTTTTTTATCACCATCCGATCGTTTATTTTTTAATGCAAACGTTAGAACGTAGTGTGAACGAACTATAATATAAGATATTTCAAAAGAACACTACCCAACTAACATTTTGAGTTGCCTAAGCCGAAGTTAAGAACTTATAAGCTGTTTTATAATTTGCATAAAAGCAAGTGAAGCTGAATAAGCTATATGCAGAATTAAAAAATCGATACAGTACTTATGCATAATGTAACACAGCTTTATAACAACATTCAGCTCTAGGTTACATACTTTGAAAAGAAAGCTCTTATGCGAACAATGTTTGTCTTCATTTACACAGCTTGTTTATGTAGCTAAGAAATTAGTCGGCTTAGCTTTTGAATTATCATTCTGTGTTATCTTACACAGTTTTATTTGTTAACTTTGCTATAGCTTTTCAAAAGCCTTTATATTATGGTTTCAGTTGAAAACCGAATTTATCGACTAGCGACAATCGATTTTACTCTCGTTCTGTATGTTATACCTAATGTCGGAAGTAGTGCGCTGTATGGCACATCAGATGCGCTGTACAGCGCACTACTTCCGACATTAGGTATAACGTACAGAACGAGAGTAAAATCGATTGTCGCTAGTCAATAAATTCGATTTTCAACTGAAACCATAATATTAAAAATACCTCAGCCGCTATACGGCTTAGTGATTATAGCTGTATAGAATTTTGTATAAGTACACTGAGCGAACAAATCGAGAGGAATTCACTCGAATAACGTATGAAAATTTGCCAAAAGACATTATTGCAAATTTTATACGATTCCCTAATGGAAAAGTTCATATGACGATCGTATGAATATTTTCTTCACATGAAAAAAAGTTGCAATCGGGATTCGAACCGTGAACCTCGGCATCCAGAGCCTAGCCACAATCCCACGAGACTACCCAAGAAACCACAAGCATTATATGATTGCACTTATTCAACCCAAAATCAACATCGGTAATGCGGGATCGCATCAATTCAACAGTGTCAAGTAATAAAGCGTTATATAAGCTTGGAAAAGTAGTGATGCATTACCAATGCAATAATGCTATTTTAGCGAAGTCTTATGGCATTACAAAAGATATAGCATTAGTTTGATCTTAGTGGGGCCCTTTTCAGCTTTAATCCAACTTCAATGATGCACCAGACGTAATACACATACCCTATATATGCTATTACAGCCTCGTGGTTACTTGGGTATATACGCTTGATAAGTGATGTCAATTAAAAGTGTATAAGAGGCATGCTTTCAACCAATGCAACCAATTGGGAAAACGTGACGATCCATACAAAAAAATTTGAAGGTCGAAATCCGAGGACAAATAAATTTCTTCGTGCGACCTTGAGCCTTGCGGAACAATCACCTGCTGCAACCAATAAAAAATAACCGCATCACCGCACTAATTACGGACAAAACAGTGCCATTACTGGCCTACAAAGGATTTTTAATCGTGTGGCAACAGAATTTGATTTCAACATTTCACGTGATGCACATCGGACTAGATTTTTTAATGTGTTTAGATAAGCTATTAATGTGTTATTTGTATGTTTATGTTTTTTATGAGATCAACAACACATCATTGGGGCATAGAAGCCTGTTGATGTATAATATTAAATAAATAAATAAATAAATAAATAAACAGTTTTGAATGAAATTGATATTAATGTCGTTTTAAAAAATTATAACAAATTAGTCCGCGCACGGCACAGGTAACAACGAAAATTGGACGGTGATCATGTTTATATTATAATAATCTCGGTAACACTGATTTCAAAAACAGTATGAATCTGTTCGTAAAGAGCTTCAGCAATCATTGTTGTTCAACATTATTAGAACTAAAACATGGTTTGAACACTTTGAATACGGGTACTGGAATTCCGGAAAGCTGATATGGATCTGAGGATACAGTCAACGATCTTATGGCGAAAGTGCAGAGTTCGAATCTGGTGAGTACACGGGTAAAGTGGTATATAAATTACATAAACAGATGCATAAATTACATAAACAGAAATTACATCGACAGATAAATATAATACAAAATTCATATAGTTAAATGTTAAATGTTAATTGCGCTTTACAACGGTAAAACAGCACCATTGCCGTAATATCATCCACGAGTATTGTAAACAGTGTTTGACATACATATTTTTTCGATTGCTGTGCAGTAGCTATGTTTAAGCGTTTATATCAACGTGTTAAGACAAGCAATAAAAAGCTGTTTTCCACAGTTCTAAAAATAGAAATTGCTATGAACAAATTACTGTCTTTGAGAACAGTTACGTAATGAGTTGTATAATTTTTGGATAAAAGCTTCCTAGGCTATAAACCGATTACATATTCTGCATGACGGGTTTTCGAAAGGCTGTACAAAAGCTACCATTTGCGCACTGTAAGAACATTGTTCAGTTAGTTGGAGTGAAGCTGTAAAAAACTTTTCCGTATGTATAGCAGAGTATCAGCTGTATGCAAGTTGAGAAAAAGTTGAGAGAATGATTATCAAATATAGAAGCTGCAAATGAGTGATGATACTAACTTTTTAAAAGGAATATACACGCTTCTTGCTATCTTTTTGAAATTACATGAAGCTGGGTAGATTCGCCAGATTTGCCTGTGAAAATATTGGCTGGACGCTTGTGCAACCACTTCTTAGCCATTAATCAGTTTAAAGTTGTATACGTATTGCCAATGAAGCGTTTACCTAATGAAAAATGATAGTTGGGTAGCCTAGGCCTCCTACTCAGAAAAAAAATGATAGCTAATTTTACTAATATTGGCGAAAGGTGCTACTCTATCTCAAATGTAGGCTATTTTTTTATTTGATTTTATGCGATGTGCACACGCCCCTAATAACGTAACTCACACCAACACACTCTCAAAAATTGTGTCAAAATAACATAGCGAATCAAAACAACAACGAAGATACTGGTACCGAGAGATGCCGAAAACCCCACGAACTATTAAAAGGTGCAGACTGCAAGGTGTACTTCAGACCTATGGGCAATGAAGCGTTTACCTAACGAAAAATGTTAGTTAGGTAGCCCTCCTACTCAGAAAAAAAATGATAGCTAATTTTACTAATATTGGCGAAAGGTGCTACCACTTCTTAGCCATTACTCAGTTTAACGTTGTATACGTATTGCCAATGAAGCGTTTACCTAATGAAAAATGATAGTTGGGTAGCCTAGGCCTCTTACTCAGAAAAAAAAAAATGATAGCTAATTTTACTAATATTGGCGAAAGGTGCTACTCTATCTCAAATGTAGGCTATTTTTTTATTTGATTTTATGCGATGTGCACACGCCCCTAATAACGTAACTCACACCAACACACTCTCAAAAATTGTGTCAAAATAACATAGCGAATCAAAACAACAACGAAGATACTGGTACCGAGAGATGCCGAAAACCCCACGAACTATTGCAAGGTGCAGACTGCAAGGTGTACTTCAGACCTATGGGTTCTACAACAGTAAACCAATTTAAAATCGCTAGTTGCATATTGATTGTTGATAATATTATCATAGACTAACTCTAAGACCAGTAGGTCCCATACAAAAACGATTTTTTTCTTGGCTCAGTCAGTACTAGCACATCGGTCCCAAGCTCGGTCCCATGCTTAATAACACCGACAAACCGACATGAAACTAATTTTCAAAGTTTGATCAAGAATCCGTAACGGTCATTTCAAACTGCAGCGATCGCTTATGTCAAAATTTCTCCAACATTTTTTTTCTGCGTGTGTCAATCGCGGAGCTGTCTGCTTTGCTCACTCATCAAAACAAAAACAACAAAATGGGCAGGAACTGCGAAGTATTGGAGTGTCGAAACAATGATGGCAAAAATTTCGGAAAATCATTCTATAGGTTTCCAAAATGCGAGCCCACGTAAGTTCAATCAATATAGTTAATAGTAAAATTTCACATTTGAAACAATTTCCATCCCAGGTGCAGGTTATGGGTGCAATTTTGTGGTTCAACGGAGCTGCGGAATTTGTTCAAAGCATCTGGTCCAGAAGCAGTATCGAAGAAGAAAATGTGCTCTGACCATTTTTCGAAAGAAGAACTTCTGCAACCAAACAGACCAGAACGAGGGTATGATTAAGTTAAGTACATGATTGATTAGGTGAAATTTATGAATATGCTTCTTTTAGGGTCCGAAAAGGTGTAATTCCTACCATCAAAGTTCCCGGAAACGGCCAGGTGAACATTAACATCGGTATTACGGTATTACTACCGATACTTTTCGAGAAAATGTTGAGAACTACAGCTACAACAACTCCTGCAACAATGTAAAGAACGAGGAAAAGCCAACGGAAGAAAATACGGAAGACGAATACATGGGTATTGAATTTCTCGATGAGGCATTTCTGTGTGAAAACGATCAGCTGGAAGAATCCTTGGAAATCAAGCATGACGAAGAAAGCACAAATCAACCGTTAAGAGATCACGTTACTATTGAACCGGATAGTCGAACGGGGTCTGATTCTGTGCTCAATCTTCTTGGCTTCAACTATGACAAATCTCCTGCTGTACTCTATAAAGCTGAGCTTTGTTCCATGAAGGATAGATGTCGAAACCTGAAAAGCCAAGTGAAACATCTAAAGAAGCTTCTTCATACAACTGAAACTAAAAGCAAGAGAAGAGGTGTTGCTATCAAACGTAAGAACGACACAATACGACAACTAAAAAACGAGATTGTAGAAACAAAGCTAGGATGAATTCTGATTCCAAAGTATTAATGGAGCTTAAGAATAGTCCAGTACTTTACGATAGCCTGAAAAACATGGGTAGACGCCCACGAGGAAGAAGATACAGTCGACCTTCAAGGAAGTTTGCAGTTTCGTCGTATTTAAGCGGACCACGCACTTATAGATGCATTCAACGCTCCAAAGTTCTTTGCCTGCCATCCAAACGGACAATAAAGAAATGGACACAAGAAGTTGCATTGAAACCTGGTTTGAATGCAGGGCTGCTTCGTTTAGTAACAGAAAAGACAAAAAATTTCAGTGATGCAGATCGGGTAGTTATCCTAGCAATCGATGGAATGCGAATAAAATCAAGCCTCAGCTACACCGCCAAGAACGACCGCTTCCATGGTTTTGTTGATTCTGGATCAGGCAAAAAGTTTGAAAGGAACAATCCCCGAAAGTTAGCTACAGAAGCAATAACTGTAATGATTCGAGGCGTCAACAGAAATTTCAAACAGGTACGAACATTTTAGGTATCATTCATAAATGACGAGGCATATTTTCAATCAATTTGAGACTCTGCCTCCCCCTCGTATCACATTTCACTATTCCTAATAAATGGTAATTCACAACTTAGAAACCCTCGTTCTCCCTCGAATGATACGAAATTTATGCATGAACCTTATTTTAGATATAGCCTCACATTTGAACTGCTTTCAGGGATTGGGGTATTTCTTGACGTTCAACACGCTAGGCAGCGAAGAGCAGAAGGAAATTATTGAGAATTCAATACGTACCATTAGAAAAGCAGGACTGAAACCAGTGGTGTTGGTAATGGATCAATTTGCGACGAACTTGAAAATGGCTAAGGAGTTGGGAGTGACAATTGAAAATCCCTTTTTCTCAGTTGATGGACAGCAGGTTTACATCATGTGGGATTCCCCTCATTTAATAAAAAAATACTAGAAATATGCTTAAAAAGCATAACGCAGTCTTCAAAAACAAAATTGCTTGTTTTCAAGACTTGGAAAATCTTTACACAATTGATTCTCAGTCAGACCTTCGCCTCGTTCCACGGCTAACTGAAAAGCACATAACCGTTCCTCCATTCTCACCCATGAACGTGTCACTGGCAACTAGACTCCTTAGCCAGTCTGTCGCTGCGGGGATGCGATATTATGCTAAAACAGGCGAACTAGATCAGCGAGCATTGCAAACATGGGCATTTGTCGAAATGCATGACAAACTTTTCGACGTCTTTAACAGCAAACGAGAGGTTTGCTCAGCTAAGGTAAGTTAAAGTCCATAATCTCTAACTTTTTCTAAAACACACATACTTGCAGCCATTCAAAGGAGCGATAAAAGATGAGTCATGTCACTGGGATTTCCTGCTAGATGCGAAAGAAACCCTAAGTCATATGTACTATACAAGCAAATCGTGTTTGGATATCGTTCAGGTAGATTTATGTCACTTTCTAAAAAACCATATCCATTTAAGAACAGTGCTTTTCTCTCTCATTTAAAATTTGTAGGCCCCTTCTGAATCGCAAACTCTAACAGTAGTTCAACGACACCCCAATTATGTGCGAGGTTTTATCAATAATATCAATGCCTTGAGCCTTCTCTGGGATTATCTTAGCAAAGAATTTGGTTTCACTTTTTTGTGCACCAATAGGTTATGTCAAGACTGTTTAGAAAATTTATTTTCTGAAATAAGACGTCGGTGCGGTGGTAACGACATACCAGATGCTCTACAGTTTGGTGCTGCTTTTAAATATGCGTGTGTCGAAGCTTCCTCGAGAATTCAAGGCACTAACTGTGAAAGAGATAACGATCCAACACTTCTTAACGAAAACGATACAGATCCAGTGAACATAATGGTTACTAACTCAACTAAATCTCATATTTACAAATTCTCACCATTGGATGTAAGCGAAGATCTGGAAATTAGTATCAAAGAGCTCAACGCATTGATATATATACTAGGTGCAACGTTGCGTAAATTGCCACATGCAAAATGCGTATCAAAACTTAAGCTTGTTTTAAATGAATCGTCGAACGATGAAATGTATAGTTTTTGTTATACCAAATCTTACGTTACAGATCGCGAGCATGTTCTAGCGAACACTAATTTATACTCTATTGGTATTCTGTGCTTTGCTGTGTTTAAGCAAAAATTCCAGAAATTTTTATTCCAAAATCGAAACGGTGTAAAAGGTAGGATGAAGGAATACTTAGATTACGGTTTATTCGGACAATGCGTTTGTGAAAGATGTTTCAACATTATTATCGACAAAGTCTTTAATACGTTTGTGCAAGGATTTTTAAAACGAATCAAAGCGGCAAATGTAGAAAACACAAAAACTGTTAAACAACATAAGAGAAATAGAAAAGCTTCAAGGATGTGTTTGCCATTGTAGTATGGCTTCCGCAAAACGAATAAATACACTGGCTTTACTTAACAATCTGCATTTTATTCGAACTACTCTAAACACATCTATTGTCTAATATCATAAATCGCTAAGCATTTTTTTACAAAATATCAGCAGGCACTTCTTCCCTACTACATTCTGTACAGTTACTTTATTCCTATATTCTATGAAAATTGGAACACTTATGCGTCCAAAGATAGTACCTAGTACAATAAACAATTTAACCGGAAAAATTTCACTATATTTTTCTAAAATAACACTTTTCTTCTAATGGAAACTGGCAAAACAGCGGGGAAACGGCGAATGCACGGAACTGTTGACAAGTGTGCCGAAGTTTCCAATTCTGCATTCACCTCGAGATTGCCAGTCAAGATGGGATCATCTAGAATTCCCACAAAAAGTTCCACGCAATCCTGCAGTTGATTGTTGTTATAAATTATCATCTCGCAGAATCGTAGGTAGCTTTCGAGCAGACTTAATTAAACTCGGAGAAATCTGGATGTGCTCGTTTATTCCCCTAGAAATAGAAGTCGACAACATTGAAAATCAAATCATACCTCACTTTATCATTCTTACTCGACAAGTACTTCCGCAACGTAGCTTGCTGCTGTAACTTAGAAAGGCATTGAATTATTTAACACTTTGATATATCGTCTCGGTACAACTGGACTGAAGCACAAACTTGTTTACTACCCGATGTGTGTGAGATCTAGAGGTAAGGCGGAAGTAAACTAATCGACTCTTCCATTCTGCTGATGTTCATAAGCACAAGCCGACTAGCCGTCACGTCAGGTTGTGCACAAGAATAGCAGAACAAAAGAGATGAATTTATTTCTTTCCTCCTCACCTATGGATAGCACACATCGGTATAATTCCAGCGGCGACTGAAAATGACGTTTGATGTCAATAAGATCGATTTAGTGGTGAAACAAAGGGTAAGTATAGTTGTGTGAGTAACATTACCGCTCGGTGCAAGCGATTCCACAACTACTTGCGAAGTGTTCCGTATTCTACCCGTGCAATAAGTGACGTCACTATTATGTTTACATTATTTTTGGATTACTAATACTACTGCAGTTCTTCATCTGCTTCATTTATGTGTGAGCTACCTTGGTTCAATTCCGCGAACTGGACTATGCGTGGCGCTAGTGTTTTAACGTATTTCAATTTAAAATTTTGATCAGTAAATTAAGATATTTTTGTTCTAGAATTCATGTCGGTTTGTCGGTGTTAATAATGCGCCCCTTATAATGAACTCACACGAACACGCTCTCAAATATTCTGTCAAAATAACACAGCAAATCAAAACAAAGGCGCAAATATGTACAGCAAGCTGCTGACTTCAAGGTGTATTTCGGACCAAGGGGTTCTACAACAGTGAACCAATTTGAAATCGCTAGTTGCATATTGATTGTTGATATTGTCGCGACCGACCGAATTGTCGAAACCAGGTAAATCCGCCATACCGGATTACTGGAACCAGTCAGCCAACCGCCGGGTGTTGTTGCGGACTTCGTTCGTTGCCAACAAGCGAGGGCGATGCCACTCGCTTAATCGGTTTACTGTCGGATGCAGCTACGGGTACCAGTCAGCCGACCACCGGCTGCTGTTGTGGGTGTAGGTTGATGCTGACAAGCGAGGGCGATGCCACTTGCTTACTCGACTTACAGTCGGATGCAGCTACGGGAACCAGTCAGCCGACCACCGGCTGCTGTTGTGGGTGTAGGTTGATGCTGACAAGCGAGGGCGATACCACTCGCTTACTCGGCTTACTGCTAGCTACTAGCTGGTTGCTGCTTGTCCTCCTGGTTGCTGCTTGTCCTCCTGGTGTGCCAACCGTACCGTACTGCAATCGTCGAATGAATGAGCGTGCATGACCGGTGTGCTCATATTTATACCCGGTGAGCACAAGTTTGCGGGTGAACATTTCCCTCCTTTTTTTCTAACCAATGAGCGCAAAGCAGATTTCAACAAGGGAGATTTATTGCTGATTGGTGTTTTTCTTCTTTACCTTTTTTTTCTGTTTATTTGATGTAAGAATACAAGACAGATTTAATTTTCGCAAGTTCTTAGGGTTTTATTGTACAATGATTGTTACAATATCAATGTTAGTTAATTCTTATTTCAGTTCTATCTCTACATCCCATCTTACCTCTACTCTCTAATCATATATGTTAAACAAAATCATATCTTTCAGTTTGTTTGGGATTCTTCTTTCTCTTCTAGGACGTGATCCGGACGGGTCTCCATGTTCAGATTGGATCCGCACACCTTGTTTGTGCAATGGTTGATCGATTCCAGAGTATCCTGTGGCAACCGATTCAGTCAAGTTTTTGTAACCGGCTTGGAACTGCGTCGTGGGATCTTGTAGAGGATCATCTAATAAAATTGGCAATAAATTACTGTTTAATTGTTAATACTGATCGCTAAGAATCTTACCAGTTATGGTGGTTTGTGCATCATTCAGAACATCATTATGTAGGTTTGGCATGTCAGATGTATTGTAATCGTCGATAGCCCTTTTGGCGTCTGCTACATTTCTCGAGTATGTGACGCCCCGATCGCTTTTGACGATCAATTTTGCCCCATCTCTGGCTATTACTGTAAATTTTTCCGGTCCAAAAGTGGGGTCTGATTTGATACGTTTAAACTGTGCTAGGACCACTTTGTCTCCAATGGTAATATCACAATATTTAGCTCCTCTCCGCATATCCGCATGTTTTTTACTGTCAAGCTTGGAAAATGCGTCCTTCTCTCTTACGTCTTCACGATCCAGTTTGGTTTGATTATTAGTTTGCCATAGGCCCGGGAACATGCCTCTATGTTTCCAGCCAACAAGTAACTCGAATGGTGTTACCCCGAGTCTGGTGAGGGGCCGTACTTTATTGTGCATATGCACATAGTTGTTCAACGCAACCTTCCAATTTATATGATCCAATCTTGATGCTGCCAGTGCTCTCTTTATGCCTTCATTTTGACGTTCAACAGCTCCATTGGATTGTGGGCTTAGAGGGATTGACTTGCGGATCTTAACGCCTTTGTTTTCCCAGGTTTCTACGAATCTGTCGCTTTGGAACGGAGGCCCGTTGTCACTTTGGAGAACTAGCGGGTAGCCCCATGTAGCAAATATTTTTTCAAGTGCTTCGATGGTCGATTCCGCATCCATGGATCGCATTTCCAACACATGCAAATAACGTGAGTAGGTGTCAACCACTACGAGAAATTCTCCAAACCCAAACTCTTTATCGGTAAAAAATCGATTTGAAGAATCTCCCATGGGCCGTTTGGGAGTTCTCTACTGGTTAAAGGAATCGGTGGATTTTTTTTGAAAGCAAAAGACAAGTCTCACAGTTCTTAATGAAGATCTCTACTGATCTACTCATTCCTGGCCACCAGAAGTGTTGTCGCAATATCCTTTTGGTTGATCCGATTCCCATGTGTCCCTGATGAGCTGATTGAATTGCCTTTGTCCTTAAAGCATCAGGGAGCACAATTCTATCACCTTTGAACACCATGTTTCCAAGTACAGACAGCTCCTTTGCTTCAGATTCAAATTTTTTCAATCCATTCTCCCATTGATCAGTTTTAATCGACGTCCTGACTTTTGTTAATTCACTATCGTCTTCGGAGTGAAACTCTATCTCATCCCAGCAGATTTCCATAGCGCCCGCATCAATGAAGTAAAGTAAATGCTTCTCATCAGCTCCATCTTCAAATGACTCAGATGCTTGTGATTGATCAACTAGTCTTGAGAGTGCATCCGCCACATTCATTTCTCCTGGTATACTGCATACTTTGAAATTATATGGTTGTAACCGTAATGCCCATGATTCTGCTCTAGTTACTGCCCTTTTTCCTATCCTGTGCAATCCCCCAAAAATAAATTCGTTTGATTCGGCATCAGTTCTCACTGTAAAGTTGCAACTCATGAGATACATGGAAAATCTTTCGACTCCCCATACCATTGCTAGTGCCTCTCTTTGGGTCTGAGGATATTTTCGCTCAGTTTCCGTTAAAGTTTTGGAAGCACAAGCGATCACCCTTGGCTTTGAATTGCCGTCAAACTGTACCAGGACTGCTTCTAAGCCGTGAGGAGAGGCATCCACGTAGAGTTCCGTTCGATCCTCTCTTCTGAAGTATTCCAATGTTTTGATAGTCTTCCACGCTTTTGTTCGCACGTAGTTGAATTCTTCGTCCAATCCTTGATTCCAATAAAAACCGTCTGCTTTTGCCAACTCACGAAGTCGCCAAGTTTTATCTGCTCTTTGTGGGATAAACCTTTCGACAAAATTGATTAAACCTAGGAAACTTTTAACTTCAGCCAAAGTTTCTGGGGCTCTAAAATTCTGTATCGCTGCAATCTTTTCATTTTCTATCTTCCATCCTTCATTAGAGACAATGAATCCCAGAAAATCCACTGATCGTTTTCCAAATGAGCATTTTTCTTCATTGATTTTGACGTTATGGTTTTTGAAACACTCCAGTACTTTGGTCAAACTTTCGTCGTGTTCTTCCTTGGTTCTTCCGAAAATCATGACATCGTCTAAGTAATTAACGACCCCTTTGCATCCAGCGAGTACAATCGTTTGAAGCACTTCCTGGAATATATCCGGAGCGTTAGAAAGCCCAAAAGGTAGCCGGCAGTATCTGTAGAGTCCATCTCCAGCGAAAAAGTTGGTCAGGTGGCGTGAGTCTTTGTTCAACTCTATATGATGAAACGCGCTTGTGAGGTCTATCGTGGAAAACCACTGAGCCCCATGTAGTTCCATTACTATCGACTCAAACGTAGGCATCTTAAAAGGTGTCCTGTATATACAACGATTCGGTCCTCTGAGGTCTATGACCAGACGAATGTCATCTTTACCATTCGGTACTACCAATAGTGAAGAACAAAACGACCGATCCATATCACTTGTCACTTCCTCAATGATTCCACTTGACAGTAGATTGTTAAGTTTCTGTTTTGTGGCTTCCTTGAATGACGCTGGAATATGCGTATACACGTTTCGGGCTGGAGGCATCTGTTTATCGTATTTCAATGATACGGCCGGAATGTTGAATTTCGGAAATTCGTTACAAATTGATAGTTCTTGGGCATAATTAACGAGATTCCTATCACATATGCTGGACAATAACCGATGGTGGCGTATTGGGACATCTAGACCAATGTCAAGGACGCAATACCTTATTGCGGTGTTGAAGCCCAAAAGCGCTCTTGATTCATCCACAACATAAAACTTTTCGACCATAACTGGTCTATCTTCTGAGATAAATAACTCCGTATAAAAATTGGCAATCACCTTTATCTGATCATTAGTTGCGTATGCCTTCAAGGGTTTGTCAGTGGAATAACGCAAGGCAAGGATCTTGGAAGCTGCTTTCTTGTTGGCCAGAATTTCATCAAACATCGTTTTTGTTATAGTATTAACATTAGAACCGGAATCAATCAAAAACTCGACCCTTACACCTGCTACTTCCGCTTCTACTGTAGCGCTGTTTTTGTAAACTATTTCGTTCGTTCGTGATGGCTTGTTCAATGGTTGGACATGTGTAGTATTGTGTACTTCGGCTTGCTGTAATTGCAGTGATTCAAAACGCGATTTCTGTAATGCAGTATATTTATTCAAATTTAGTCAAAGAAGAAAATAAAAATGTTAAATTCAGTACAAAACGTTTATATATAAAAGAAACTTCAACAAATTGTTCATTGAATGTCTTCGTCCTCGCGTACCTTGGTATCAAGTGGTTCGGCTTTTGTATCTTCGATCGCTGCAATTTTCTTCTCAACGCCCGAATCATCCTGATCTGCAAGGCGCTTCACTCCCTCGTCTGGTTGTTCGGCTGGTTGGAACCACCGCGAGAAGCACAGGCCCGCGCAATGTGACCCATCCGTCCACATACTCGGCAGTTTTTATCGATTGCGAAGCATGTAGACGCCCGGTGAAAAACGCTACCGCATCGCCAACAATTTGTAACCATCTGCTGATGGAAATTTCCTCGTAAATTTCCATGCCCGCTTCTTCCATTACGATGGATTCCGCGGTAACTTCCTCTGGCATGCCAGTTGGAGTTGAATGGCTCACGATGTCCTCGAAATTCTGTTCGATCTTGTGAAACTGCCGATACCTTTATGGTGTCACGTTGGGGATTATGGGTTCTTTGGAACGCTTCTTCATTTGATTTCTCAATCTCACGGTCGCGTACAAGGTCAATAAGGTCTTTCATTGACCCTTGTTTGACCCAGTTACGGTGAGCTAATACTCGTACTCTGGAATCATTTGCATTCTTCGTGATGACCCTTACCACGGCTTCCATTTCTTCGTCTGGACCATAATTACACACTTTTGCAGCTGATCCTACACGACAGACAAAATTGATGCTGCTTTCTGAATCCAGCTGACTCATCATCATGAGTTTCCCACGTTGCGATAGCGTGTAGGTCCGAGATCCGAAGTATTCATCGAGACGAGCGTTGGAAAATGGTTCGTTCTGTTCATCAGGCATTCCCGGGGTAGTAGATGTTGCTCGGAATATTTCACGTAGCTTTGGTCCAGATTTAATCTTAAACACTCTGTACTTAGTCTGTTCATCGGCTGCGTTGACAAGCTGAAGGGAAGAAACAAGTATGTCTTTCCAATACTCAAACGCTTGTTTGTCTATCTCGACTTCGCCTGCTGATGGAACACACTCTGGAATGTTTAAGGAACCTAATGTCCAGCTGTTCATTTGAGATTGGATTGATTCATCTCGTGTCGTGTTTGATACCTGATAAAGTGAACTTCTAAGACCCTGATCTGTATCAGCGGTGAGCTGTATAACTTGCTCACGCAACGCATTGTTCTTTTCGACAGCAGCTTTCAATTCTCTCAGAATTCGTTTTCTGGAGATCTTTCTGCAATGAAAAAAAAATCGAAATAGTTCTCTATTATAAATCTATCTTCGCAAACAAGTTTAATTTCGTCTCTGCCAATCCTCAGTTAGCCTCATTCATTGCAAAACTCTGCCTTTCTCCATCAGAGTATGCCTTTTTTTTTTTTTTTTTTGCTCTCCGTCTTTTCCTACCGGATGCTTGAAATGGTTGGGTACTCCGTCTATTTCCACCGGAGCCCCTTCTTAGTATCAACCTTTAAACACTTTAATACTTACTTTGGTGGAGCCGTAGGTTCTTTATCTGCGCCATTGTCGCGACCGACCGAATTGTCGAAACCAGGTAAATCCGCCATACCGGATTACTGGAACCAGTCAGCCAACCGCCGGGTGTTGTTGCGGACTTCGTTCGTTGCCAACAAGCGAGGGCGATGCCACTCGCTTACTCGGTTTACTGTCGGATGCAGCTACGGGAACCAGTCAGCCGACCACCGGCTGCTGTTGTGGGTGTAGGTTGATGCTGACAAGCGAGGGCGATGCCACTCGCTTACTCGACTTACAGTCGGATGCAGCTACGGGAACCAGTCAGCCGACCACCGGCTGCTGTTGTGGGTGTAGGTTGATGCTGACAAGCGAGGGCGATACCACTCGCTTACTCGGCTTACTGCTAGCTACTAGCTGGTTGCTGCTTGTCCTCCTGGTTGCTGCTTGTCCTCCTGGTGTGCCAACCGTACCGTACTGCAATCGTCGAATGAATGAGCGTGCATGACCGGTGTGCTCATATTTATACCCGGTGAGCACAAGTTTGCGGGTGAACATTTCCCTCCTTTTTTTCTAACCAATGAGCGCAAAGCAGATTTCAACAAGGGAGATTTATTGCTGATTGGTGTTTTTCTTCTTTACCTTTTTTTTCTGTTTATTTGATGTAAGAATACAAGACAGATTTAATTTTCGCAAGTTCTTAGGGCTTTATTGTACAATGATTGTTACAATATCAATGTTAGTTAATTCTTATTTCAGTTCTATCTCTACAGATATTATCTTTGTGTCCTCCATACACATGATTTTTTTGCAATATAATCAACAAAGCTTTCGGCAAGACGTTGAGAAGAAATTTGGATGTTTTCTGGTGTTCCCTAACATCTTTATGGGGAGAGTGAATTCATGGTTTAACTTACTGCTTACGCAAATAATAAACGTTAATTTTAATCTATGTTCATAATATGTATTTTGTCTAGGTTTGTAGTTATAGTTAATAATTTAGAAAAGATATGGAGTTGTTTCACCTCCATGATACGTTATCTGCATGCGGCCGAATCATTCCCCATCAAAACTTCATTGAGAGTGCTAGTCAGATGATAAAAAATTAAACAAATAAACAAATGGTTTCTATTTGTAACCACATGTACTTCTTATGTGTAAACATAACCTTGCCCATAACCACTATTGCGGATTTGAACCGCATGCTTGATGTCACAAAGACAAAGGCTGCTGACGTAGGTGTCACTGATAATGCCATCGACACCCCAGCATCGTTTATTCGAACGGAAATCCATCCGTTAAATTGTTGGATTTGAGAGTAAAGCCAAGAGTACAGATACTTATATTGTTACACGTAAAGTAGACATATTCATGCAATGATGGGATCTTTTATTTCCTTCGGAGGGTAGAAAGATTGGGAACATATCAATTCTATCAGTTGGTAAGGCCCTATTGCCAGATATGATGACGTCAGTTTTAGAAAAGTTTAAGATCCCCCTTAATTCGCGCCAGCATTTCTACGACATTTTCCGGAATAACCCAATCCCCTATTTCATTTAGCTTTCTTTCCCGTAGACCTATTTGCCACCAGTTTCAAGCACAGTCTATAGTTTATCTAATAATCCTGCTAACTATTATTTGCTTGGCCAAATCATAAGCTTCACTTAATTAACATCTAGGATGGATTATTATTCACGTTGCCTATTTTTGAAAGCGCGTAAAATTCATGGAGGCCTTGGCCTTACTTAAATAAGAAATATGTAAAATAAAAATTAAACAAAATTTACCATCCCACGGATTTGAAAACCTATATGCTCATAAAAAAAACACTTACTCGAAACAGATTATGAACCATGAATGTACGGCATGCTGTCCTGCTGGATTAATTCAAAACCCGGAACAATAGCTACAATAACTTTCTTTGTATCATATCTTGGTATTGGAATCGGTTCAATTGGCCAATCATCGGATTGTCGAGCGCAGGGTAGCAGTGGAAGTTTTCGCCGAGTGGTAAAAGGCTAAAATGTAATGGATGAATGTTCGTTGATCATGCTGGAGGGAATTGGTGTAGGAACGATTTGCCATGTCTGACACGAATAACGTCTTGTCTGCGATTTCTGAACCCCCGTACAATCGCCTGGTTACGTATTATTAACAGGTTCCACGAAAGATGTAGTTTATCACTAAACGCATGCGTCATGTTCCAGTCTTTAGAGTCTAACCTGATTTTAGAGTTTAACCTGATGACAAGAAGCTCGGGAGAGTTTTCTTGGTGCCTTTTAGGGAACCCTGTCGCTGGCTTGAACGTTCATCAAAACGGATCCACTTAACCGCTGAGAACGAGTAGTAAAAGTGGGAAAATCCTTTGGATACATTTGTTTTACTGGAAGTGGAAGTAGATCTTTGATTTTGATTTTTTTTTTGTAACTAGTTCATTTATTTGGAAGGCTAAATTGCGTTAGCTTTACGGAGCCGATATGATTTTGAGTTATAACTGAAGAGAAGAGTCGTCGTCATTGATTTAAATTTAATTTCGTTCAATCCGATCGACTGGGAGCAACTTTAACCTCGAAGTCACGCAGTCATCACAAACCCAGCCACGATTGGAACTTTGAGATGGTCGCTAGTCAGGTTTGATAGTCGTTTTCTTCCATATTTAATTCAAACCGATAGTCGATTCAGCCACAAGGGAACCCATGGTAAACGATGGTAAAGGTGGCGAATGTCAATGATGACTATGATGATGATGTTGTTGTTGTTGATGATGTTGTCGCATTTATTGGTGTTGGTTCAGCTGGAAGTTAAGCGGTAGTGTTCCACTACCGGCCAGCGGTGGAGTAATTCCACGCATTATAGAACCACCGGGTGTTGTACTGATTGATGTCGAAGGAGCAGGCCAGTTTAGTTCAACTGATAAACATGGCATTGCTAATGATCAATACCAGGGAAAGTAGTTTGAATGGCGTTTCGCTGAAATATTGCATTATTTTAATTTTGAATCGTAAATTTAGTGGCAGTGCTTACCAAGCGGACATTTTCGGCGTGGCTTCGTTTGCACTAAGGATGAACAGAGGTAACTGTCCAGAGAACATGCAAAGGCGATAAAGAACAGCCAGCCAACAGGTTACGATGTAGGTCAGTCATTTGTGTAGCTCCTAGCCCATGTTGAAACACTTGTACTCGAAGACGTAGTCTGCTCGCGACTCATGTGCTCTATGTACAGGATGTTGCACGCAAGCGGAACCGAGATAGACAGACACTTGACTTTAGTGCTCTGTAACAAGAAACGTACCTGGGCTAACAAACTGATTGAAGTTACGTACCTAGATTAACAAACTGATTAAAGTATCGGCTTCGTGTCTCACTGATACCGGGTCTCGTTGAACTCGTTGCCTTGAAGGTGGGACCAATTGCCTCCAGCAACTTGCTTCCGACGGCGAATAAACCTATTCAATAGCAGCTAGTGTTATCGAAAAACGTGAACATCGACGATCTTTTCGATAAAGTGGCTTCCAAAGAAGGGATCGAGCTCCTGCAATCAATAGGATTCAATTGAGCATTGAACAAATCGACGATCCTCCGGCACATTCCAGCGGAACTTCGAGGAATTTGAAATTTGTTGGAAACTGTCTGTGAAAACTTCTTCGGAGCTGCCCAGTCGATGACGTCTTTTAGTATAAAATACCCCGCTTGATCTTCTTGGTCTATTGACACCAATCGTATTCCGATCCAAACCCGAATAGAAATTGTGATGTAAAAAATATTAGCAGACATCTTCCAAACATTAAATTTGAATGTGGGTTGTCGTATTCTAAATGTATTCAGAGTTCAAAGTAACGCTCTAGTACATATAAATACAACATATTTTAACTTCACATTAAAAACAAACGTATTGATGATGTTAAATTTAACATCAGAACACGTCTTATAAAACTAGAATCTAAAATTACATGACAATCAAACGTTATATATGTGTGAAATGTTGTGTACCTAAGACATCTAAACACATCTGATGATATTATAATTGGCCGTTACCTTAGAAATAAACTTCATTCTACTGTAAAAGACTGCAGGTCTACAGCATTAGAAAACTTCTTACAACATAAGAATGAAACGTTACAATAGAATCAAAGGTCTTTGTGAAGTAAAATGTTGTATTCATAATAAGCCAGAATACATCTTGTGTCATGACAATCACACGTTGCGTTGAAATCCATGTTCTTATAGATGTAAAATTTTGTACTCATAAAATATCGGTAAATATCTGATGCGATTAGAATTAAGTGTGAATCGTATATGTTTTGGCGATATTGGTGCATATTTACTTTATGTACTTTACTCAACACCCGAATAAAAATTTACCTTAGCCTAACATGTGATTTTGATGCTTTCAGATTATTTGGTTTTAATGTTATTATCTACAACTGAAAACATCCGGAAACGATACACCGTCACGTTTTTCTACATCTGAATGCATCATACATCATCTCTTTTATTGGATAAAATCGACACTTGAAAACATATGTAAGATGTTTATTCATAACCTTTAATACATCTGAAAACATCAAAAATCCTTTGACTGTGCTGTTTTATTCAAATACATTTGAAAACATCAATATGCTTTGATATCTTAAAACATCATAAAAACATTTTATTTGAATGTCAAAATCATGACGTTAAAGGGACATTGGATTAGAAAAAAATTGTTTGAAAATGTCTGATGTTAACATCATGTTACCTTGCCTAAATACAGCGAAAACGATCTGATTTCTAATGTTCAACGTAAGATGTACATTTGAATTTCATGTTGATGTAGACATTGAAATCAGACATCAACCTGATGTAAATTTTTATTCGGGAACTATTCGGGCAGAAGCTGTGACCTCGTGATAGATCTTGTTGACTTTGTTTTGACAAGAAAACAGTGTTGCTGAAGTTGAAAAAAAGGAAGTGTTGCTGTATTTTCTAGTACTGCTCTGGTAATGATAATCTAGTATATATGGAACTTGATACACTGAAAATTTTGACTAGGTGCGTCATGCATAAATCGTCCGTCCGATGTCCGTACTTAGTCCGTGGTACTGCATTTATCACTTCCATCCGGAGTAAGAGAAAGGATGGACAAAACAGGAGATCGAACAACTGCCGAATAGCATGAGCAATGAGCAATGAGCATCAGCCAATTGCCGTTGCCGTGATCTATTCTCGGATCTATTCTTTATTGAAGACTCATAAGAATAACATCACAGTAGCTAGTATGTTATATTGTATCGAGAACGAACTGCCTTTAACAGTTGTTAGGAACGCGAGAGGTGTTCCGTTGGAGCATTTACTATGCTGCATTCGTGGAGTGCAGATCACGAACAACAGCTTTGATATCGAGGTAATGACCTGGTTGGACCATGAAGTCAATACGATGATACCTCTTCAGTCACTTGAGTGACTTTCGGTGTGTTTGAAGATTGATCAAAAGTACAAATATTCTTGACGTCTAATCAATGCACACTCATGCATCATCTGAATCATATTGCAAGCGAGAGGGATAGAAAATCAGAAAAAAAAACAATTGATTCGTATAAGTGGTGCAAAAATGAATTAATCTTTCAAGTGGTGGCGAGGTGGTTTACGTGTGTCCGAGTGTGTTTTTGAAGGTGTTAATCAATGGGTGTCTCAATGGATTTTGTCAATCTTATTTGATGACATCAAATTCAATTCCTGTACGAAATAAAATCAATTAATATTTCGACGCATATTGAAATCAATCAGCTTGGCAGAAAATGCACGTTGGGTGAATTGAACAACATAAAACTTCGCTTTCTTTGAATCAATTCCGGCAAATTTGTGAAATGGGCGAATGTTATTTTGTACACAAACATTTAAATCGATGGTTTTTAGCAAACAAAAGCTCAGTTTGAAAAAGTAGAGACCACAGTTGGCTAGCAGAAGCTTTCTTTTACCCGAATTGTGGTCTAGGTTTAAGAAATTGAGCTTAAATTTGTAAGAAATCGTCGATTTAAATGTTTGTTCACCAAAGCGGATTCGCCCATTTCGTATTTTTTTCGAAAATGTCAAATCTGTGCAACTGACATAATCAGTGTCATAAAATTAATCGAAAGTAATAAATTGGTAGCGAAAATAACCCCTGCAACACACTCATTATGTCAATTGCATCGATTTGAAACTTGAGTTCCTCCACTACACTAAAATGCACCTTAGATTTAAGTGCAATCACCTATAGATTTGGGCGAAGTGCAAAGTTATTGCTCTGTATTGATGCGGCACTTATTTTTTATTAAATGTGGTCTATTAACCATATGTGCAATAACTATACAGTCTTTAAGTGCAAGAGCTGAAAAGATAATAACTATAGTGTACGTGGATTACATCAACTTGTCCTAGGAAAATTCAAATGAGCTTAATACGTTTTATGTGAAAAGGTGCATGGATTTAATTTTTTTATAAAAAGTTTAGTATAACGAAATGTGTGAATAAAAGAGGTTTTATTTGTACTATCATAAAAATTTCATCACTGTTTGAAGCTATCGCGTTCAGCAACTCTTCGGCGGGAATGACAAAAATGCTCGGCAGATCTGAAATATTCACAATAAAAACCGTTAACATGCCAAAGAACATCTATAGTAATTTATTACCTTCAAAAAATTCAGTGACTTCCGCTGACAAACCAAGTAAAACTTCACTTTGCTTCTCCATGTTGCAGTTTTTTTTACTTCTAGAACGATAAAGTAGCTGATTGTGTTTCGCGCAAGGTTTTTAATTTCGTTTCAAGTGCGAAGATGCATAGAATAGGGCAAAGTGAAAACACACTTGATTGACATTTCTCGCTCCATTGAAAATTATGTGCCGACCATATCAGTCTCATTGGAAACAAACCTGTGTATTAAGTGACGGATGTTAAAAATTATGTGCGGCAAATGAAAATCATACTGGCTCGCATGATTCCAACACCGACAAACCGACATGAAACTCAATCTTCACTATTGATCAAGAATCCATAACGACGGATTCAAATGTGCAGCGATCCCATTTGTCAAAACCTATAGAGTCATTTTATCTAGATCAAATAAATGTGTCCAGAATTGCTCAGACATGAACCTTCCTATCAAGTTCCCAAGCGTGTTCGTGGCTTCAATAAACGTTTTCAGCGAACACGAAGATAGATGTCAGCAATATGATTTGAACAAAAATATTAGAACATTTGCTATTATGACATTATGACTCATGTCGGTTTGTCGGTGATTTCAATTCGAAGCTAAAAATTACCGATTCAAGAATTTTAATAATAAAAATTATTGATTTATTTTCAGTGTAGGTAAGCCTTCACCCGGTTTACGCACAATCCGGGTAAAACATACACAGGAAAAAATCTTGTAGTTAAAACTACCATTTCACCCGACTATGCCTATCTTTAAAACTACCATGAAATTTCAGTCAAATTTACTACGTTTATAGTAAAACCTTCAACGTTTGTGGTATATTTGACAGACCTCATATTGATAACAACCGCACCATGGTTGATCTAATCGCAGGCATGGTAAAATCAAACGCATTTATAGTCAGCTGAAAATTGTTGGTGATTGCGCTTAATTTAACCCTCGAAATGGTAGTTTCTACTGCGACTTTTTTTTGCGTGTAGGGATCTGGCGGACAGAGATTCCCCTGTTGTCAACATCTCTAACAACCAAACGTCAAAAGATTCATTGTTTGTAAACAATGCTGGCGTTCCTACCCGTAGTAACAAACGTCAGACGGGCCTTATTCAAATAAGGCCCGTGATATGTTGCATACTGTCAAACGCTAGCAAATAGGATAGGGTTGCCAGGCCCTTGTAAGGACCTAATGCATTGTTTTGCTTGATATAGTCTCTAATTTTAGGCCGTTCCCAACGCTGAGTTTCATGTTTGTTTCAAACTGCTTGCCAGTTTTAAATTTTGGAACTGTCAAAATTAAAACAAAAACACGTTAATCGCAATGCCATGTTTTAAAAATATTGGTCGATCTTAATTTCGCGTTAAAAATACTACTTGCAAAACAAACTAAAAACCACTAATTTGACAGTCATCAGTCATAACAAATGCCACAACTACAAAGAAACCCAGTTTAGAACAATGTTGCATCCGTGTTTCAAATCGCGTTGAAAATAAAACAGAGCTGTCGAGCAGTTGTAAATCTGTTGCAAAAATATGCTCGAAAAGTAGAACTGCAACACATCATTGGGAATGGCTTGTTTCAGTTCTAGTTGTAAACTAAAACAGCCCATACAAAGTAGAACAGCGTTGGGAACGGCCTTAGCGTGTCATGAAAGTGTGGTGTTAAGAGGTCACGTGGCGCACACTCCAAATATTTGACATTTAGGTAATGTGTCAAACTGAAAAAAAAATTGTAATGAATGGCGTCATTTTGCATCTCTATGCAAACGAAGCTTAGCAATATCGTTTTTAAATAACTCACATCGTAGTAACCATGGATTTAAATGCTAGCTTTAAAAGTGAACATAATCTCGATTATTCTGGTAATTCCAGTCTGGACCTTGGTAACGATCAGAAGCGAAGAAGGTAATTTTTTTTGTCTGGTGTTAGGAAACAAAATAGCCAGAATAAAAGTAAATTATATTTTTGTTTTTTTTTATAACGTAGCTCTTCCCGATCGATCAAACGTAAACGTTTTGACGATGAAATAGTCGAGTACAGTTTGGGGTTTCCACAGGCGCAAATCAAAGGTGTTGGACGTTCTCGTACTTTATCACAATCACTTCCGTTTGGCAGTCCAGGAGGATCTATCATAACACAGCAAATTGTACCCCCAGTTTCCGTGTCACCAACTGAAATAGATCAACCACTCGCCATTCCAGTTCCTCAGGCACCCCTAACGACAGTTATAACACCACAACCGATGCAACTCCCTCCACCAGTAGTCCCTAATCCTGCTACAAGCTTGTTTCAACAGCTCAACTCGAATGCCTCGGTCAACGAGAAGAAGAAAAGCTTAAAGAACACCAAAAAGAATAAGAAGAAGGGTGGCGGACAGGCTTTGACGACGAAGGATTTAGGTCGATGGAAACCAATAGATGACCTTGCTCTAATCACGGGAATATTGCAGACCAACGATCTGCGTATGGTCCATAGGGGTACCAAGTTCTCGTGCAAATTTACCATTCAGGAAATGCAGGCCCGTTGGTATTCTCTATTGTATGAAGAACCGATCTCAAGAATAGCAGTAACAGCGATGCGAAATCTTCATCCAGAGGTAGTGGAAAACGTGCAAAGTAAGGCTTTGTTTTCCGTCAACGAAGAAGAACTGCTTGGAACAATTAAGTCTAATGCAAATCCCACGACAGACACCTTCCAAGAATTACTTGACAAAAATTCTACCGTTTTTTACCAAGCACGGACGGCAAAATCGCTTTACGCTCATTGGCAATTGATGAAGCAGTACTCTCTGCTACCGGATCAATCGGTGCAATCCCTGCCAAAAAGTGACAACATTCTATCGTTTTCAGATGCTGAAGATCTGATAAATGATTCAGAGTTGATGGATCACAAAGATGACACTTTGGAAATTGAACTGGCACTCGCTGACCGCAAGAGCAAAAAAGAAATCCGTAGCTTGGAAAATGAACTGTCTCGTTGGAATGTTCTAGTAGATTCTTTGACTGGCATTGGATTTTCACCGGATTTTGATAACCAAACTTTGGCGGTTATACGTGGAAGATTGGTGCGTTTTCTAATGCGTTCACGGGAAATCATTTTTGGACGTTCCACAAAAGATGCAGTGGTGGATGTTGATTTCTCGCTAGAAGGACCAGCTTTAAAAGTGTCTCGGAAACAAGGCACTATCAAACTAAGAAGCAATGGAGATTTCTTTATTACAAACGAAGGAAAACGATCCCTCTATATTGATGGAACCCCTCTGATGTATGGCAACAAAACAAGGTTGAACAACAATTGCGTTATTGAGGTAAGAAATTGTGTACTTTATGGTTGAGTTTTGAAGTTGAAATTATTTTTGTTTTAAATTTTAGATCTCAAACTTGCGGTTTATCTTCTTGATCAACTATGATCTGATCAATGCCATTCGACACGAGAGCGCGAAGATGAACATACCATTAAACTAATATTATCATCATATGCGTAAGAATAAGAACTCACTTTACGAATAAAAATCATTTTCCTTAATTTAACTTACAACACTAAGGTGGAATATGATTTTCTCAATAAAACCTAATGAAAGCCATCTATAATGTCGATACATTTATTCAGCTGAAATTGTAATTAATATCTTAAGCAAAAAATATGGGGGGCAGAAAATATTACCACTACAATTCTACTTCTTGTTCTCCCCCTCTTTATCAGACTGCTTCTTGTCCTTATTCAGCGAACCAACAGCATCACGAATGGCCTCTGAATGTGGATCTACGCCCGGTAAATTCTCCAGTACGCTCTGCAAAAATTCAGGGTCGGTTATAACCTCATTGATGTCTTCGTCAACTTCCATCGGAGTTTCATCTTTCTTTTGACGTTTAGCAGGCTGGGAAATTGGAGTTTCCTGTTGTGCATCCTGCATCGACATTTGCATGGCAAACGCAATCTGCTCCTCCTCAGTCATGTTAGCAAAATCTGGCATTGTATCGTCAGTAGATAGAGCAAGCGCACGCTCAAGCAAAGCTTCCTCCGAATTTGGCTGACTTACTACTGCAGTGACCCCGGAACCGGAAGACGTTCCTTCCTGAGCGCCGGCATCAGTGTTTCCTTGTGCACGACGTTGCTCTTCTTCCTGGCGCTGGCGTTGCTCTTCCATTGAAACACGCAAGGCAAGAGCCAATTCAGGATCTTCATTCGGATCGACACCGAATTCAAAACCAGCCCCTCCCAGACCAGCTCCGCCTGTTCCATCCTCGCCTTGGATGATGGGAGATGAAATAAGTGCTTCCGACAAAGCCGATCCGCGAGGCACGCAAACCAAATGCGATCCTGTACCATCCTTTCCGTTCAGGACACTGATAAATGAATTAAATATGTCATTGTTCATCTGGTGATCCCCGAAACTGACGATATCCACGTTAACTTTTTCTTTCTTCAGCTTCTTAGCCAACTTGACCAGATCGGCTTCATCGTGGTTAACTGGTGATCCCACGAAAACAACAATACGCATCTTGTGATTCTTTCCTATTAAAACATAGTGTTACAATGTGACCCATCGAGATGTATTCACTCTACTCACCTTGGCGGTGCTTCAGGACCAGATGAGCAATTCTCAGTCCAGTCAGCAAGTTGATATTGCCAGCTGGATTTACTAAGTGCAACTTCGATAGTATTCTACCAACATCACTGGTCAACGTAGCCAGCACTTCGGTTGTATTGGAAAGTGTCATAAGACCGACGTTGTTTTCCGGATTCGAGCGAACCTTCGATAAGCATACCAAGTTCACGCCATCCTTCTGTGCGTTCAGTCTTGTCGGAAAATAATCTCCATTCCGCTGATAATCGCTGTTGTCGAAGCACATCATTGTACTTTCCAGAACCATTTTTTCTAGTTAAATATTCCGTGTAGGTTCCCAACAATATTTAACAAAATTAATTGAGGAAAAAGAACTTTTTAGGAATTTTGTTCCACTAGCAAAATGCTTTGTAATGACGATTTGACAGATGACGATATCGAAATCGAAGCGGGCTACACATAACGCTCTCGAGTAGAAAGTGGTTCACTTCCTTTTGTTGATTCTTGAACGGTATACATATCTTACACCACAGCTCCTTACACCGGAAAACATAGAACGCAACGTTTCTCCATAGTCACATGTAGGTGGCTAATTGCCTTACATACACGCAAAAAAAAAACATTCGCAGTAAAAACTACCATTTCGACGGGCAAATTAAGGCTGTGTTCCAATTCGCGAAGTAATTTTAATTTTACTTAAACTTGACAGATGCAAAATAATCGATTAATCGATCTAAATCCCTATGTTATTGATCAACACACTTTCGATAAGGTGTCTGTCAAAATTGAGTTGCCGTCTGTCAGAAATAAGTCAGCTCGAGAAGCAGACTTAATCGATTATTTTTCATCTGTCAAGTTTAAGTAAAAATTTAAATTAATTCGCGAATTGGAACACAGCCTAAGCGTAAACACCAACAATATTCACCTGACTAAAATGCGTTTGATTTTACCATGCCTGCGATTAGATCAACCATTTTGGGGTTGATATCAATATATTTTTTTCCCTTATGATCGAGACATTCAGCCCTGGGCTGGTTTATCTCCCGTCATAGTCACTCAAATACCTTTTTTAGGTATTTTCGAAACTTGTCCGGGGAGGAGATTCAAACTCGTGACTTTGGCGTGAGAGATATTGATGTTAACCACTACGCCGGAGGTCTGTCAAATATACCACAAATGTTGAAGGTTTGACCATAAACGTAGTAAATTTGACTGAAATAACATGGTAGTTTTGAAAATAGACATAGTCGGGTAAAATGGTAGTTTTAGCTGCAATTTTTTTTTCAGTGTGCGTCGAGCGAAATTAACGTTTGGTATTGATACACTCAGGCAAATAAAATTTAGAATTTCATAAAACACTGGCGAGACTGAACAGTTATAACATGTTATAAGCCAACATCTTGATGATGAATCTCTTCTTGAAATTAGTTGATTATGCCTTGTTCAGACCATAGAGTTATAACGTGTTATAACGATTGTCAAATAATTTCAACAAAAAATTCGTCATCAAAATAGGTTTACAACATGTTATAACTCTGTAGTCTGAACAAGCCATAATGCGTTATTCATACTACAGCGTTGTTACATGATACAAGGCTATCCTGATGACATTTGCCTTGTTGGTACTTTTCAAAACTCCCTTGTATTATGTAACAACTCAGTAGTTTGAACAAAGCATAAGGTTCAACTTATGAACAATGCTATGGAATTTCATAAGCTGGACTTATGAATGGATTTTGTTTAACACGACGTTGCGCTTCTACACCTTAAGCTTTTCTGATTACAAGTGTTGATATATACTTGTGGGCAAGTCACTGGATCCATAACCTCAACGGTCAATGTTCGAATCCACGTTGCTCCGTGTTTTTATTTTTTCAACATCATTATATTTCATGAGGTAAATTTGTGACTACTGAATTCTTATGGCACAGCTTTAATTAAGCATTTTCAGTGCGTTCTTCTAATAATATTACAAGCAACAAAAATGCAGCTAACATTACGGTAGCTTTGCGTATGCTGTTTTACAACCGCTCTGCATTCAGACAGCCAATGTACAGCAAGCAGAATCGTAAGTGCAAATATGATGCAGAATTAGTGTCTATTTCAATGCTTATTGGTTACCTGGGTATGTTTCCTCAGCCTTATTCTGCGTGGTGGGTGAGTCGACACGACTCACTCTCACATACGAGGTGACAATTGTCGTCTCGTGTGAGGTCCCAAGTAACCACAAGCATTATATCATTGCACTTGTTCAACCCAAAATTAACATCGGTAATGCTATTACAACCTCGTGGTTACTTGGGGTGACTCTCCATTTGATTTGCACAGAGAGTCACAATTTTTATCGTGTTCATAGAAGTTTATTGTCACGTTCATGGCATTCCATTCACTTTATGTTATACAATGTAAGTAGCCAAATTTAAGACAACTGCGATAAAGTCCTTTTTCATTGATTTCTGGAGCAACAATAGAAAAGGGCCTATCAACATTTGTAAACAAACACTTCTGAGCCTATTTCCTCGAAAAGCGTAGGCCACCCACGCAAACCAATACTACCATCATATAGGGGAAAGTTTCCCCTACACGATGATTCTGTAGGTTTGCGTGTGTAGCCAGCGGCTTGCGAGAAAACGGGCTCAGAAGTGTTTGTTTACAAATGTTGATGGGCCCTTTTCTATTGTTGATCCAGATTTATCTAAAGTGTGCATACATATTTCTCCACAGGTTTTGAGACACTGATTTGATGTAATTTAAAGTAAAAAACTTGTAGAAAGCAAAGAGAATAACTTAAATGAGTGCAAAATATAGACACTCTAGTAATAGACCGGACAACGTGAGTCTGGCACAGTTGATGTATCCAAAACAACCGTCAAATCGTATGGGAAATACGTGGAAATGTTCGTTTTGGATACATCATGGCGGCACGTTGTCCGGTCTATTACTAGAGTGTCTATAGTGCAAAATGGCCTTTTATCATAGACTAACTCTAAGACCAGTAGGTCCCGAACAAATACGATTTTTATCTTGGCGCAGTCAGTACTAGCACATCGGTCCCAAGCTCAATAATGCGCCCCTTAAAATGAACCCACACGAGCACGCTCTCAAATATTCTGGCAACATCCCGTATAAAAATTTACATCAGGCTCATGTCTAATTTCAATGTCTACATCAACATGAAATTCAAATGTACATCTTACGTTGAACATTAGAGATCAGATCGATTTCGCTGTATTTAGGCAAGGTAACATGATGTTAACATCAGACATTTTCAAACAATTTTTTTCTATTCTAATGTCTCTTTGATGTCACGATTTTTGACATTCAAACAATATGTTTTTTTGATGTTTTAAGGTATCAAAGCTTATTGATGTTTTCAAATGTATTTGAATAAAACCGCATAGTCTAAAGATTTTTGATGTTTTCAGATGTATCAAAGGTTATGAATAAACATCTTACATATGTTTTCAAGTGTCGATTTTTTCCAATAAAAGAGATGATGTATGATGCATTCAGTTGTAGAAAAACGTGACGGTGTATCTTTTCCGGATGTTTTCAGTTGTAGATAATAACATTAAAACCAAATAATCTGTTAGACTAAGGTAAATTTTTATTCGGGTGTTGCATAAAGTACATAAAGTAAGCATGCACCAATATCGCCAAAACATATACGATTTTTATATTACATTTAATTCTAATCGCTTCGGATATGTTCCGATATTTTATGTGTACAACATTTTACATCTATAAGAACATGGATTTCAACGCAACGTGTGATTGTTATGACACAGGATCTATTCTGGCTTATTATGCATGCAACATTTTACTTCACAAAGACCTTTGGTTCTATCGTTGTATTGTAACGTTTCATTCTTATGTTGTAAGAAGTTTTCTTATGCTATAGACTTGCACTCTTTTACAGCAGAATGAAGTTTATTTCTAAGGTAACGGCCAATTCTAATGTCATCAGATGTGTTTAGATGTCTTAGGTACACAACATTTCACACATACATAACGTTTGATTTTCATGTAATTTTAGATTCTAGTTTTATAGGACGTGTTCTGATGTTGAATTTAACATCATCAATACGTTTGTTTTTAATGTGAAGTTTAAATATGTTGTATTTATATGTACTAGGGCGTAGCTTCGAACTCTGAATACATATGGAATACGACAACCCACATTAAAATTTAATGTTTGGAAGATGTCTGCTAATATTTTTTACATCACCATTTCTATTCGGGATAGCATAGCAAATCAAAACAAAGGGGCAAATATGTATAGCAAGTTGCTGGCTTCAAGGTGTACTTCGGACCAAGAGGTTTTACAACAGTAAACCAATTTCAAATCGCTAGTTGCATATTGATATAGGGTATGTGTCCCTTGACTCAGCCTATTATGCAACCATCGATCACATTTTTTATTATAACTCATGAAGTTTTTAAGCTGTAAGCTAGATTCAACTAGTTATACACTCTCAAAGATAAGTTTGATAAGACATTTGGTAGCATGTATCACGAAAAGTTACATAACTATTTTTATAATGCCAGAAATTTTCGAGGGATATGGATTTAATGTCGGTCTATAGGCGCCAAATCGGGTCTATTAATGGATGCAACTTCGTCCCATTCGATGGAATTATTACTGAATGCAGTCTTTGTACGGTTTATTTTTTTCTTATTTTATGAATTAAGGCATTGCTAGCTGTACTCAATTTACTTAATACAATATTTCCCAAAACAAACTAAAGCAAAACTGCCTCGAAACACTTAAGTGATGTTCATATATGATTTATCAGCCATTCAATAATGAAAACATAATAATTCACTATACAATGATTTTGTTCCTTCGGTTTGTGTTTAGATGAGCCACTTGAATATGAACAACCGCAAATTCATGCATTTCCACTTGAAATTTTACCAATAAAACGTTTTTGCTACGTTATTGATACAACAGGCCATAGTTGGGAACATACAAAAAAAATATGTCCCCAACATTGGGTCTACGGTTTTCTTGTAAAATCATTGTTATTTTAGGTATACACACTTAGATTTTTTTACAGTATACTGTAATTTTTTACCGAATATGAAACAGCTGAACATTCGGTAGACGATTCGGTAGTTTTCAAGTTTTACAGTACGTTCAGTTAATTTAACTTCGCTATTGAGCTGTCAAAATTTACCGAAACGTTCTGTAAATATTAACGAACGATTGGTTACGCGCGCGTTCACATTTTTACCGAAAATAACGTAAAAAAATTATAGCTGCTCATCAAAATTTACAGAATCGTTCGTAAAAGTTTTTTTTGTTGATTTTCTTTCTTCCTTTCACCATATAAGATAATTTAGATAAATTAATATATTTTTTGGCATTTATTTGCGAATCATTCTTAAGATTAATCTTTAAAACCGTACACTTCATTCAATGATAGTAAGTCAATTGAGGCTTGTCAAAAAAGAAATCCCCCGTAGTTGTAAGGTTTCCCACACTTCGAAGAACCGCGGATATAAATGAGAAAAACTGGTTTGTGTCGGGGAACTGCTCACTAGTTTCTGAGGCGAAATACGGACGTGCACCCACTGTTCATGTCAGTTCAGGGCCTGATATCGGAGGATGCTTTTTCCTAATATGCCTTGTCACAACCCTGTGGGATGTGACGCACCTCCCGAACTTTAGCAACCTTGACGCCGAGCACACACCATAAAATCTCTGCTGCCCGAACTGTCACTTATTCACCGTGTGCTGGGTGACGGGGCATCTTTGCGCCAGTAAACAAAAGTTTGATTGTTGTTTGTTCCATTGAGTTCAGGTGAGATGAATAGAGCCGCAATAAATAGTTTTTTTTTATTATTAGTGCTAATTATTATAATTAAATCTAGTGCGAAACTATCTTAGCTAGGGCGAGTTATAGTGCGAGTTATAGTTACGTTAAAAATAATCACGTGAAACATAAGGTAAACACAGAGAAAAATGAACAACTAAAAACTAAAACTAAATCCTAAAACTATTCCCTGCACTAGATACAAGTCTACGACGGACGATTGTTGCAAGGCACGGACCGGTTCGTCTATTTAAAGAAACACTAAACGTAAGTAACAACCTAAATGTAAACTTATAGCAAGTGAATTAAATACAAAATTATTAGTTAATTGGGAATGCGATATAGATACTATGTGCGCTAGGGTTGAGGCCCGAAATTGAACATTTCTAATACTTAAGCTAATTAAAATTAGAACCATTGAACTTAAAGCTAATTGAAATTATGTTTGTTTACCCAAAGGGATTTTATAACACACAAACGACGCAAATAAAGTGTTACGGAATCGGAAATTGTTTCTTCTCATCTGTCCGGTTGCTGGCGCAACAAAATTATAAAATCCGTTTATTGATCGGGGGCTTTGTTGGTCGGAATGTCGAAGAAGAGCGAGGTTCAGAAGCGGGGAACTTCTCCGATGAAGAATCCGCCGCCGGGAGTGAGCTGTGAAATATGTCAGGAGCCGGATGATAGCCGTATGGTGGCGTGTGATTCATGCGAACAGTGGTATCACTTCGCGTGTGTTAGTGTGGACTCGAGTGTTCAGGATCGGGAGTGGAACTGCAAAAAATGTCTGGAGGCGGCAATTCAACTTCCACCCGGCACATCTACGCCTAACAATAGTGCTGGAGCAATACCGAAGTCGGGAATCAACAAACCAACGAATGCAAATCTGGAAGAATCTCTGCGGAAGCAGCTAGCGGCGATGCAGAAAAAGTTCGAGCGGATGATCAAAGAGAAGGATGACCAACGGATGCAGGAGCTCAGAGATCAACAGGAGAAATACGGTCAGGAGTTGCGGGAAACGGCACGCGCTATGCTGGATCAGGTAGCAAGGCAACATCAGTCAATTACTTCGGGTAGAGGCGGAATAGCGTCGAGTTCGATTGAAAATCTTCCGGCGCAAATGGTGCGTGGTGGAGGATTAGCAACGAGTTTGACAAATAATCAAGATCCGCGAATGGTGCTCGGTAGTGGTGGGGCAGTGGCAAATATGGTCGGAAATCTAGCGTCGCCATGGACTTCCAGAGATGGACCATCAGCAAGTTCGACAGGCAATCCGCTGCCTCAAATCAACGTTTACGATATGAGCCAGAGAGGCGACGTTCTAACGCAGGAGCTGAGGTTGCTGGAGGAAAGACAGACATTAGAGCGGAAGCATTTGGAGGAGCGAAATCAACTTCTAAATCGGCAAGCGAAGGTCGACGGAGGTGCAGCTGGTGGAGCCGGACTGAATCCTCAAGCGACAGTGTTCCAGCCGAATGTTAGCGGTTTTCTCGGGTTTCCTTCGCTAAGCCAAAGCCAGGTCTCGGCGCGCCAAGCTGTTAGCAAAGAACTTCCATCATTTTCCGGGAACCCGGAGGAATGGCCGCTGTTCCTAGCAAGCTATGAAAACTCGACTAGGATCTGCGGATTCAGTGAAGAAGAAAATCTCTTGCGTCTCCAACGGAGCTTGAAGGGTACACACACAAAATAAATCTTGTTTTATTAAAAGTTTTGCCCTTTACTTCTGAAAAGTGTTTATTTTCCATTAAAATGAAAGTTAAATTATATATAACGAAAGTTTTTCGTTTGATTTGAAAGTGTTATGTTTCGGTTCAGAGTGTAAATTTTAAGGTGGTTTCTTTTACAATGAAAATTGTAGAACTGTCAAATCCACCAACACAAAGCAATTCGTCGTCGTCGTAGTCATTTGCAATTTTCGAATGTTGATGTCTGCGTACGCATCTACTGCGTGCTTCTTTGCTCCCGTCCGTTTTCGTACGCGTTTGGTGAAAATTACGAGGAAAATGTTTGTCTGCGCTTTATCTGCATGTTGTGAAAATGCGAAAGATTCATCTAAAAAAAAACTGTTGTAGGTTACAACAATTTTTATTTCATTCCAGACATCATATTAACATTTTAGTCGCACGACAATTACACCTTGAAATAAAAATTATTTGCTTCCATGCTAGGCTTTTGAGTTGAAAATTCTACAATTTATCTGCAAAATAAACCTCTTGATGTAAAAAGTATTCTCTATTCCAATTCAAATGGCATATTTTTATTTTTATCACACGACACTTTCTCGTTGACAGTTTATTTTGGAATAGAAATTATTTGCTTTCATTTTCAACGATGTCACGGTTTCGATTTGACAGTTCTACAATTCGTTTTGAAAGTTTCAACTTTTAAATGAACCAAGCAAGAAAATTTTGATTTGACGGTTTGAACGGTTTTGTTGTGAAAGCAAACCGCTTTCTACGAAAAAGAACCAACGCAACTTTTCAATTTTAGCAATGGTTTTTTTAATTCTACCAATCATAATTCTTTGTGTGTAGGGCCTTAGAAACGGTACGCTGCCGGTTGCTACACCCTACTAATTTGCCTGGTGTTATTTCGACGCTAAAAACTCTGTATAGGAGGCCAGAAATCATTATCCACTCGCTGGTTAACAAAATTCGGGAGATGCCGGCGCCGAAGGCAGAAAAGCTGAACACACTGATAGACTTCGAAGTAGCAGTTCAGAATGTCTGCGCTGCCATCACCGCATCAGGTCTCGACGAATATCTGTGTAACGTGGCTCTGCTGTGTGAGTTGACAGAGAAACTACCGCCATCCATTCGGTTGAATTGGGCCTATCATCGTCAACAGCTGAACGGAGTCACTTTGAAGGATTTCGGCGACTGGCTGGGAAAATTAGTCGAAGCAGCGAGCATTGTAACGATTCCTTCTATTAGCAGTTCAAGACAAGAAAGGCGCGGCCGAAAAGAAGATAACTACATCAACATCCATACAGACAGTTACTCGGCGAAAAGAGCTTCTTCGAAGGATCGTACGCCTGTCGCTGTAAAAAGATGTTTAGCGTGTCTGGAAGAATGCAGCGGTCTCGAAACGTGCCACAAGTTCCTCAGTATGGATGTCGGGTCCCGCTGGGCTGTAATTAAAGAACAGAAGCTTTGTAGGAAGTATCTGGGAAAGCATTTCGGCGCTTGTCTAGTGAAAACTGCGTGTGGGAAGAATGGCTGTTCGTTTATGCACAGTAAGCTGCTTCACGACGATAAACGCTACAAAAAACCCGTCACTCCAGAATCAACGGTTCCATCAAGTGGAAACTCATCGACGCAAAGCTGCAACACTCATGTAAAGCCGGCGACAAAGGTTCTGTTCAGATACATACCAGTGACAATATACGGCAAAGGCAAACAGGTAACAACCGTACACTTCATTCAATGATAGTAAGTCAATTGAGGCTTGTCAAAAAAGAAATCCCCCGTAGTTGTAAGGTTTCCCACACTTCGAAGAACCGCGGATATAAATGAGAAAAACTGGTTTGTGTCGGGGAACTGCTCACTAGTTTCTGAGGCGAAATACGGACGTGCACCCACTGTTCATGTCAGTTCAGGGCCTGATATCGGAGGATGCTTTTCCCTAATATGCCTTGTCACAACCCTGTGGGATGTGACACACCTCCCGAACTTTAGCAACCTTGACGCCGAGCACACACCATAAAATCTCTGCTGCCCGAACTGTCACTTATTCACCGTGTGCTGGGTGACGGGGCATCTTTGCGCCAGTAAACAAAAGTTTGATTGTTGTTTGTTCCATTGAGTTCAGGTGAGATGAGTAGAGCCGCAATAAATAGTTTTTTTTTTATTATTAGTGCTAATTATTATAATTAAATCTAGTGCGAAACTATCTTAGCTAGGGCAAGTTATAGTGCGAGTTATAGTTACGTTAAAAATAATCACGTGAAACATAAGGTAAACACAGAGAAAAATGAACAACTAAAAACTAAAACTAAATCCTAAAACTATTCCCTGCACTAGATACAAGTCTACGACGGACGATTGTTGCAAGGCACGGACAGGTTCGTCTATTTAAAGAAACACTAAACGTAAGTAACAACCTAAATGTAAACTTATAGCAAGTGAATTAAATACAAAATTATTAGTTAATTGGGAATGCGATAAAGATACTATGTGCGCTAGGGTTGAGGCCCGAAATTGAACATTTCTAATACTTAAGCTAGTTAAAATTAGAACCATTGAACTTAAAGCTAATTGAAATTATGTTTGTTTACCCAAAGGGATTTTATAACACACAAACGACGCAAATAAAGTGTTACGGAATCGGAAATTGTTTCTTCTCATCTGTCCGGTTGCTGGCGCAACATGCCTCTTTAGAGAATTGAAATGCTGCACTGTCATACAACAGAACTAGCGAACATTTGAACTTGAAAATGGCGGCAAAGGTCAAGTTTGACAGCATGGAATAAATTTACAATTTATTCGGTACTTGTTTTACAATTTATTTTGCAAACAAATAAATTTACCAAATGTGTCATTAATTAAGCAATAATCAACAAAATCACGTTGCTATTAAGATGAACGATGCAATCCGAAGCAGTTGAGACAATATTAATCAACTTATAGTTTCTCACTTCAGCGTAATTTTCGATTTCTTGAACTTTTGGGGCATCATGATTTCACTTGTTGAGCGGAACAGATGATCTACACGATCTTCAAGTGATCTAAATTTGGCTTAATTGAATCGATAAAGCAAGTAAGGCAGTCTGGATGTGCAGAAAATAGTTACACGTTACAAACTACCTGTTCTTATAGCTAAAACAACAATTATTTTACAAGAAAATCATAGACCCAATGTTAGGGACATATTTTTTTTGTATATTCTCAACTATGGCCTGTTGTAGCAATAACATAGTAAAAAGGTTGTTATTGGTAAAATTTCAAGTGGAAATGCATGTGTTTGTGGTTGCTTATTTTCAAGTGGCTCCTCTAAACACAAACCGAAGAAACTAAGTCGTTGTATGTTGATTAATAATGTTTTCATAATTGAATGGCTAGTATATCATATATGAACATCACTTATGTGTTTCAAAGCAGTTTTACTTTAGTTTGTTTTGTGAAATTTTGTGTTAAGTAAAGCGAATACAGCTGACAATGCCTTAATTCATAGAATAAGAAGAAGAAAAACCGTACAAAGACTGCATTCAGTAATAAATCCCTCAAAATGGGATGAAGTTGCATCCATTAATAGACCCAATTTGGTGCCTGTAGACCGACATTAAATCCATATCCCTTGAATGTTTCTGACTTTATAAAAAGAGTTGTGCAACTTTTCGTGATACATACTACCAAATGTCTTATCAAACTTATCTTAGCAAGTGTAGAACAAGTTGAATCTCGCCTTCAGCTTGAAAACTTTAAGAGTTATAATCAAAAATGTAATCGATGGTTACATAATAGGCTGAGTCAAGGGACACATATCCTATATTTGTAATTTTTTTTACAGTGTTGAGAAACTGCAATGATATACAGTTTTGATTGAATATATTTTTACAATTTTCGGTAGTTTTCTATAAATTACAAAAATTCAGTATTTTTGATTGCTAGAATTTGGTAAAATGTCATATTTTACAAAATTTTCGGTGAAATCACTGTTTTACAGACCGAGCTACCGAAAATTGTAGAGTACCGAACATAATTTTGGAACTTTGGTGTGTATGAACAGTTGGTTTGTAACGTGTAACTATTTTCTGTATATCCAGACTGTATTACTTGCTTTATCGATTCAATTAAGCCAAATTGAGATCACTTGAAGATCGTGTAGATTATCTGTTCCGCTTAACCAGTGAAATCATGATGCCCCAAAAATTCAAGAAATCGAAAATTTCGCGGAAGTGAATAACTATTAGTTGATTAATATTGTCTCAATTGCTTCGGATTACATCGGTCATCCTAATAGAGCGGTTCCATATCATTTCAGCAACGAGTAATTTTCATATATTTTGATTTGCATGAAACCTTGCATACACGTTTTTGGGGAAGAAAAACGCCGTTTTGCATACTTGGTTCGCCATTTTGAATCTAGCCATACTTATGAGAAGGGCCTATGAAAAATGCACATGATATCTTCAAAAAATTGAATCTCGGAAACGGTTTGTCCGATTGGTTTGGTGTCTTCGGCGAAGTTTTAGACAATTGTTGGTGCTATATGGAGAAAATATGCACGGTAAAAAAAAGTTTGGTTTTTGTGTTTTGAACTAAAATATAGATTTTCCCTTAAAAGTGACCTGTCAATATTTTTTTAATTATTCTAATGTTATAGCTGACTTAAAATGCTATTTAGTGCACAGTGAGTTGTTCTGGAGAAAAATAGGTTACAATGAAAAAAAAATTTAAAAAAAATTACAATTTTCAAAAAAGCTATTAGAAAAAGGGAAAAAAGTTTGTCACCCTAATTTTATGAAAGAACATCAAATTTGCAAGCAAAAAGTACTTCGGTAACATTTTTCTAAGATAGCACCGTTTAGAAGATATTACTGATTTAATATTGATTTTTTTGATAACTTAATAAGTTTTGGCCCTTTTCGGATGTATTCCGTGTTTTTTCAGTTTCAAAAGTATTTTTTTCGGAAAGATTGGAAAATTTTGAGTTAAAATGACACTGACAGCTTAAAGATTCGAGTGAAATTCTCTGCCTTAAAAGTATTTTGAAAAAAAAAGTTACAAAATCCCACTATCAGGAACAATGATTTCTTCCAGTTATTTTTGGTGTATTGTGTTGAAAATGTGCATTCAACTCTTGCATATCGCCTAACAGTTTAATCCATTTAAACTGGATGTGTTTATACTGTGCATATTTTCTCTCTATTGCCGAACATTGCCCCAGACATCAAACCGATGAGACAACTCGATTTCGAGATACACCTTTTTGAAAACTGCAAATGCAAGCTCCTCAATTAGCAAGATTCAAAAGAGCGAATTAACAAATATTTTTCAGGGATGGTGATTGTGCGCAATAAAAAATAACATTATATGTTGGATATCATCAGTTTATTTTTATTCCTGTATTTTTATAAAATTATTGTTTACACAACTTTCTTAACAATATCGAATATTTTGGCATCATTGTCAGGACAGTTTGAATAAAGCTTTGCCTTTATTGTATTTTCTGATAAAGGAAGAAATGAGTGGAATTTTTGAGTTCCTTGAATTGTTTTTGCCTTATTATATTGATTATTTAGCTGCAAAGACATATTTTCGTATTCTTCTGTAGTAGAATAACAAAATGACAACTTTGTAAGTTCTTCTTCTTTTCGTTTGTTTGCCAAATTGAACAACTCTCTTGCAGTCTTTATCGGGTGTTCGCGTTCTTTGGCTAAACTTGCTCTGGTAGCCATGCGTTTTATCATACCTCCAATAGCATCGCATGGACCTTTTCCGTGCGATGTTACGAAGAAATGCCATTCAGCGTCAATACCATACTTTGACTTAAATTTACAAAGGCTAGAAAAGTTTTTTCGGTTTTTATGCTGTGAGGCAGCACCATCTGACATAAAATAATTTTTTTTATGTTTTTATTTTGATCAATTTGTAAAAAGTTTATCATTTTATCAATAAACAAATTAACAGCGACTGAATCATGTCTTAGTTCTTCAGAAATTATAATGAAGCTAAAATGTTTAATTTGCATATTTTCAGTATAATATATTACGAAAGGATGGATTGTGGCCTGTTGCACGTTCCAATGGTGTGATTGAACTTCATCCTGCAAAATGAAGCTGTAATTTTCAGAAAAGTCACAAATAGCTAAAAATTCACCATCTTGCAAGTTTTGTTTTGTAGTTTTCAAAAAATTGGATTGTTCGGTTTTTACAAAATCATGCGGAATCAAACTTTCTAATTTTGAGCTGAAAAATGAAACAAACTCATCGGTTTGCTTTACAATAGTTTCTAAATCACATCTGTCAGTGGTAACCCATTGTTCGAATGAAAGCTTTTCAACAAAGTTTTCTTCCAGTTGTTTCAATAAACTGTCTTCTAAAACTGAGGTATCTGGGCAGTTTTTACATCTTCGTAGATGGCAATGAGTTGTCTTATTTTCGCAAAGTAATCTATTCGTTAATGTTTTTAGATCATTCAAGACATTGTATTTTTTTAAGCTTTGTAGAATTAAATTGACATTTTCATGCGTAGTGCAAACGCAAACATTATGTGTTCCTGTGATAGTCAATAGTTTATATTGCCTTGGCCGGAGGCTTGCAAATGATGAAAACCCTATTTTTACATTGACGTACATTTCATTAAAGCGATTAAAAGCTTCTCTCAATGTCATCATTAACAATCTTTTCAGAACAGCTAATCTCTTATTTCCTGTCGTTACGCTAACAAAATCTTCTTGGCCTGGCATTGCACGGCTTATATCATCGTCCTCAAAAAAATTCAAAACCAGTTCTTTTGTTTCATTACTCAAAGCTTTTCCAGAGCTTGAACCTTGAGATGAATTAAATACATTATCTCTTTCCGTTCTTGCATCTGATGCCATATTTCTACTGGTTTTAAATTCTTCTACAATTTTTTGTACTGACCATGATTTTGGTAACAATGATAAAATTAATAGTTTTTCTTGCCTTGTGGCTGAATTTAAAAATTTCATTTTCATATTTTCTATGACTTCATCAAACTCGTTTGCTTTTTCTGTTTTAGCGTCTCATTTAAAAAGATTTCTTCGTACACCTTCGACGATTTCAGCGCACTTTTTTTCAGGATAGTGAACATTTTTAACCTTACCTAAATCTATAGGCGAAACACGAATAGCTGCTATTCCTCGGTTGAATATTTCGACGTCTACAGGCATCGTGAAGTCTTCATTTGATTGAATTGTGCTTAGCGTTGACGCTGATGGTATCGTGACCAAACTTTCATAGCTTTGCGAATCAGGTACATCAGGTATGGTCTGAACAATTGGCTCCTTGAGCCGCCGGCTACGCTTTGTTCTTCGTTTTGGGTGAGGTGAGCTCTTGAATCAATATGTAGACGGCAAGACGAACAAATACGAAAATCCTTGGTGTTGAGTGTGGATACCTTGGAAAATCCAATTGATTTTAGTTTTTGGATGATACCATCCGTGAGATATCGCAGCTCTTTCGAACACTGAATGTCTTTGAATGGGCGAATACATTTTATTTTACTCATTTTGTAATCTGTAACATAGACAATATTTTCCAATTGTTAGTTTTGTACGAAAATATCACAAAACATATAATTAAAATGTGTATTTAAAACTTACCTTTGCACCAAAGCGTGTTGCACTTTCCTTTACAATTATTATGTTATCAAACAACACTAGATCTCGTTCAAAAACACAGGATTATGAGCTGAAATTACTATAATCACTATGCTACTAGCAACCTTTCTGCATTTACTGTTTGGTAGATACTGGATTAATTCAGAACCGAGTCAGACATTATTATACAGCTCACGGGTAGAAATCATAGAATACTGGGTAAAGACTGTTGGAAGATAGGTGGAGTTGAACGCTCAGGTATCGTCGAACCTTCAGGTACGACTTTGGAGAGTTGGAGCGAGGTAGATTTGCTGGCATAGGTATATTGTTATTGAAGAAGATTGTAAATTGTATATACCTGGAATGAATAAAGAGTGCGGCGGTTGTTGATTGAGGTATCAGTCGGCAGCCGTCTAGTTTGATGGAAGGTGACTAAGACTGCGTTCTTTTTGTTTATTATTAAGAACCGGTCATCGACGGAGCTAGCCTCGTTATGGCCAGCGTGGCCATGGTGGACTAGTTCCAACAAAGACCATGTTTACAATCACCAACTGTACGTAGTACAGCTAACTGGTATCTAATTACCTGTATCTAATACTTGTTAGCACGTTTTCAGCACAACGCACCAAAAATCACTTGAAGAAATCATTGTTCCTGATAGTGGGATTTTGTAACTTGTTTTTCAAAATACTTTTAAGGCAGAGAATTTCACTCGAATCTTTAAGCTGTCAGTGTCATTTTAACTCAAAATTTTCCAATCTTTCCGAAAAAAATACTTTTGAAACTGAAAAAACACGGAGTACATCCGAAAAGGGCCAAAACTTATTAAGTTATCAAAAAAATCAATATTAAATCAGTAATATCTTCTAAACGGTGCATCTTAGAAAAATGTTACCGAAGTACTTTTTGCTTGCAAATTTGATGCACTTTCATAAAATTAGGGTGACAAACTTTTTTGACTTTTTTTAATAGCTTTTTTGAAAATTGTAATTTTTTTTTTCATTTTAACCTATTTTTCTCCAGAACAACTCACTGTGCACTAGATAGCATTTTAAGTCAGCTATAACATTAGAATAATTAAAAAATGATTGACAGGTCACTTTTAAGAGAAAATCTATATTTTAGTTCAAAACACAAAAACCAAACTTTTTTTTACCGAGCATATTTTCTCCATATAGCACCAACAATTGTCTAAAACTTCGCCGAAGACACCAAACCAATCGGACAAACCGTTTTAGAGATACAATTTTTTGAAGATATCATGTGCATTTTTCATAGGCCCTTCTCATAAGTAAGGCTAGATTCAAAATGGCGAACCAAGTATGCAAAACGGCGTTTTTCTTCCCCAAAAACTTGTATGCAAGGTTTCATGCAAATGAAAAAATACAAAAAATAAAAACTGGAAAAATTTCCCACTTGTTAGTGGAATCGCTCAATAGCAATATAATTTTGTTGATTATCGCTAAATTAATGACACATTTGATACATAGGCCGAATGAAGGAGCTAGGCTAACATTACATCCCCTTACCCTAGTAGCGGAATATTTTTTCCGAAAGTTAAAGTGACAGCTCCCATTAGTTTGCGTAGAAACCTTATAAATTCCAATTTTATTTTTTGATCTTTTCAGGTGGATTCTGCGACAGAAATTTCTTTTCGGTTCTTTACTTTTCCGTGTCAGTAAACGGATTTTAACATGGGTTTGGGATAGAAAAAGAAATTTCTTTCGAATACGATACCGACCTTTATCTGGGTAATAGAGTATCAAGCACGGTACACTTTACAACACAATCAGTATTTTTGACAATAAAAAGCGTTCTTGGTTTAACTGGTAAACTTTACAACACAATAAGTATTTTTGATAATACCAAGCGTTCTTTGTTTAACTGTTAAAAGAAGAAGATTTGTTTTTGATACATGTTAATTGTCTTTTACAATATTTATAACCAAGGTAATTTTGAACACAAGTTTGTTGTTAAAATTTCTTGGTAAATATTATCTGTGTAAAGATACGCCGACGGATTTGCTTATAGAAATTTACCGATGGCTAAACTCTTAGTTGGTGATGTTGGTGATGTTCAAGTAGGAAATATTTTTTCATCACCATGAGGAATTTTTGTGTTAGAACAAAGATGTGAAGAGAAGGTATTGATAGCGATAGTTCCGTTAGAATAGGTTGTGAAAATTGAAAATTGAGCGTAGGGCATTTGTACACTACCGTGTCACTTTACTCAATTTTTGAGTACAATTGTATGCTATCTTTTTTTCTCTACCGGAAATGTTACTCAATTTTCGTAAAAAGTGGATCTACTTAAAAATTGAGTTGATCCACTTTTTAACGAAAATTGAGTTACATATCTGCGAGAGAAAAAGAGATAGCATACAATTGTACTCAAAAATTGAGTAAAGTGACGCGAGAATGTAAAGCAGCATTTGAAGTAAATATGAAAATTTAGCGTAGGGCATTTATAAAGTAGTACTTCGAAGCAAGCACACAATCCTTTGCCACGCATCCCCAATGCGAGGTAGGTCAAGGCAGGAACGAATCCGCCACCCTGATTTGCAAAATAATGTATGTTTGATCGTGCTCACATACACCAGTAGCTTTTGAAGTGGTTCAAACGAAATATGTGCACACTGTCAAAATACCTGGGAGAGCGGAAAAACTATGTCAATCCTTGGGTTATTTTTTAGCATACAACGTCTGTTTGTGCTTGCTTCGAAATATCGCTCTATAAATGCCCCCACGCTCAATTATAATTACGCATTATCTGAATCACATCAGTGCAAGCAAGAGGGGAACGAAACAGACAGAAAACAAACAATCAATTCGTGTAAGTGGTGCCAGAAATGAATTTATTTTTCATGTGGTGATCGAGTGACTTACCCCCTATGAACATCGGTAGTTCATTTGACTGAGTGTCCCACAAGATATCAGAATAAATTTCATTAATTTGTTATGTGAAATATAATTATGTTAAAAAAATACATATACAAAAAAAATCTGTTATCTTTCATTGAGCGACCCAATTAATAGAGTTATAACTTTTGTGTCAGTAATTTATACAAAGATTTGAACTATCCATCTGTAATATGATTTTTTTTTTGCTAAAACCACTTTTATATTCGGATTGTTTGAAAACAATTTATAACACGAAATATTGCATTAATGTGATTTATTTCTACCAAAATGTGTACATAGTTTTTCGCTCAACTACAAAAAAAAACTAATGACCAAATTCGATTCTAATGTCACTATCTTTCGGATGCCGATAAGAATGAAATTGAAACATGTACTCGAAAAGTATTTTAATTTTGATGGAAAAAGCTGCTGTAAAAGTCTAGAAAAATGATGACGTGCCCTTACATAGTACGTTAACGAAAGAGAATCACAGTGAAAAGAATCGTACATTTGCTTAATTTTTTCAGTAATTCATAAATTTGTTTGTCTTATGCTGCTATGATACATATATGTATGTATGAAATTCCGAATTCCATAAGCGAGGTTCAAAGTATCGATTCAGCTTCACCTTGCTCTATCGGTTTAAAACCCCAAATGACCCGCAATTGATACGTTGTGGATACGTTGACATAAATTTGATAGAAAACCTAAGGGGTTCAACAACAGTGAAACAATTTTAAAACACTAGTTCCACATTGATTGTTGTTATAAGGAGCGAATCATTAAGCTTGGAACTGGTTTGCTAGTACTTGCTGAGCCAAAACATATTTTCATTTTCTTCATGACTATTCATGACTGTAAGTGGTGGCAGATATGAATTTATCTTTCATGTGGTGGCGAGTGTGTTTGAAGTGTGGCGGATTGTGTTTTTTAGGGTGGTAACACAAGGTGGTCAAGTGACTTACCCCCTGGGTTAAGATGACTATTGCAGTATAGTGCTTTTGAACCAACTATGATCGTGGTCAAAACGACCATTAAAAATAGTTGATCCAACATTTGCCATAATGTCGGAATAGTCCTTGCTACCATGATCATAGTCAAGAATATCATGAAGTGGTGAATTCGACCATTTTCATGGTTATTGTAACCATTATATGCGATAGTCATCTTGACCATGATTTAATAGTCGGTATAACGATAGAATTTTTTCAGAGTAGTGATTTGAAATTGGTTCACTTCTTTAGAACCCCATTGGTCCCAAGTACACCTTTCACATTGCAATACAGTCTTGTGTTTTGCGGTACTAAAATCTTTGTACTTATTTTGATTCGTTGTGTTATTTTGACAAAATATTTTAGAGGTTATTAGTTGGGTTCTTTTCGAGAAGTGATTGGGAACAATGGGGTTCTAAAGCAGTGGGCCAATTAAAAAAGCTAGTATTGTATTGATTGTTGATAATACACCGGATTAACAAAGTACCTAGATGTATGTTCTTTGACTCAACTCCGACCTTCCGAGTGAGAAGGTTAATTCAGTTTGACATTACTCTGACGAGTAAATTTGCAAAAACCTAAATCTAAAAGATAAAAATAAAAATCCTCAGACCGGAATTTAATCTAGTGTTCAGTAAATGTCAGACTGGCGGCCCTTATAATTAAGCTGTTATTTGATGATAAATTCATGATGCTAAATATATAAAGGAAACACTAGTATATAACTAGATTTTAGAAGAAAAATTAGTATTTTCCATTTAGTTCCAACTAACTTTGCTTATCTTGACAGATACGCGTATTTCGCCTACAATGTGCAGACTTCTTCAGTGTCTCGTACTAATAACTCGACTTACGAGAGTACGAGACACTGAAGAAGTCTGCACATTGTAGACGAAATACGCGTATCTGTCAAGATAAGCAAAGGTAGTTGGAATTAAATGGAAAATACTAATTTTTCTTCTAATTTCTAGTTACAGGTATTACACTAAGCTCAAACCCTCTAGGATTCACTAGTATATAAAACAGAATCATTTTACTAAATTCAAGGTAATGTTCATTCCGAAAGAAACTAGTTTTTCAAAGTAAGACCAAGACCAAGACCTGATTTTGAATCGAAAGTGTGGTGTGGAGTAGACTCGATATTGTGAATCACACAAATGTTTATCTTATAGCAACACTGATAGCTCGATTCTAGAATTACCGGTTTTTTTTACAGTATAATCTATACGTTTCCTGTTGTTGTAATCGGATATCAAGTGAACTTTTGCGACAAATCCCTTAAAAATTGAGTAGATTTATGTCGGATGTCTCAATCAAACGCTCTCAAGTGATATAATGATCGTTAGGCTTTTGCTGATACTTTAGAGATTATATAAGAACTACATGTTTCTGCTTATCGTTTTATATGCTTGCAACATACGCAACAGAGAGTTTGGTATGATCCTTTGCTTAGTCTAGTTATTGTGCTACTGTATCTATAAATCGTATCCGATTTTTTTTTCTATGCCACTCGTATTATTTTCAGGCATTTGTATGCATAATCTTTATTACCGATAACAGACAAATCAATAATGTTAAAAAAAAGGAATACTTGTATTGAAAAAAATCAGAACATTATTATGAAATCTATTTATCAGATAGACCTTGAGGACTTGCAATCAATCGGTGGTTGTTTACGTTCTTCATTCCTGATATTAGTAGTAACAAACAAAAATAGCATACTCGTATCCAGGGCTGTTAATCACCAATGCCTGCTTTGATAAATTGTATAGAAGACAATATAACATCGGACTTAAGATCAATAATCCGGTTCATGTGTTCATCATCATCTTTGGTTCACTTGCCGTTTATATAATCTCAAGCCAAACAAGCGTGAGGTCTTGAGAAACATCAATTGATTTTCTTAAGCTTGTGTCATACATTTGAAGTTCTCTATCGTTAATAGAGCATTTGAAAAAATAGGTTTTAATGGTTTACCAAATGATTCAAATCAGAGTGGTTTGAAGTGTAATGTTCACATCGGCAGAGTTACATTTAAAACAAATGAGTCGTTGTTGTTGCAGTGATGTCTTTGGAAAAACAAATGGTACACAAATCGATGGATTCTATTTTTTCTGTTTTATTTGAGTTCAAGGGTTTTGCTTTACCTTTCATGAATATAAGCCTGTATTTTGCACCCCGTTCACACTACAACTTATATTACGTGATATAGAGTATCTTGATATCAAATGCCATGCACGGTATTTCCAGTGAAAATAAGATGCATGTGGATGACGATATCAAGATACTCTATCACGTAATATTGGTTGTAATGAGAAAGGGGTATAAAACATACTCAGCAGTTATAACATGTTATAAGCCTATCTTGACGACGAATTTCTTGTTGAAATTATTTGACAATTGTTATAACATGTTATAATTCTGTAGTCTGAACAAGCCATAAGGCATAAAAGTACGTAAACACTATGACCTACATTAAGTGATAATAGAGTATCTTGATATCAGCATCTGTGCATCTAGTTTTCACTGAAAATAATGTACATGGCATTTGATATTAAGATACTCTATGTCAAGAAATCTCGAGTACTTTTTCAAACAGACGTATCTGATTTTGTAAACAAAGAGGGGAAGTAAAATTCAAACGTTAAATTCGTGAAACCCTTAGCACTTTCATGCAAACTAGGGCCACCAAGACAAGGAATTACAGTTCCCTAACATGATGGTAATGTTACTTTCCGTGAGGGTGTTGATTGTTTTGAGAAATTTACGTTTGAAATTTACTTCCCCTCTTTGTTTACAAAATCACATACGTCTGTTTGAAAAAGTACTCGAGAAATATAGGTTGTAGTGCGAACGGGGTGAAAGATTGTTTTTCGTTTGAAGAATTAAAATGAATTTTTACTTAAATTTGACAGATGTTTTTCTTTTTGCAAACAACCCTGATAATTTAATTTTGACAGACGAACAATTAAATTAGACACACACTTTATCTCAAAGTGGCAGATCAACAACAAAAGGATATTCGAATATTTAAAAATAATTCCCAATAATCAAGTTTGAGTGAAAATTTATCAATTGAAACGCAGTCTTAATTTTTTTTCTAACTGTGTATTCAAATTAGATTCAAGTGTTTGTTATGGTGCAAGGAAATAATCTCTTAAACTTTTTTTTTGTTGCTGCAATTTGGTTAAACGCAAAAGAAAAATTAAATAAAAACAATAAGATGGCAACACTTATGGCTGGCCCACAATTGATAAGTTGCGGATGCGTTTTCGTAAATTTAACAGTTTTTTTCATAATCTTATATCTACGTATATACTCCCAAAAATTAGGTAAAAACCAGAAGTTGTGTACAAAATAAACCCAAAAAGAAAGAGTTTCATTCCCATGTAGGCAACAGAACGGAGTGTGTACGAACAACCACTAGAAACTATCACAAGCTATTGGTAGTGAGCATGATCATTGGGGATGTCAGGCAAAAGGAATACGTCCTTGGTTCGAGTACCGCTATATCCAAGCCCTTTGCTCAATTTTCAACCTGCCGTACACTGACTTCAAAACTTTCTCTTCATATCTTTCATTCTAGCAAACATTACTGTCCACTCTTGGGGCCTCATGGTGATGAGCGAACATCTTCTTCTACATAAGTTTTTCCATAATTTTTTTTGACAAATTTTAAACAAGATCATTAAAATGCAAAAGTATCCTTTGTGGGAAAGCCTTGACAGCTGAGAGTTCTTTTTTTACAATTAGGGTAAATAAAATGAAATGAATAGTAAAATTCACAAAGGAAAATAGTCAAAATAGAAAACTATAGTCAAACCGGTGCACTTACCCTGAATATATGTTCGGTTCACGGTGCTAATATTTGCCATAATAAAAATATGTTCTCAGGTATATATCTCCGTTGGTGCTATGAATGTGAGGAATGATATGCGAAACTCCTTATTGAGCAATAAAAGTAGTGGAATTTTGTTTACGTGAATGATTTGGAAAAACAACAGGTTATCTTGTAAGAATGGTGCAATTCTAGAGAAAATAGTCAAAAGGTCGAAAGTAACATTTGTAAACAATGACTTCTAGCGTATTTTTCTGGGATCTGCTTACTCCCACAAACAAAATAGCAGCGCCGGAAACAGATAAAGGAGTTATGACCTTTCCGTCGGTAGAGGATATAGATGTTAGCAACCTGGCATTTCCAGTAAATTTGCGTTTTAAGTCAATGTTTACTATTGTTACTTTCGACCTATTGACGATTTTATCTAGAATTTAGACCTCATCCTCATGATATGCGGAAGCAGCCATTTTGAGCCAATCGTGCAGCGATAGCTGTCAAATCTGAGCCAATCGTGCAAATTTTGCACTGTGGCAAGTGTTATCAGCCTCTGTGAATGAAATTTACACCGTTGCCAAATCGTTGAATCGAATTTATCCACATATCTCTTGCTATGAGGATCACTACTAGAATTGGTCTCTTTTTCTCATTAATGAAAAATAAATATAATTTTTCTCGGAACATTTCTCAATAGGGCGAATGCAATAATGATAGAATCTCTCTTCTCTCGTTCTTTTCATATTAAGGGACGCAAAGATGCCGATTTCACTGTTTAAAGGATAGGTCTCGATATATTATGCTGATCACTGTATCGTTTTACGATATTACAAGACTCACGATGTTTGAATTTTGTTTTGTTGTTGTTGCTTCTCACAGCCGTTAGGACATTGTCTCCTGTCAAAATGTATTAATGAAATGCAAAGTCAATCTAGCATAATGGGATATTATCAAATATCGTAAAGAATATTTATGTACATATTATGTACACTGGCCCGTTAAATTTATCACCTCATCAAGCAGTTTTGCCGTGATTAAAGCAATTAAAAAAAATGGACTACCCAGAACTTTTAAAATTTAAATAAACACGACGCACAACGGGAAAACTGATATTAGAAAAACTCCAATATATAGGTTTATTTCGAAGTTCAAATGGTAGTGAAAACTGCTTGACAATGTGGTCAATTTCATTACATCATTTCTATCAAATGACATGTACATTATTTCCAGTGAAAACTAGATGTATAGCTGCTGATATCAAGATACTCTATATCACGTAATATAAGCAGTAGTTTGAACGTACTATAAAATCACACAGTCTACAAGTTCATTACATTAACTATTGTTATTATTTTAGTATTTACTATAGGCATAGTATCTACAATTACAAATTATTTTCTTTGCTTCTTGCATTTATTTGTATATACTAATATTTGACATATATAAATAACTACTTTGAAAATCTCATTTCTTATTGCTATTTGTTTTATTCGGATTTCTTTCTATGCACCATTCAGTAGCGTTGGAAATTTGGTTAATTTTGTAATGTTACGACAGTAGGTTTACATTCATATACATACCACGTGTAAATAGGGTTCTAATAATGAGTGCCAGTTTGAATGTGTGATCCATATGAAAACTTATTTTATTGTTGCAGAGTAGACGGAGATTAAAGATATTTTCTTAAGCGTATCTTGGACTATTAAGATCAATGGTTTCGAGGTTTAGGTGAGATGTAAACTTTTGAAACGAGAAATTGCGTGTGAAAAGGTGTTACAGGAACGATTTATTTAGGATTCAACATTTTGTTCTTGTTCGATTGTTGGAATCCATTTATTGTTTTATGATTTTTAGTAGCACTCCAGGTAGTTTTCCGCGAATCCAACCAAAAACGGCTCATTCAAAACGTCAATCCTTGTGTTAAGATGCCTAGAATCGCCAGCAAATACAAATACTAAGATTATTTGTATTTTGTAACTACGACTGGTTCTTACAATAGAGATAATATACTTAGATGAAGAATGGCACTGATCTTTCCTTTGTTCTGATGTGGACAACTGTTGACATCAGACAACTGTCAAACTTCATAGTTTTCCTCGTATTGACACTTACGTTCCTGTAAGTCGAGGCGCCCACTGATGTGGCGGTGTGGCATCACATAACATCTCAAAACATCGAGTCAAAGTCTTGTGGCGTGAAGCGAACGTCGACAAGATAGTTTGACATGCTAGCAGATGTCATACCTTCATCACATCAGTGGCTCCCCGATTAAGGAACAAGCCAAAGATGCTTCGATGGCAACTACAGCATCATTCTCACTCTACTTACTAATTTCTCTATTTTACTTACTACAACGTATATTACGTGATAAAGACTATCTTGATATCAGCATATATGCATCTAGTTGTCACTGGAAATAATGTGCATGGTATTTGATGTTAAGATACTCTATATCACGTAATATAGGTTGTAATGTGAACGGGGTTTTATAGTACGTTCACACTACAGCTTATATAACGTGATATAGAGTATCTTGATATCAAATGACATGTACATTATTTCCAGTGAAGACTAGATGTTGCCATATAGGTTGCTGATATCAAGATACTCTATATCACGTAATATAAGCAGTAGTGTGAACGTATTATTAGACTAACCGCACCTATATGGTAATATCTGTGAATTGTTACCCTGTTTGACAACTCGACACCGCACCAGTGGTTGGTCACCGTGTTGGAAAATGACAATTTGCTCGCTCGGTGAGCAGCCGGTTCGTAAATTTCAGAACCCGACCCGACCGAGCCGAGCGTTGCTATATGAAGAAAAATAAGCAAAACAAGTTGAAACGTTAAAACAACATCTTCGTCTGGAAGACTTTCATTTCAATTGTAGTATTTTCGATTTCTTTTTAAAGCGTTATTTGATAATTTCAACAAGACAACGAAGTGCTTTGCAAGGCTTGAGTGGATGTTTGGGACAAACCAGAACGTCGAAAACCTCTACGGAAGAGTTCAAACTATACACTGAACGAAATATTTAGCAAAACAAAACCGGTGCGAAAGTGGGTGGCTACCCAAGCAGCACACTACGATCATTATTAGTTGTAGTAACTTGATTATGATGCAAGTGTAAGTCATATTTATGTTATCTCAACTGAATAGCAACAAGTGTGCTACTAGGGTAAATCAAAATTGGAACGCTCTTTGTCATCAAAATATTTCCTACACAGGAAAAAATCTTGTAGTAACAACTACCATTTCACCCGACTATGCCTATCTGTAAAACTACCATGAAATTTCAGTCAAATTTACTACGTTTATAGTAAAAACTTCAACGTTTGTGGTATATTTGACAGACCTCATATTGATATCTACAGCAACATGGTTGATCTAATCGCAGGCATGGTAAAATCAAACGCATTTATAGTCAGCTGAAAATTGTTGGTGATTGCGCTTAATTTAACCCTCGAAATGGTAGTTTCTACTGCGGCTTTTTTTTTTTGCGTGTAGTTACGAACCCACTGGTGGGGATGGTCTTAGTGATATTGCATAGAGCGTACCAGATATTGCTCTTAGCGCCGAAAATTTTACTCATTTCAGCGCCATCCTTCGCGCCACTTCGGTGGTTTGTTTGATTTGGTTTGAGTTTTCGGCGTACTATTCTTTTTTCTTTTTTTTTTTTGGGGCGTAGAACCACTGCGTCCACTGAGTTGAACTTTTGTGGTACTATTCTTTAGATCATAAAGAAGTGTACGCCGTTGACACCAACAAGATTTAAATAACAACCGAAGTAGCGCAGAGGATGGCGCTGAAATAACGTACGTATTGCTACTACGACTGATGTTCATCTTGCTTTTTTCTTTTACGCGTGGTCTTGTCCATCTTGTTCTTATTGTTGTTCTTTTTTATTTTACTTCTCAAGACTTGCGCAACCCCAAGTTGGATTCAGAGGTTTCCTGGCTGCTTTACAAAGGAAGCAATTATTCAGATTTCCAAAATACAATTCGTGGAAGGAATCTTTTTAAAACGTTAATGTACACCTGTGTGCACACGGAACACACGAGTCACACTGTTCTTATTTATTTTAAAAATTAAACAATAAACTATCGTACAGTACGTAGTCTGTAGTCCAATGTCAAAGTAAATTAATTAACAAAAAGTTAAATTATATTTGATAAGCTTTAAAAACAACTGAACTCGCATCCAGTAATTGCATGGTGTCCGTCATCTTGACCACGGTGAAGTTGGCGCTTCCATTTGGATTGGCATTAAAATTCTCGAGTAATCCATGATTAGGGCCTAAAACCTAATTTTAAACAATGACTTAAACCGTTGATCTTTCACGAATCCTCTGAAAGTTTTTATGGACAAAACTCAGCATTGCTACATAATGAGACTGGAACGAACGGTAGACGAAACAAACCCGGCAGAATTGTCAAAACGCACGGGTGTAGAAAAAAGACTTAAAATTTAAAAAATCCATACGTTTGTAAGGTGAAGTAGGCGTACAGTTCCAGAAAGCTTAATATTATTGAAACTCATTATTCAGATATAAAAACATGCCTAGGTGAAATGTATTTGGGGGACTCCCAATTGATGATGATGAAATGTGTTCCATGGCTTACACAATTTAATGACACCATTTTCTACTTAAAATTTCATTTGCCCCGATCACTAACCGACATTTCTTTTTTGATGTTTGGCTGGACCACATCCAATCTGTCAATGGCGTTAGGAATACACGTGAAAATATTGACAATTTACAAAATGGTAGCATTTGAACCGATTTGGAAGGCATGTCTAAATATGACCGGTGGCAAAAGGGACCGCAGTCAATTTGTAAAATACCCAAAAAGATACATTCATTATTAATTATCATTCATTAAGCGCACAGTTAGAAAGGTAACGTGATGCACAGGCAAGGTTGTATGAGTTTGCTAAAATTTATTGATATTACCTGTTTTCGATAACCGTATTTCGATAAAATAAAATTTATAAATGAAGTAACTGTGAATTGATAACAATCTCGATGACATTTTATAGGAAATTTCACGTCTGATTCGATTGATTTTCTACAACGGCATCAATCGCGAGAAGCTTTTCTTAGAATGATCAAAGCTTATCCACGAACGACCATGGTAGAGAACAGGCTGAAATGGCTTATGATTAAGGCAGCAGAACGTTCTCTACTTCACCAGTTACAACTTCAAAGTTGTTCAATCAAAGCTAAATCCACTCCACGATTAGATCATAGAATTCTTTTACAGTATAGGTAGATTTTATCGAATACAGAAATAAACTAAGTTGCCTCGACTTTATGAAATAACACTTATTAATAAAGTTTCTTTTCAAATATGCTCAACTAATCTCAACAGTTTCGTATGAAAATTATTTATACACAAATTACAAAAGTGCACAGGTACTTTCAAAAACCACGAAACGCCACTGATCATAAGATAAAATGATCAAAGGATAAATCAGTCTTGAGAGTGAATTCACAGCAACAGAAATAAAGAAATGTACCTTTGTCAGTGGTCAGATAATATGTTGCTGGATATGAAAGGTGCCAAATCTCACAATTATTTTATATGAAACCCGGTCTGAGTAGTTAAGATACGCAATTTCTAACGATTGTGATTAGCCTATCTACTGATCAATGTTAACACTGACCAGACCGAGCAGCTATAACATGTTATAAGCCTATCTTGATGACGAATTTATAACTCTGTAGTCTGAACAAGGCATTAGACATTTATGCGATGGAAACTGACCGAAACGCTACTCGTATATTTCTACACGGGGCTACCCCATATGGCATAAAGTCGTTTGGCATAAGGTCGTTTGGCATAAAGTCGTTTGGCATAATGTCATTTGCCATAAGATGTTGGATAAACAATGGTCATTTGGCATAAAGGCCGTTTGGCATAATGACCATTTGGCATAAATATTGGAAAATGAAAGCTGGTAGTTGGCATAACTTGGACATTCAAAATTCAGTAGACATACAGTTGGAATAATGGCTATTTACCATTGATTACTGTTTGAAAAATATTGTTTCGAATGAAAATGTGTATGTTAATTTTTCATCAGAAACAGTGGGCTTAATTACAGTTAGGCTCAAATACTGGAAACGCAAACAGACGTACAAGCTCAACAAGCTGATAATTGATACGCAATCTCAACAGTTACACTGGACAATTAACGAATAACTCCGGTGTGGACGATTTACATCAACTGTTATTGTTTTGTTTTCATGTTCGGTGGTTATAGATGATCATTATATTATAGAATGTGAAATAATTAAAAAAAAAACTTTAAAGAACAACCTAATTAATAAACAAGAAAGATTACAATTCTTTCCATATTCGCCTATTTATGACAATTCGAATTGCGTTTCTATCGGTATGGAATAAATTGTGCCAAACATAATTAAACCATACATTTAGGCAATCCAAAAATTCACTGTTCAACATCAGAGAAGAAAACATTTGATTTTCAAATTTCAATTTTAATCCTGAAACCTAAGAATGCCCTATTTTGATGAACTGCTATTTAGAAAGAAGGGAATATTACTATGGAGAAAAACCTAGATTAATCAACCTAGAATTGGAGATGTTCTGGATATTTTTTACTCAATCTACACCCTCGTTTCATTTTACTCAGTCACTGAGTAAAATTGAATTCTTATCTCTTTTTCTCACACGGAAATGTTACTCAACTTTCGTAAAATGTGAATAAATTCAAAACTTGAGTAGATCCACTTTTTACGAAAATTGAATAACTTTATCGTGAGAACAAAAGAGATAGTATTACATATAAAAGAAAGTGTGTTTTGAGCGGGTAGGTTTATTTGTAGTATTAGATAAACTCTAGATTTTAAAACCATATCCAGGAATACCAAACTTTCCAGTCGATAATCATTTAAGTAATGTCTTACTCTCGCGTTTTTCATGAACAAAGAGTAACATTATGCCAATTACATTATGCCAAATGACCACTTGGATTCTATGTTATTTCAAAAGTGTTATGCCAAATGGTCATTATGCCAAAGGGCATTATGCCAAATGACCACGTAGCTCAAATTATGGTTATGCCAAATGACATTATGCCAAACGACCTTATGCCAAACGACCTTATGCCAAACGACTTTATGCCATATGGGCTGCCCCCTTTCTACACATGCCTTTATAAACAAAATCATACTTTTTCACATCACTTATAAATGTATTTATTTTTCAATTCAGTTTAACTTTTTCAGATTTTATGCAACGTCATAAGCTGCAATGAAATTAATCTGTTTGCTACCTCTTACTGATCTACCAAGTGCTATCGATGAAATCATTGCTTATAAATTGCCTGTATTAGTGTCCTTTGTTTTTAACGATAAAGAGCCCAACATCGAAGTGGAAGAGTAGCCTATTCATTCAAAAATATACTCCATAAGCAAAAGCTTTTATTCATCATGAGTTGTTTGTTGGGAGGTCCTCTTTGCGGTATGACTGTAATGTTGATTGTTTGACTAGCTCCATTGCAATCTGTAGTAAGCTAAATGCACTTAAAACATAAAACAGAGATCATACCTGCGTTGCGCTTCCGCAGATGTCAACTGAAAGAGTAGCTACAACTAATATCAACATTTCGATGACTACGAGAATCAAGGTGATACAGCGTACGATGACCATAAAGATCTCTGACATATGTTTTGAACAGTCGTGATTGAAGTTAGGAATGCCGAGAATCGTAGTTCTTCACTTTGTCTGGTACGGCTGCTTTTTCTACGGGCACCAGCTGGTATAGTTCACCAAGTGTTTTTACGTACACAAGCTTACGCCAAAATTTGGAACTGAAAAAGTAAGATCATTTTTGTTGTTAGTTTAAAATGGCTGATTTGTGTTGTAGCTTTTGCTATTTTAAATATGCGAAGAGTATGAAAAATTGAAAATAGCCCCGGTCGAAGGAATAGAACGAAAGGACTCGAACTTAAAGAGTGTCTGAATATATCCGTACAACAAAACCTAATTCTAATTATATTTTCTTAACAATAAAAATAAACATAATTTTTGTTTTCCATGTTTCATTTGGTTAATGATGTTTGAACTATCCTTGTTTAAAATGTTATAAAAATTAGTTCAGTTTTTTTATTTTTTTAAGAAATTTTGAATACTGGATTTATTTTCTTAATTGCGGCACCAGTTTTGCTTCCAAACCGATTAAAAATTTCCAAAAACTCGAATACCGCAGATTTCAAAAAGACAGCTCTACGACGGATATAATTCAAACAGGGGGAGGTCATTAGTGCACTGAAGTAACGATTGACACCAAAAATGCATTCAATAGCGCAATCTGAACATCTATCGCTAAAGGATGATCCTTAAATATCGCTCTTCTTCTTGGCATTTCAAGCTTAGCAATAAGCTTATAGGTTGCTCTAAACATAGTGTTCTAAATACACTTTCACAGTTATTAAATAAAGAGCTTTTCGATGTCAGGTACCATTTTTGTATTAGTATGATTGTGTAGCAAGTAATACCTCTTACCTCTATACCTCTATACCTCTATAGTACGTACGCCACCTTTCACTCCACCTACGCCTACGCCACCTCATGTCACTAGGGATCTCCGTAGACAAGCGGATCCAATTTCGAGCAATCATACAGCGAGAGCTGTCAAATCTGAGCCAAATCGAACACATGTGACACAATCAACAGTCTTTATGCAACTTCGGTTCTAAGTGAGAAAGCTGATGTACGTACTATCGAGGTATACCTGTATCTCTTTTTCTCCTACGGAAATGTTACTCAATTTTCGCAAAAGAGGATCTACTCATAACATTGAGTAGATCCACTTTTACGAAAATTGAGTACATTTCCGTGAGAAAGAAATATAATTGTACTCGAAAATTTAGTACAATGAAACGGGAGTGTAGGTTCAGTGTTATCGGCCTCTATGAACAAAATAAACACCGTTGGAAAATCTTTTGATCGATTTTCAGCAATTCTTTTACTATGGGGATTACTTTTGGATTGTGTTTATACAGAAAAATAAAATAAGACTGCTCAACTCACCTAATAAAAGGGCGAGCCATCCAAACGACTGACTTTAGCCAAAATGTTGGATGCACCATATAAAGATTTTTCAAACTCTTCCGCAATCGTCTATCAAGCAGCTGATAACATCTACAACATAGATACAGAAAAAAATTGCAAAATTTAGAGAACGTTTATCACAGAAAATAAATTACTTACTTTTTAAGCCATGGAAATGGAGGTACATTGCTTCTGCTTGAACCTCCGTGCAAGTAGACAAGTACATAGTCTTCTGTTACTAACTGCTCCAAAGTTTTGACCACATACAAAAACAAATTGTTCATCACATAATGGTAATCCGCTCGAGAACGATCAGGCAAATGGCACGCACTGAACACCACTATAGCATTATGTCCGCCAGACTGCAGATAACCTCCGTGAGACAGTACCCGTTTATATGGTTCAATCACTTTCATATCTATTTCACGTGTTTTGCCATCTGGCAAGGTAATTTTCTGCCAATTTCTAATATCACGGGCCTCTTCACGAGCTGAGTACTGCGGTAAGGGTGCATTACTTCCACCATGGCATTTAGGCGTTCCGGGTACGTCCAAAAAATCCTCATCGATGTCTACATTGAATCCATTATCATCAAAATAGACGACGACGGACTTAACGACACTAGATTTTGTTGTAGATCATCTACACTATGATTAGAGACCGTATCTTCTAAAGAACTGATGTCATCAACCAGCAAATCAGTAGACAAGGGAACCTTCCTTCGCTGGTGTAGTTTTGGAGAAATCGATTTGTGTTGGAACGATTGCTGCAACTGAGAACCTGAATGTGATTGCACTAAAGCTACTGATTGAAATGTTGGCGTAACCGATGCTTGATACTGCGACAAATCTTGTTCAGATCCGCTGCTCAAAAAATCCTATAAGCAATAAAAGAGAAAAAATTAAAACCACTGTCGTATAGCTTTCGCTGCTCGTATAGCTTTCGCTGAAGAGATTTTATTTTTGGTTAAAGAACTCAGCGACGGGTCCACTAAAAAATAAAAATGTTTCCAATATATTTTCTATCAGAACAAAAAGGTTCGCAAAGAAGTTTTAGGTGTAACATAGATGAATGAATCTTTACACCCTCCAGAATATTGTAATACACTTTGTTGAACATTGTACTACACATATCTAATTCTTGATATCTAATCTTGAGCATCCCTGCTTTACCGTACTGTTCGGTTAATCTTTCATTTTTATCTGTCAAATATATCATATAGGTAGTAACCGAAATTCGGGTTTGACTCAAAATATACACCCGAAAACAGTATATATAAACGATTTATTCGGTTTCTTTTTGGTAATCGATGTGGTTCGGTAGAAAATTGAACCCAGTTCGGTGTTATTTTCTGTGTGTGTCTATAATCAAATGCAACATTTCAACTATTCGCAAATACTGTAGTTGACCACTGATCACCATCTCCGAATTTAGAAACATTTTTGGGCTGCAATAGGGGCTATTCATGAACCACGTAGAATTTTCTGGAGGGAGGGTAGGCTTTGACCAAAGTCTACGCTCCATACAAAATTTCAAAAAAATGTATGGAGAAAAGTATACGAGGGGGAGGGGGTGGGGTCTGAGATTTCTGAAAATGTGTCTACGTGGTTTATGAACAGGCCCTTACTACTGATCTGATAACACTTGTGTGCTTCTTTCCAAAATGGTAAAGAACCAGATCTGCCCTGGGACCTGGCAATTGAACTTAAACTACCACAAGGTTTTGCCAGTGCCCAGAGAGAACTGTCAAGATCTGAAGTGTTATTTCCACCAACATTCTGGTAATAAACTTGAAGTTTTTGATTTACACTATTGCGGTTTGCTACGTAGATTTGGCTTGGTAAAAAAATCAATATTTGAGGGCAAACAACTCGGCTTTGCTGCGAGAGATCCAAGCTGGGAGACTAGGTGTTGCCATTGATTGATTTTAAATGCAGACCGTGGCGTTGAAGTATTCTGAGAGTAGTTTAGCGCGTTTGCAGTAAATATTGTCTGGAAAAAGTCTTGATGGACATGGTCAAGCCAAACACTTGGTTAAATTATGAAAGCTTCTACAGTAGCATGACTTTTATTTTAAACGACACGATTATCCCGCCCAGTCTATGCCAGCTGGTTTTGCACACCAAGTAGTATCAAAATCATCTTCTCAATCAATAACATGAGGCTTATGTTGTATAATAGTCTAAGAAATTAAATAAAATACATCTTTCATAGATAGTTTCGTCAGTTTCGAATCCAGCTGAACACCTAGGTCTTTAACACACTGCATTCGTTCGATGGTTGTACCGAGAAGATGGTAGTTGAACAGAATTGGTTGTTTCTGACGTGAGAAGATTATCACTGAGCACTTGGCCGGGTTGACTACCAACCGATTTAGAGTACACCAATGAGCAAAGGCATCAACCTGCGCTTGGAGGAAATGGCAATTGGAGGTTGAACAGATTCGCATATTGCATTTGCATAACCAATAGATGTGAGTTCTATAGCACAAACAAATTAATTTCATGAGGGTATACAATTAAAATTATTTGGTTGTCATAAGCAAACCATACACACTCAATTTACTTCGGCAAAATTTCTAACAGCCGATCAACACGGCAGTCACTTTTGCTGATATTTCTGTAAAATTTTCGTTTGTTAGCCGATTTTCAGCAAAGTTTCCATTTGTTAGCTGAATCCCGCTTATTTATTCGATGAGTCTTAGTAAACTGAAATGCTGAAACAATCGGCTGTTGGATTCTCGACGAAAAAAACTAAGTGTGTACACACTTAGTTTTTTTTACAGAAATCTGTAAAGTTTTACCGAATTCTCAACAGCTGAACGTTCGGTAATCCGATGTAACGGATATCGGTGAAATTTTACAGATATCTGTAAAAAATTTACCGGTAATAAAATCGGACTACCGAATGTTCAGCTGTTGAGCATTCGGTAAAGTTTTACAGATTTCTGTAAAATAATCTGAGTGTGTAAGAAGTGGTTGTAACAACAATCGTTGCATTTCATAAGGTAATATTATGAAATTCAAGCCATTTCCTTGTGGCTAATTTTTATAAGGTTATTTAATGAAAATTTAAGGGTTTTTCGCATTAGTGTATATCTGCTCGGAATATTTTTGAACGCTATTTACTCTCGTTTGGCTGAACAGAATGACTTCATTTAAACATACTTTGACAAGAAAAACTACAAATATTTTGGATTAAAATTTCAATTAAGTGCTATTGGTATAAGTAGTTCAATTTTTTGTCCTACTTTTGCTCCCATACAACCAGGTTGAAAATATGGTTTACTCTTTCCAGGTCCTCAAAAACGGATAACAAATGGCTTAAAGTGTCTTTTTCTTTTAATTCACTCGGTTTTATTCCATGTTTAATACAGCCATAGCCACACCCCTCAGTTGTAAATTTATTTTGCTTTGTTGCGACGTCTGGTTTTATAACTGAAGCTCGTCCCCTCTTACGAAATTTGCTTCGTACTGCATGTTTGTGCCTCTCTTCTTTCAAGGCAATGCTATCAACGCCATTATAAAGCACACGATTCAAAACAAAATGATTTCATAGGGATATTCAGGAAAACTTATTAAATTTTAAAATGAAAGAGTTTATGTTATTCAAAGTAGAACTTTTGAATTGTTTGCGAGTTGTAAATTAATTCATAATACGTCAAAGTAAAATAATAAAAACATTTTAATTTTAACCAACCATGTGTATAAATTAGATGATACCCATTATTAAATACCATACACCAACGCAGTTCTACGTGAACCTCGCGGTTATATCCCTGGTATAACCCACCTTTATTTTATTATTATTATCGTTAATGGCATATTTTCAGACCTTTTTGGTATTTTTTGTAACTTGTCGGGTGGTGAGATTTGAACTCGTGACTTTGGCGCGAGGGGTATGAATGTTTACTATACCGGGATCACCCCCCAATCGCGTTTTTTTTTTTGGTAATTTCTAATTGAATACCTCCTGCTTCAACTATTTATGTATTAGAATTCTTCAAGAAAACTACTTACCGGACTTGTATCAGGCAACAGAGAAGCCTTTTTCATGGTGTTAGCATTATCTATGTTATTTATCACATCAAGAGTCGATGTAGTGGATCGTGTTGTAGTTGTTGTTTTCGAAGTGGTACCAGTGGTCGTTAATTTTTCAGTTCTGTTTGGATGTGGATTGGCCAAACGCAAAGGTGGTTGTTCACTCACCGGGATAACATCAGGAAAGTGATAATAATTCCGTAGCTCCTCTTGATTCTTATTTATATTAACTAATTCCGATGAATCAGATTCACTTCCAGTCGGTGACATCATCATTAATGGGTGACTACTAACCGGGGTCAAGCCACTATTGGGAATACGACTTCCCGTTTTCGAAATATACATATCATCCCGTAGTGGATCTTCATTGCGATTGTCAAGATATTTATTGAGCGTATCGGATTGCTGATACATTGTACTACTGCTGCAGAAGTTGTCATTATTGGCCGAAATAGTCGATCCTATTTCTTCAGGGACAATGGTGGTGTTGCTACCAGGATGACTCTGCTTGTACTCTCCATTACATTCTTCAACTTCGGGCGAGTATCCAGGAGGTGAATCCTGAGATGTAGTAGTTTCCGATATGTCCATTTTGTTGTCCGATACTGGACTTTCCTCTAAGTTTTGACTGAAAATTGCAAGCGAAAAGAAACCAATCCTTGTTCATTTTTTTCACATATATCTAGCAATGTACATATGCAATTACTCCAGGAAAATTCTTCATTCAAGAACATCTATTTCAAATGAAAAATCGTAATCAATTGATTCTTTTATATTTATCCCTTACCAATGCATTCTTAATGTGAAAGCATTTTCAATACAACAAAACGAAAAACATATTACAAAACGAAAAACAACACAACAGCCCTGTAAACGAACCTACCTCATCTATAAATAAAGTGGTGCAAATATCGATGCTTGTCCTTTTCCGAAAAATAATCACTATATAGTGTCAACTTTTTCCTTCCATTAACGACTAATCAACAAGATACTGGCAAACATTTTTCACTTATAAGCCATTGCATCTTAAATTCCAATGTTTTCATTTTTCACAATGCATATGATTCATAAACACAAAGTTTTAACTCGTACGCATCCAATCAATCGAACGTTTTTCCAAAGATACCTCATCGTCTTTTCATTATCCTTTTCATTGGCACTTTTCTCATTATAATGTATTGGTCAATGAAATACTGATAGACATGGGTCTTTTTTGTATGTGTTGTTTATGTTTTCTCCTGAACATCATGTACACGTTAAAAACGGATAACCGATATCTAGGTAAGCAAATAAAGTATCCAGATTCGAGTTCGAATCTCCCTGGACTATCATTACAGAGATCAGACATTCATACTCGAACTTTTCTTTTCCAATTTACTGTGTAAATTTTTAAAAGCAAGCCTAGTCTAGGTTTCACCAAACTAAAATTGACAGACTATCAAATCTCAGGGCGGGCATCAACATACGATTCACCAAAACTAACGGAAATTAGCTGAAATTTTAAAATGGCTGTTTCAAAAATTTACACACGAAGGGCACTTAAGCTTGGAACTTGGAAGTCTGTTCTCTGTGCTATTATTTATTTCCTTTCCAAACACCCTCTGAAAGCGCCTCAGATTCTTCTTTTTTATTCTTTATTATCGAGATTTGCAGCCTCGGGCTGGCTCGTCTCCCGTCGTAGTCACTCAAACACCACTTTTGGGCATTTTCGTAACTTCTCTGGAGGTAAGATTCGAACTCGTGTATTTGGCGGCTTTTGGTCATAGTTACAAGCAAAAATGTATGCTTACACACAAAAAAGAAATATTGTTTTATTAAAAGCTTAGCACTTTACTTCTGAAAAGAGTTTATTTTTCATTAAATTAAAAGTAAAATCGTCTACTGCGAAAGTTTTGTGTTTGAATTGAAAGTATATTTGTTCGGTTCTGTGTGTAAATTTAAAAGTATGTTCTTTTACCATGAAAATTGTAGAACTGTCAAATCCACCAACACATAAGAAGTCATCGTATAGATTCTTTCTCTATACTGTTGTCAAGTAATACAAAAGCTTCACATTAAAAATGTTCCTCGCCCCAACGAATCGAAAACGAATCAGGAAAGTTCACAAACTTTCGGCGTTATTAAGTTCAGAACGGCCCATGCAAACGGAATAAGCCATGTCACCTGCATGTCACTGATAATAATCCCATCTTTTTTTTTGCAGCGGTGTCACAAGCCAAGACGAGTGGAAGCAGATGCTAGAGCTGGCTCAAGTGCATTCGGAAGATATGGGAAAAATGTTTCGACTTGGATCCTCCGGGATGGAAACATTGGTGATTAAACGACGCCAACCTCCGGTGTCTATGAAAGCTATAATAATTCACTTGAAAATTAAAACCTTTTTATGTTAAAACCATTTTTTATTTCAATCAAAACAGCATACATTTATTTTGATTGTACAATACTTTCTAGTTGAAAGTTCATTCTCAAATAAAAATAATTTGCTTTCATTTTCAAATATGCCACGGGAGTGGATTTGACAGTTCTACAATTCATCTGAAAAGAAAACTTTTTATGTTAAAAGTATTTTTACAGCATAACTTTATTTAAATTGCACGACACTTTCTGGATGAAAGTTTATTTTGAAATAAAAATAATTGTCTTTTATTTTCAACGGTGCCACGGTTTCAATTTGACAGTTCTACAATTCATTTTAAAAATTTCAACTTTTAAATGTAGAGCAGCAAAATTTTGAATTGACGGTTTGAAGGTTTTGATTTTGAAAGTAAACCGCTTTCTACGAAAAAGAACCAACGCAACTTTTCAATTTTGGCAATGGTTTTTTTATTTTTAATAGTCATTATTCTTTGTATATATTAGCAACCATGGACCTTTTTGACCTTAAATTCACGCATATTTACGCATCATCTGAATCATATCCGTAAAAGCGAGAGGAAAACAAAACAGTCAGAAAAACGAACAATGGGTGGTGCCAGCAATGAATTCGACATGGATTTTTCATAAGGGCCAATGTCGCAAACGTAAACAATGACTTCTTCCGCAAATTACTTGAAAATGCAAACTCGCTCAAGTAAACTACCACTTCTATTGTAAAGGGGAACTCCTCTTCTGTACAATCATCGTGAAAATTCACTATGATTAGGTTAGCATTCTCGAGAAATTTGCGAAAGAAGCCATTGTTTACGTTTGCGACATTCGCCCTTATGAAAACTCCATGTCGAATTTATCTTTAATGTGACGGCGAGGGGGTTATAGTGAGTCGTAGTGTGTTTTTGAGAGTATTAACATGATGGCCAAATTACTTAAACCCTGGATATGATTTTTTTGCCACACATCCATACGTATGCAAAAATGTTACCTGGCATCGAAAGCTACCAATTAATAACTGTGGAAGTCAAGGGGTCGGTCAATCTGATCAATTAAAAATCTTCAAGAGATTTCAAATCTTTTCCAAAGATCGGGTCGTTGATCGGGCAATCTTGGTTTAACAACAACACATTTTTTTCAGTGTCTCAAAATTGTAAATAAAAATGAAAAATAGCAACCCATTTCACAACAAATTCAAGTCCTTTGATCTCTGTATTATTATATGATCAATATATTGTAATGATGATTAATTCTATTATTAATATAATTACATATATTCCAGGACAAATATGTTACATATAGTAATAATAAGCCAGGCATGAAACATCAGTATGTATAATTTTGCTTAGAGCTATGATCTGGAACTGGATAAATTGACCTAGATTCAACCAATCCATTCAAAACGACTTGGTGCTGGCGTTACCGTAGTCAGCAGGTTACTGTAGGCCATTGTACCAACAGTTGGAGTCGGTTAAGTGGCACAATTTGGGAACTAGTTGCACCAATCAAACTCGCCAGAAGATCCTTGCCTTTGACGGTTTTGGAAGGGACGATGGATAGACTTTTTTGGCATATTGATTTCGTAAAGCATTTGGTTAACTTTTTCTCAGACCATCTGGCCTAAACGGTAGATATGATCAAGAGCTTTCTAATGAACAATGAAGCAGATTAGAACAAAGCGTTGAGCCCAGCTGAGCTTAAATACCCGGTACGAAACGGTTGTGAATAAAATTATAAAAATTCCTTCGGCAAAGGTGACACAGTTTTGCTAACCATGATATCCTCGGCAAGTGATCTCCGGTGTTTGAGTAGGGGCTAGATGTGCTTTGAGTAGGGGACGCAATGTGAAAAATTGCAAAGTTGCTTGAAATAAAAAAAAAAACAAAAAATACTTCTATCATTTATTTAATAATCTCCATTATTTTCCCAAAACAGTAAATGCCTTTAACCAGCCTACGACAAGAAATTATTTTCACAAGATTTACAATATCGTATACGTATAAATAAACACTAAAATGGTTTGTTAAATTATCTGGTAATGATACCCCACTCACTGATCACACAAAGAATTTTAATACGTTGTTGGAATCCGCCCTGCTGATGATTGTTGAACATCATTTTCTGCTGTTGTTGTTGCTGCTGCTGCTGCTGTTGTTGATAAGGTGTTGGCTTGCTGGGCTTGTTGTTGATAATCCTGTTGATTCAAGGCGTTTCCAAGTTGCCCACTCGGGCCGGACAGGGGCACCCTTTTAGCAGCACTGTGGACCATTCCACCTTGGTTCTGCACTTGCTGTTGTTGCTGCTTCTGCTGTTGAGAATTCTGGTTCTGTTGCTGCTGATAGGGAAATCCTTTATTTTGTTTCCATAAAATAGGTTATTGAGGAAAAGGTTATCGGTGTGGCTTACGTCTGCCTGCTGCTGATTCGGATGTTTGAGAAATGATTAAAAAATTAAAATAATTGAGACATACAAACGTCTTCAAACCACTTACATTTGACTGCTGTTGTTGTTTTGTTGTGCCTGCTGCTACAGAATTAAAATAGATATAAGAACAAATTTACAAATGTTATTATGTATAATTGATCCATATTGTTACGTTTGCCTGCTGTTGTTGTTGTTGTTGGTGTTGTCGTTCGCTTTCACCTTTGTCGTCCTGATCTTCATCGGTGAGAAATTCACGCTTTGGATAAGGTATTCGGCAGCCGGTAACGACGTTCACCGTAGGCATGGTATCTTCCGAAAAGTAGAGATCCAACATTGCCTGTTCCGAAGTAATGCGCTTGTTCGGATCCATCAGCAGCAACTTTTGAAGCAGGTGAAATGCCTTACTATCCGATTTCAGCTTGACAATTCCATGTAAGGAAACGATGAATAGACCCTGAAATGAGTTAAAATGTAAATGGTAAAATTGTCTTTGGACCTTATTGAACTTTTTGAATTTAAACTTAAAAATGCTTGCGCTACAAAATTTTACCCAGTCTGTATTGTTATCCAAACAAGAACAAGAAAACAAAAACACGAAAACAGAAAACAAGAATTTTGACATTTTGAAACACTGAATTAAAACAACAGTCTGTTTCAAACTGTCATACAAGATTTTAAATCTTGATAAGATCATCAGATCTTTTTCAAGATCGAAATGAAAAATGAGGAGATCTGATCAAATGATCAGGAAGTCCGACCCCTTGGTGGAAGTGCATTAAGAACACAAAGTTGAGAGCCAGCAATAAGCTAATTGTGCAAGCAATAAAGGCTCAAACACAGTGATAACGGAAGCGGAACGATAACGGCAGCGGAATAGCCCAATCCGCATTAACTATAGTCACTAGATTCATAGTCTGACGGGAGCCAGATCTATACAACGACGGGAGCCAATTTGAACTGTCAGTTGTTGGAGCCAATCGAGCATATCTCGAGTAATTTATGTTAAGGGCCTATAAGCCATTTGTAAATAATGACTTTAAACGTTGATTTCTCCCGAATTACGAGAATCCCACCATATCCTGCTACTCCATATGGTAGAACTAACATTCTTCTACCAAATGCTGCTTTCATTTCACGAGAGTGATTTAAGATTCAAGAGAAATCGATATTTAAAGTCATTGTTTACAAATGGCTCTTAGGCGCTTAACATGAATGACTCGAGATATGCTCGATTGGCTCCGCCAAGTGACAGTTCAAATTGGCTCCCGTCATTGTATCCGCCAGACTATGAATCTAGTGACTATAGCATTAACCTGCTCGTCGGATAGAAAACTTATTAAATCCAAGTTGATTCCAATTGGACATATCGTCGTCATTTGAGACCATTGTCAAACTTGCCGTTGCCGTTCCGTTTTCGTCCATATTACGTTTGGGCCTTACTATTACACCCCGCATACTATTTACAACCCGTTCGCACTACAACCTATATTACGTGATATCATCATTATTTCCAGTGAAAACTAATGCTGATTTCAAGATACTCTATATCACGTAATATATACTGTAGTGCGAACGGAGTATTAAACTGAGTTAAAGAATATCTTCCATTGATGTGTTTTTCGGATCCGTGTGTTATTTTTTATTTTTTTTTTATTTTCATTTAACAAGAAATCATCATCTGGCCAAGGTGAATTTAATACTTAGTATTAAATTCACCTTGCATCTGGCCGCACGGTTAAATGATGTTTTGTGTTGAAGACAAAATGTGAAGAAAAATGTCAATATATTTCAGTCGCAACCTTTTTTACCAGGCACAAGCGATTTTTTCTTACCTGATTTCAAGTGGCTTATAAGATTGTTTGTAACCTGGTTGACGCCAATTAAGTCTCTCTAAACAATAGTGCAATTGATTGTCCAGAAGACAATTTCGAACATAGTGTATTAGTTTGCTGCTCAGCTCTAGATGCAATCAAATCTATATTCGGAAGATCCCTTGTTCAGCTTTTGGAATGAATTTGACGGGGGACCAACCAACTATCCTCTACCACCTCATTCTTCACAAGCTCCTCCCCACCCCCCACCCCCTATGATGGGTCCGCCATTCGATAACGGTATTTACAATTTTATTCCTCCTCCGGCCGGGATACCAATGCCAATGGGACAAATGATTGGAGGGCCCTGTCCCACCAATCCTATGATGGGACCCATACATCGAGGATATACTAGGTTTCTACCCCCTTTGGCACCGCTTCAAGTCATTCCACCAGCGCCAATACCACAGCCGCAATTACCGCCTCCATTAGTACCACCTACTCACCATTTCAATTTTCAACCACAACCACCTCAACAACAGTATCCAGTAGGTGTACCGTCAGTGCCAGGACCAATCAATCTGGAGTCAATCATTGAAAGAACTCAAGCGAATGAGGCTGCACCTGCAGAAGAAGTGGTGGTGAAAAATGGTCAAGTTTTTCATATAAGTTTTTTGGACGATCCTGTAGAGCCTGAAGATTCGGAAAAGGATGAAGAGCGAGATTGGATTAATTATGATGAATTGCCACTGTTAAAAAATGTCACAGGTGGAGAGGTTGAAAGCGGAGTATTCAAATGCGGAATATGTGGGAAAGAGCTGAAATCTGCATTAAACCTATACGTTCACGAACAAACGCACAAAACAACCCGGTTAGACTGCAAGATATGCGGAAAACGGTTCAACCGAATTGGCAAATTAGATCACCATACCCGTAAGCACCATCCGGAATCAGCATCCGACGGAGTAGCTTCTCCGAATAGTTCCTCGAGTACTCCAGTTTTAAACGACTTCAACAACTATTGCGTAGAATGTGAAGAGTTTTTCACTACAACTGAGGAACTACAGAGTCATATGGAACTAAATCACCGGCTCATTGACGATTCGAATTTTTCAAAAGGCTTGAAAAAATCGATCGGTTGTCCGTATTGTGAGGAAACTTTCGAGTGGCCCTGTCTGCTCAAAACACACATGACCAAGCACACGGGAGAAAAACCGTTTATATGCGAGCGGTGCAATGTTTCGTTTCGATTTATTCAAAGCTTCTACCGGCACAATCGGCGGGTACATGGACGGGAGAAATAGGTTGTGCTCATGCATCAGATACTGCTAAAATAAGGTAAGCAACATTTTAGATGGTTTCTGTTGTCTATTGTTAACAGGGTTAGGTCGTTCTTATAAGTTTTTTTTAGTATTTAACATTGAAAAAAGTTAGACATAGATGAAGGTAAATAAATTGCAATCCACATTAGAATTATCCAAAAAGTCTTAACAGGACGATCCAACCCTGTTAGTAAATATTACAAATGTTTCATTTTACTGTTTAATGTTCCATTACAGAATTTAATACACAAAACTTCAACACGAAATTTAGTCGCTAAACTATCATAAGATTTGACGACGTAAACCTAGGTCCTAGAAAATTCGATGAGATTATCAACAAGAAAGAACAGGAATGATGGTAAAATGATTGTATGATATTTTGCGAATAAGCTTATTGTTAAATTTAATATGGCGGCAATTTGTTTTTGCGTTAGTTCATGTATTCTTTAATCCTGCCTCATTCTTATAGCAAGGAATGATTAGGTGTCTTTGTGTGAGACAATTCCCACAGTACAATGCGACGTATTTGTTGTTTAAGTTGTAAGTTTCGAACTTTGCAACGATTCTCAGGTTTTCAACTTCCCAAGATACGTGGAATCGGTGGAATCATAGCTGGTTTTCGTCCAGCATTTTTCCGTGTTGGCTCAACCGGATTTATGCTTAGCTGATTAAAATTAAGGTTCGGAGATATACTTCATTTTGATTATAGTTAAGGGAACGTCCATTAATTACGTCACGCTAAAAGTGACTTTTTATGATAAGTTTTAATGTGTTTCAGAAACTGTCCACGGATCTACAATTTTAGATCTTTGTCATTAGCCACCCAACAAACAATATGAGTTGATTAAAGCCTGAATGAGCTATTTTCTAGCTTACGAAGCTAATTTTCCATTGAATAAGCTCTTATAGAACATGCGATGTTTGTTGGGCAATATGCCAAATGATAATTATACTTGTGCATGTGTATGCTTGTGTTATGCCAATTTTCCATAATGTCAAACGTATATCGTATATCGTATACCAAATAGTATTTATTATGCCAAGCATATTATGGTTTCAGTTGAAAATCGAATTTATCGACTAGCGACAATCGATTTTACTCTCGTTCTGTATGTTATACCTAATGTCGGAAGTAGTGTGCTGTACGGCGCATCTGATGCGCCATAGAGCGCACTACTTCAGACATTAGGTATAACGTACAGAATGAGAGTAAAATCGATTGTCGCTAGTCGATAAATTCGGGTTTCAACTGAAACCATAATTAAGTGCAGAGCGCAGCGCAGCGAACTATTCCTGGTGCAGTTGAAAACCGGAATATAGCAGTCGCGCCAATCGATTTTACTCCCGTTCCATAAGTCCAAACAATGGCGCATCTAGTGCGCTGTATGGCGCATCTGATGCGCCATACAGCGCACTAGATGCGCCACTGTTTGAGTTCATAGAACGGGAGTAAAATCGATTGGCGCGACTGCTATATTCCGGTTTTCAACTGCACCAGGAATACTGTCATGAACGGTAGCTATTCTATTGGGTATTCAAAATCAAGTTTCCTTTGATTTACACCCAACAAAAACAACTGTGCCAAAAGCTAAAATAATATTGACCATACACACTTAGAAAATTTTACAGTATTCGGTAATTTTTTACCGAACTTTCAACAGCTGAACGTTCGGTAATCCGATTTACCGGATTTCGGTGAAATTTTACAGTATTCCGGTACAAAAAACCGGAACTTGTCAAATTTTACCGAAGTCCGTTAAATCGGATTACCGAACGTTCAGCTGTTGAAAGTTCGGTAAAAAATTACCGAATACTGTAAAATTTTCTAAGTGTGTAGTGACACAGAAATTTATATTGTCAATACTACAGTAAAACCAACAAGGAAATCACGTTTTCACCTACAAGCAGAAAAACTCTCAATTTTCAGAACCCTTCTTTTAATCGACATGAAAGCTAGTAACGAAAATGCCATGAAAAATGCAAATTTATTAACATTATTTCTGATTTGAAAACAAAAAGTCATTGAAATGGTTGCCAATAGATTACCCTATGAAATGGCTTATAGCTTTTTCATTTGTTGCAATGCATAACAGTCCTATTAACATAGAAAATTAAGAAAAGTTATGACTGTTGTGTTCTTAAGCACAGTTGAGAATTTTTACAAAAACCGATCACTTTTTTGTTTTGTGTTTCTGCGTTCCTGCTACAAAGTATCTATCTGTTTACCAAACCTATATAATGAGGAGGGTTTGAAAATATGAATTGTAAATTTCCTTAGAATGCCTATGAAAATTATTGAATTAATTCCAACTCGAAAAATCTTTACATAATAAACTTCGAAATGTACTATTCTGTAATTTTTACGACGAAATGCTTTCCAAGAAATAAGATTCTGCAACATGTCTTACAATCGAAAAAAAAAACTCTTCATACGTTAGAGATTTGACATTTGAAAATGATGAAACATGATATTACCTACTTGTAACATAACACAAATAACATATAACGAAAGCTACAAAAAAATCAAACAAACAATGTTTAGGAATACGTAAAAATTTTGTCCACCAGCAAACATTATCTTCCATCAACAGCATATAATTTGGTTTCAAAAAAATTTCAGTCTTGCCAGTGCATTAAAATACATATACTGAGATATGCGATACTTATGCATAAATAGTTTTAGGATCATAACCGAACAAAACCTTTACAGTTTGACTTAATCCGGTCTGTGTTACTGTTGTATACCTATTATCTACCTAGAAGAGGTCTGTGTTATTTGATTTATTGAATTCAACTTTAAGTGGAACTGTCCGTTAAGAAACTCAGTTTTATTTGTTACCAACTGATTAGTGTAGTAGTCCTTCTTATAAGGCCTGAGAAACGCTTTGATAACCGGTAAGCGCACAGTAGCTCTTATGAAAAGAAAAAAACAAACTTGGGTTATGCAATAGAATAGGAGGTATTTATTTATTAAACCAAGCTGTATTTTTTGTTTTGTGCGTCGCCGAAGCATCTGAAAAAAAAGATCTTCATTTTATTACGGAAAATTTTATCTCCAACCAAAAAAATCCTGTTGTCTCCCTGCTAATAAAGTACACTGTATAAAACAATGTTTTATTGTAATGATCCGAAACTCATATCAAATTTTTGGGTGGTAGCTCTATTCAACCATTCTTAAAAAAAATCGCATGCGTGGTACAAAGGTTTTCATCATCAATAATTCCTCATCAATTAATTGGACTATGCAGTCAATTTGAGAATCTTCTCTATAAAATATGTCATCACTTTATATCTTTAGGTACTTTTAAGTTCTTTATAAACTCTTTTATTTCTTTCAAACACATAGTATAATAGTACAGTATAGTAAAAGTGTAAAATAATTGTATATATTAAATATTGAATACTTTAAATAATTTTCAAAGCTTTTCAGCACTTCAAACAATTAAAAAATACTTCTAAGTGTCAACTCCGAAACCTACTTTCGATGGATAAGGAACCTTTCCCTTATCTTAGGCTCCAGAAGCCGACTTTTCAATCTGGGGTTTTGGTCGGTGACGCGGACGCGGCACTTTCGGATCGGTGGGAAGAAAAAACACTCTTTTCTTATCACTAATTTATTAAAAACTAATTGAAATTAATGGAACGCGGACATAAATGTGACCGATCACGCCGTGGCGATAGTGTGTACTGGTCATGATATCGTTCAACAGAGCTATCCATCCATCCACCGTGCTCTGATGATCGATATCAATGACGTCACTCACCCGAGAGAAGCGACGATCGGCTGGTCAGTGCGAGAGCCCGCCAGCTGATCATTGTCTATCGGCTGTTGATCCCCCATACATTGCTTCAGTGCCGTCCTTGACGTTCGTTGTAGCGAGAAAAGGAAAGCATCAACGATCGCATGGGCAGCAGGGTTAACATAGCATAGTCCTTCTCATCCATCCAGCCGTAGTAACCATAGGCTACAGCTGCAACAGTCTATTGTCCGTCGATCGACCACTTATCGAGGAGAACAATATCGTCTGGGTTTCCTGACCGTTGAGCAGCAGCAGAGTTGTCCAGTGGTGTGTTTAGGGGGTGAGGAGCCCAAACATTCTCACCCACCCTGAAATTCCTGGAATTTCTGAAAAGAGATAAACTCCTCTTCGACTAGGATGGGATGTGGATTTTGGATAAGGTATGAATTTTAGGGTTGTTGCGTGGAATAGAACTGTTGTTCCACGATCGCTTCCGGAAGTAGGCAAATCTTTTCGACCGGCCGTTTTAAATTCCCGGAAGCTGTCCTCAAGGTGACCACGCGTACCACGCCATCAGCTCCAGGATGCGTTTCTTCTATTCTGCCTAACTTCCAGCGCATGGGCGGTAGATTGTCGTCGCAGATTATCACCAACTTCGATGGTTACCGGTGGTCGCCAGCGTTTGTTCCGGCCTTGCAATTGACTCAGGTATTCCAGTCTCCACCTTTTCCAAAAATCCTGTACCCTTCGTTGAATAAGTTCTATTTGGGTTAGGCGGTTGAGCTGAATATCGGTTACATCGATCTCTGGGAGAGCCTGTAGTGACGACCCGATTAGAAAATGTGCCGGAGTTAGAGGCTCGAGGTCACTAGGATCGGTTGAAAGCGGTGTTATGGGTCTAGAGTTCAGGCAACCTTCTACCTGGACCAAGAGCGTTGTCATGTCCTCTATGGACATGGGGCAATCTCCAATGACTCTTTGAAGATGGAACTTAGTGGAGCGAACCGCGGCCTCCCAAAGTCCACCAAAATGTAGACCACTTGGAGGGCTAAAGTGCCAGCGAATACCTTCGTCCCGACAGTAATTGTTGACCTTCTCTTTGTGGTCCTTGGCCTTTAACAATTGCAGTAATTCCTTCAACCGGTTCCGGGCACCTACGAAGTTGGTGCCATTGTCTGAAAAGATATCTGCGCACCTTCCTCGCCTTGCCACAAACCGTTGTAACGCCTGAACAAATCGATCCGTTGATAAGTCGGAGACCAGCTCGATATGTATCGCCTTAGTTGCAAGGCATATAAAAATGGCTCCGTATGCCTTTACCGCGGTACGTCTAAGACCTGGCCTAACGTACACAGGTCCGAAAAAATCAATGCCCGTCCGGGAAAATGGGCGCGACACTGTTACTCGCTCAGCCGGCAGCTCACCCATAAACTGCTTCACTGATGACGGTTTAGCTCTGAAGCACTTGTGGCAACGATGGACGACCTGTCGAACGATGCTTCTTCCTCCTAATGGCCAATATTTCAGCCGAATAGTGCTCAACAGCAGCTGGGGTCCAGCATGAAGTAAGCGCTCATGATATTGTTCAACGAGTAAACGAGTTAACCGATGTTCCTTCGGAAGCACGATTGGATGTTTGAAGTCCTCTGATTCTGTCGAATGTCCTAATCGACCACCCAGCCGAATCAGACCATCTGAAGATAGGTATGGATGGAACCAGCGTAATGATGACTTTAACGACACTGGAACTCCTTCTGATAAGGCTCGCCATTCATCAGCGAGCGACGCCTTTTGCACTTGCCGTAGGATGGAGCCTTCAGCTTCCTTAAGGTCATCGGACGACAAAGGTCCACCGCTTCTCTCGGCTTTGGGTTTCCGGAGAAGCTTCATGAAGCGTTGCCAAATAGCGGCAGTCCGAATCATCTTCGAATACGACGAAAACCTTGCAACGTACCAGTCTACAAATTCCTCGGTATTTGTAGCCATGGCTGCCGTTACAGTACGGCGTTTTTCCCTTTCTACCTCTTCGGCATTCGATTACGCAGTTGAGTGTGGCCATCCTTCCGGACCTTCTGCCAGCCAGTCTGGCCCATGCCACCAGAAACGGTTCTCTGCAATATTCTGCGGTGTAATTCCCCGAGAGATCAGATCAGCGGGATTCGGAACTCCTGGAACATGTCGCCACTGCCAGCCTTCCGTTAACCGCTGTATTTTTGCACATCTATTCCCGATGTACGTGCTCCATATAGAGGGAGTAATGTAAGACGCACGTAGAATCCGTCCAGAAATGTACCTTCATTGGGAGTCTAATTGCCTTGTTCACCTTTTCGAACAGCTCCGCAGTCAGAAGTGCGCCGCAGAGCTCCAATCTAGGAATAGTCTGGCAACTTATCGGCGCTACTCTAGATTTAGAGGCAAACAGACGAACTAGAACACATCCATTAGAATCCTCGCTTCGGACATAAATGCATCCACCATACGCCTTCTCCGAGGCATCCGAGAAGCAATGTAGTTCTACGCATTGAGCATGAGGAATCATAACACATCTTTTGATCCTGATCTGGTTAAGAATTGGAAGTTGTCGGTGATAACTTCTCCATGTCTCACCCACCGTGTGAGGTAGCGGTTGATCCCAATCAAGCCGCTTTCCATCTTCTTCTTCTAGGGTCCACAATTGCTGCATGAACACCTTGAACGTTGTGATGGCAGCCCCTAGAAGACCTAGTGGATCAAACAGAGTGGCGATTATCGATAGAACCTTGCGTTTAGTCAAGGGTTCTACGTCTTCCAAGATTGGAATTGTGAATTTAAAGCGAAGAGTGTCGGTTTTCGGCATCCACGTTAATCCGAGCGTATTCACCGACGGGTCTGGATCTAGACAGATCTCATCCGTGATAGGAATGGCTGATTCCTCCTCTAGGACCCCCTCCAGTGTTTCCAGACGGTTGGAAGCCCATTTACGAAGCCTAAATCTTCCAGCCTTCATGAGTTCCTGCAGTTGTATTCGCAAATCCACCGCTTCATCCACGTCATTCGTCCCAGTTATCACATCGTCCATGTACGTGTCTTCTCGGACAGCCTTAGCTGCCAGCGGAAATCCTTCTTCTTCGTCATCCGCGAGCTGTTTAAGAACCCTAGTCGCCAAAAAGGGAGCTGGTTTTGTGCCATAGGTGACGGTGTTCAGCTCGTACATACTGATATCCTCCTCCGGTGATGATCTCCACAAAATAGATTGCAGTGGTCGATCCTCCTCACGAACCATGATTTGACGGAACATTTTCTCAATGTCTGCTACGAGCATTACCTGTTTAGTCCGACTCCGCATGATAATCGATCGTAGATCATCTTGAATGATCGGCCCCACGAGTAACGCATCGCTTAACGTAACTCTTGTAGACGTTTCACTTGAAGCGTTGAAGACGACGCGAAGCTTGGTGGTAGTGCTGGCTTCCTTCACTACTGGATGATGTGGAAGATAGCAGCGTTTCGGTGAACCCTTGACATCGTCGATCTTGCTCATATGACCGAGCTGAAGATACTCTTCCATGAACGCGCCGTATTGGATACGAAGATCTGCGTTGCAGTCGGCGAACTGCGATTTCCTTTGATTTGCCAATCCGCTGCAAAACGTCATTATCCTTTGGTAGAGAAATAGTGTAACGGCCGTCTTACCCTCGTTGCACGGTACGAATAAAGTGCTCCTCGCAACGTGCTTCTTGTGGCGAATAGTTTTCCTTAGGCTCGACCTCCTCGCAGGACCAAAACCGAGCCATAATCTCCTCAAGACCTTCCGAAGCCGACACGTTGCAGCTTATGTTTAGTGACTGATTGGGAACCGATACACCACCACAAACCACCCAACCGAATACAGATTCGTTGAGTGTCGGCAGTCGTTCTCCTAACGAAATCTGCCGTCCATTCCTGAAGAAATTGAAGAATGATTCGATTCCTAGAACCATGTCCACGCTCCTGGACACATTGAATGATGGATCAGCCAATTCGATGCCATCTGGTAGGTTCCATTTTGAAACGTTGATTGGTAGACATTGGTAGATTGACTGTCACTTTGGGTAGAACGAGGAAACTCATCCGTTGTGAAAAATTCGAAATTCTCGATCTAATAGTGGTTTCGATTTGTTGCCGAACGTTGGTCTTTGCCTGACCGATTCCATGTATCTTGACATCTACCTTGCTGCGGACTACCCCCAATCGCTGACTGAGATTCTCAGTTACGAAATTGCCTTCCGATCCTGAGTCCAGCAAAGCGCGTGCTGGATAGCGATGCCCACTGTTGTCCTCGACGATTACGATAGCAGTCGCCAGGAGTATCTGGGAATGCAACCAACTCTAGTGTTCCTACGTCGCAAGTGTCCAACATGGCGGTCAACGACATCGTGGTGGCTTACGGATCAGCCCTTGAGGTAGACGTCTCCTGATCTTCCCTTGAACCATTGAATTTCTCTGGCTTCGATGTTGACTTCGAATAACTATCCTTGGCAGGTCTAAAACACACTAGCGAATGATGACGCTTTTTGCAATGTCGGCAGGAGAACTTAGACTGACAACCCTTAGCCTGATGTCCGAATCTGAAGCAGTTCCTACATAAAGAATGGCTTCTAAGAACTGCTTCCCTTTCCGATAGCGGCATTCCTTGGAATACAGTACATTGGAACAAATGGTGGTTGGCGCTGCAGGCGGCACAACTTCCTCCGGATGATTGAATGGTGTGGAAGCTAGTCTTGACAGAAGATGCCTTGAACTTCGAAGGTTGATGAAACTGGGCTAAGTGCTTTGGCTCCGGTGACTTCACAGGAAGCGATTCCAGCATACGAAAGGTCAGGTCCGTCACTGTATCCTGCTCCCTTGTAGAAGCAAAATCTTCCCATCCCCTACGCGTCACAGGATCCAGTCGCGCAGAGAGCATGTTTACCAACAACAGAACCTTATAGTCACCGGGTTGAATGATATTATCTAAGGACTGCACTATCTTCTCGAATCCATCGACAAGAGTGTGCAGATCAGATGAAGATTCTTTCGCCAAGCAGGGTAACTTAAAGAGCGCTTGCACTTGAAGCTTCTGTAGAATCTCCCAAGCGACCTTGTAATTGGCACTAGTGATTGGAAGAGAGTCGATCAGATTCTTCGGTTCTCCCTGAAGACATCCCTTGAGGTAGTAGAATTTCTCTACCTCGGGGAGATCCGCCTTGCAATGGATGATAGAGGAGTAAAGATCACGGAAACTGAGCCATTCCTCAATGTTTCCGCCAAATGTTTGCAGCTTGATCCAGGGGGTAAGTCACTCGACCACCTTATGTTACCACCCTAAAAAACACAATCCGCCACACTTCAAATACACTCGCCACCACATGAAAGATAAATTCATATCTGGCACCACTCACACGAATCGATTGTTTGTTTTTGTTTCCCTCTCGCTTACACAAATGTAATTCAGACGATGCATATGTGAGCATGTATTAAACGTCTAAACCGTGCATGGTTGCCAATAAGCATAAATTTCCGATTGTTGTTTTTGAAAACACAAAAACACCTTCTGCCACCCAGAAACACATTCGTACACGATCAACACAAACACAACGTGGCGGAGTTACTCACCCCCTGGCTTGATCTGTGGCAACCTGACGTGATCGAAATTTCCAACCACAGACGTATTTAGACCCCTAGCAGACAAATTCATCTCAACCGGCTCCTGCTTCAACTTGATCTCGTCCATCAAAAATGCCTTCGCTTGATAATAGCGATCGCTAAATTCCTTCCTCTCCTTTGTATACGGGTTCTTTTCGTTGTCCTGAGCGTCATGGGTTTTAATTTCGATGAGGTACTGGGAAAACCTTTCCCACAGTTCGTCGAGCCTTTCCAAGCGAACGGTCATTTGACTGATGGTGGCATCCTCCGGCAAATTATCAACGTATATAGTTCCAGATATCGTTGAAAGTTTGTTGGACATCGCTTAGCTTCGCCACAATCACCTTGTACGTCGCCTTTGACATGATGGTTTCACAGCAATCAATCGGTAGTTGAATGGATGAAAATAGTGGTGTAGTATATCGCGAAATTGCCTAGCCTCGCTAGGACATATACCATGCTCTAACTGACCTTAGAAATGAAAAATAATTCCAACGCAGTCTGCAGTATTCGTCCACACAATGTTATTCAAATAACGTCGATTGCTCGATGTCGCACGGGTAGTGTAATGAGAATAGAGGAGAAATTCGAGGCGGTAGTATCAAAATATTAACTTCGGCTGCACATATACTGTTCAACTTACCTAAACAAGTGAACAGCGTCACGGTGCAGCAAAACATCCAAATTTGTAGCAAGGCTTAGCCAGATGAGAATCAAATCTCGGTAATTTTCATGAAATTGTGTGAAGAGGGATAGATTCACTATAGTATCCAAATAAATTGCTTCGACGGGACATATACCGTGCAACTCACCCGGAGAAAACAACGGTGCTCCAATGCCCGTACCAAATCAAGCAGAACGTATCCAAAACGTTCAATTATCGATTATGCAGCCTCAATAATCAGTAATCAATGGTTTCATGCAGGGCGTGTGTAGGGGTTACAAGCCAAAGAGGATAAATTTATTTAAAATTGTGCAGTACCTAACGTCCACGCTTCGGTGGGCATACACTAAGTGCTCACTAACCTGGACAACGTTCGACGTTGCTGCCTCCTTGCTTGATTCCGCCCTTCAGTCGTGAGTCCCAGTAAAGAGAAGGAGCGATTACCCTAATCGATACCAATGTTAATCCGGTACTGATGAATCGCTTAGATCTTGCACCAGAGGTCCCTATCTGGTTGAGCGACACGACGGTCCTTGTAGGAAGCGACGATCCTTGTAGAGCGGCGATGGCTCCGTAATGGCGATGCACAGTAGAACGAGGAATAAAAGCGGTGTTAGCAAAGGAAATGCCTAGCTTCGACAAGACATACACTAAGCATCTAATATTTACCTGCAAAACCCACAGGCGAAGCAAACTTAGTGTTGCCTTCCAAATCCGATACTAGTAACGATCGCCCTGAATCCTTAGGACAGGAAACCAACATGGCTGCCGATGATCCAGGCTTGGCTTGGGTACACAACAACAGCCTATTCCTCCTTTGTCGTGATGAATATCCTATTTTTCCCCGACAGAATGGCGATTCGCTATCACAGCGCGGTGACAATAGCGATAGTATCGTAATGCCCTTCGATGGTGGAGACCTTTACGCTCGATTCCGAGACCACTCCAGTTCTTCAGAATCCGGCTCGAAGGACCAAATGTCAACTCCGAAACCTACCTTCGATGGATAAGGAACCTTTCCCTTATCTTAGGCTCCAGAAGCCGACTTTTCAATCTGGGGTTTTGGTCGGTGACGAGCGGACGCGGCACTTTCGGATCGGTGGCAAGAAAAAACACTCTTTTCCTATCACTAATTTATTAAAAACTAATTGAAATTAATGGAACGCGGACATAAATGTGACCGATCACGCCGTGGCGATAGTGTGTACTGGTCATGATATCGTTCAACAGAGCTATCCATCCATCCACCGTGCTCTGATGATCGATATCAATGACGTCACTCACCCGAGAGAAGCGACGATCGGCTGGTCAGCGCGAGAGCCCGCCAGCTGATCATTGTCTATCGGCTGTTGATCCCCCATACATTGCTTCAGTGCCGTCCTTGACGTTCGTTGTAGCGAGAAAAGGAAAGCATCAACGATCGCATGGGCAGCAGGGTTAACATAGCATAGTCCTTCTCATCCATCCAGCCGTAGTAACCATAGGCTACAGCTGCAACAGTCTATCGTCCGTCGATCGACCACTTATCGAGGAGAACAATATCGTCTGTGTTTCCTGACCGTTGAGCAGCAGCAGAGTTGTCCAGTGGTGTGTTTAGGGGGTGAGGAGCCCAAACATCTAAGTTTTATGATTCCCCATGAATTACTTTTGAGTACTAAAAATACTTTCAAAGTACTTCAAAGTAGTATCACATCTTGAATATTTTGATTTAATGCCGCGTCACATATCTGGCATTGATGCACTGATTTTACAGATGTGATCCAACGGACATCCTGTATTGGAGCCTTGAATGCTGGTGCAGTCTGGTGGGGCTCTTTCCTCAGTAATAATGATTCCCTGTCATGATGAGCCGAAGCCACGCTTAATTATAAATCTAGCTAGACAGGTATATATTGGTAAACACTGTGTTAAAGATTATTGACATAAGTAGGGAACCGACTGTTGGATTCACTGAGTAGAAGTTTGATTAAAACTATGAACGTGGCACCATTCTTATTTTGTTATTTCTCATTTCAAAGAGTTATAAAAAAAATACCACACATTATAACAATGGTATATAAACAATCTTTTAACAGCCATTTTCTCGATAATTTTTCAATAATAGATAGGGACTAGGCGTGATGAAGCTTTACCTTGCCACCGAAAAGTGAATCTAATAGCAGACCAAGATTGTTAGGCTGCACTTGCTGTCAGACTTTGAAGCGATTAAACGACTTAGAGATTAGTATTAGACAAATAAAAAAAAGGCAATGAACAGACAAGTAAACGTAAACGATTCCACAACAGAACTATAGAATTTAACTGAATTACGCAGAAGACAAGAACGGACTAAGGCAGACAAAGTGATAGGTCATCCAAAAGAAGATAGACGAGGTATACATCGATGAATTTCAGAGCACATAAGAACTAGACATCTATTAACCTATTAACGACTGAAGAAGTTACGAAATACCCTCTAACACGTCTAGCATAAAAAGACGCAACGTCCTCCCAATTTTTTTTTAAAGAAAACTTCTCTCTCATAAGCCCGCTCTCTCGTAGCTCAAATTTGCCACCTTGTCGACGGTGAGAGGGTCTAAACATGCATGTGAGACCAAGAATTTGACCAGTAGTGGAAGTATCACGTATTCTAGTCATTTTTTCACTGCCACGTCGTAGAAGGTTTATATGAAGGCACTAACATCAGGTGTGATACTGGCGGGTTATGCCGCAATTCAATCTTAGACTTCTTACTTTCAATCTTAGGGAAACGACTAAAAGTACACTTTTCATTTTCGTGGCAACTTATGTTGTTGTTAATCCATTTATTTTATGGATTGAATAACCAAAATACCTAGCTTGCTAATGGTATAATAAGTCAATGTAATTGCAATATCTGCGAAAAGGGTGAATTTTTTTTGTCAGGGTGATTATCTAACTGTTCGAAGTGATGCACGTAATCACTGAAAAGTGTAACTTACGACATACCATGACAGGCAGGTATATTAGAGATAGGACGCGGAGGGCCCGCTTAGGAAAAACCGTTTGAAGCAGTAGAATAAACCTTTCCATGTGGTTTATATCAGTACCAGTGTTTGGTGAATCATATACAATATCGTAGGGTTATTGTTTTCTGGTTACCTCCTTGTTTGCAAAGTTCAAAGAGTTCAAACACGGCAAATACCGGACCGCTCTTATATCAAGTGTGTGGGTAGGTGTAATGTGAGGCGATGAGATTGTATCCTTCATACCACACTATAAATAAATAGAAAAGAACAACAAATTAAAAGTAAACTCGCTAGATGGAAGGTAGACCCGTTCTTTTCAAAGTTTCAAATTAGTTTTTAGTCGTTAGCAACTAGATCCCAAGCTGTAGAGTAAGCTATAAATGTGGGGTTCAAGCCAGTATTTTTCCTTTTTTTTTCTCTCCTTGATGGTTAGTTTGGAATGACTCAAACTTTTTAGTCAGAGAAACGAGAAGTCGTTATGAGAATATCACCAATAATCCCACATAAACCCTGCATGCTACTAATACTAAAATTATTCTCTTTTAATTTCTATGTTACTCACTCTCTGCATGCGGTTTTACAACCATCATGGCCGTGAGCGGTTGTGAGATCCAAATACCTGGTGGAATAGAAACTCTGCACGCGACTTAGGTATCACCGTGAGGCAACGAATTTTCATTCCGGGTTTCAAGAACCTGTGCGCCGATCTATTTTGAATCGGCGGCGGCGTATATGGTATTTTCAAACGGCGGCGGCGGCGCAGCCGGCGCCAGCCGCGGTCGTTCTTGGCGGCTGCGGCGTGGATCGGCGCGGGCATAAATTATGCCTTCGACATTTCCTCATGCTTATCCCTTTTAACTGTTTGACTTTTACGTGCAATAATAAGACTAAAGGATCACTCCAAGTCTTATATTTTGATAGAAAACCCGGATATCCATAGTGTTATAATACTCAAGTCGATGAATTGGCGTGGAACAGTGTGTGTACAAATATATGAGACTTAACTTAATGGAATTTGTTCATCATAAGTTGACGGGGAATTTGGCTTCCCTAGCAACCAAAAGTCCTGATACAAGGGTGTATTTTGGCTTAACCAGCAAATCGAAGGATTATGATGAGAAATCTATGCAGCTCACTCTTTAAGTAATTAACCGAACTTTCTAGTTCGCATTCAATGTTTAAGCTTCTAGCAGCATTCTTATCGACTTCTAGAAAAAAAACTTTGAAGTTCACGAAATGTTCATTCCAGAGATTGGAGAGAATGCTATTCAGCTCATAAAACACACCTCAAACGAACTAAACAAAACCAAAAAAAACACAAAAGTCATTTATATTTGACACTTTTGCTCTTCTCTATTCCTGCCGGAAATTGATTTTTAGAGTGCTGCGTTTTGAAATGTTGATTGAGTTCAATTTGATGATTTTTCTTAAGTAAATTTTTTTTTTCATAAACACCTACTACCTAGTCTTCAACTCGAGTCCTCTCTCTTTAAAACCGGGATACTTACCACTGTGCCATATTAACGAGGTGGGTTATGCTATGATTTTACTCGAAGCGTTGATTCCATACACTAGTACTTTTTTGTTCCCTATAATCTTAGCTGAACCTATAAGTCTCTGATTAGTTCATCTAGAACCAGGGGGTATACCTATAGTCTATAGTCACTCGACCACCTTGTGTTACCCCCCTAAAAAACACAATCCGCCACACTTCAAACACACTCGCCACCACATGAAAGATAAATTCATATCTGGCACCACTCACACGAATCGATTGTTTGTTTTTGTTTCCCTCTCGCTTACACAAATGTAATTCAGACGATGCATAGAGATTAGGCTCCAACTGCAGCGTTTTTCCGCGGCAGCAATTGCGGAAATGCCGCGGTGAGATATCATGCGGCTTGAGCACAAACCGACGCGATGCGTTTTAATCGCGTTGGTTTGTGCGCTCCATAACCGCACTGCGGCATTTTCGCTGCGTTTCGCGCCAAAACGCTGCAGTTTGGTGGAGCCTTTAAACGTCTGAACCGTGTATGGTTGCCAATAAGCATAAATTTCCGATTGTTGTTTTTGAAAACACAAAAACACCTTCTGCCACCCCAGAAACACATTCGTACACGATCAACACAAACACAACGTGGCAGAGTTACTCACCCCCTGTCTTGAACTCAATCTGAACTACTAATTTGCTTGATTACTCAACCTTGTTGAGTGACTGCTTTATTTTTTGCATCACACTAAGCTAACTATTTTATACGATGGTAATAGAATAAGCCTTTTTTTACTGTATTTGGAAAATCATTTTTTTGCTCTTGTATCTCGTCAAACTTGGAGCATAACACCAGATTACTCTTCAAAGGTAAAGAATCTTTTTGACATTTTTTAGGGTTACTCAAAACTTAACGTGTTTTTCAAAAAGTAGTAAAGAAGTTCAAAATAGATGTAGTGTGACCTTTTACGCTGATTAAAAGTACGGTGAGTACTTTAATTGAACGAAGAACATATGAACTTGAAGGTTGCGTTGAATAGCAACAAGAAACTTTTCTTGAACTTTCAAGTTGCTTTTAATGTTAATCACACTTTGAACAGAATTAAGTTCTGCCTGTACGTGAATTGTCGTTTTACACAGCAAAAAAGTTCCATGGAACTACATTTCAACTAAAAGTGAACTTCCAATTTCTTATCTCAAGTGAAATTCGAACTTTTGGTTGTTGCTTGGGTTCTGTCTGTATTAATAAACTTAACCAGTGTATATATAAGTAATTACCAAATAGAATAAAATTGTCATTATAATGCAAACATGGGAAAGTGTTCAAATGTGGGTCTATGGATCTAAAATTCGACCTATCGGTAAAATTTAACTGTCTTTAATTTTTCTTCATTTTGATATGTAACTTTTCTGGGGGGGTTTGACCAAAGTCTACGCTCCATACAAAAATTCAAAAAATTGTATGGAGAAAAGTCTACGTGGGTAGAGGGGGAGGTCTGAGATTGTCAAAAATGAGTCTACGTGGCTTATGCACAGGTTCTAAGTGGGACAACCTTGTGCTGAACTTGCCGGGATGACGTGGCGCAAGGGCTCAGTAGGGATTTTTGTCCTGAAGCTAAAAGTTTAGTTTTTATTATCTAAATATATAAAACTCTGAAAATCTAAAAATCTAAAAACCTAAAAATCTGAAAATCTAAAACTCTAGAGATCTAAATATCAAAATATCTAAAACCAAAAAATCTGAAAATCTTAAACTCTAGAGATCTAAATATCTAAAAACCTACAAATCTAAAAATTTTAAAATCTAAAAAATTTAAAATCTAAAAAATTTAAAATCTTAAAACCTGAAAATCTAAAAATCTTAAAATCTTAAAATTTAAATATCTAAAAATCTAAAAATCCTAAAATTTAAATATCTAAAAATCTATTAGAAATCTACAAATCTAAAAATCTAAAATTCTAGGAATGCTTGAAAACTTGAAAATTTAAAAAACTTAAATCCAAAAATCTGAAAATCTAAGAATCTAAAAATCTAAAAAGCCTAAAATCTAAATATTCAAAAATCTACTAGAAGTCTTAAAATCCAAAAATCTAAAATTTTATGTTCCTAAAAATCTACTAGAAATCTAAAAACCTAAAACTCTAAATGTTTTTAAAATTCTGAGATTTTTAAACTTGTCCATACCGTTCCAGGGGGTAAATCACTCGACCACCTTGTGTTACCACCCTAAAAAACACAATCCGCCACACTTCAAATACACTCGCCACCACATGAAAAATAAATTCATATCTGGCACCACTCACACGAATCGATTGTTTGTTTTTGTTTCCCTCTCGCTTACACAAATGTAATTCAGACGATGCATATGTGAGCATGTATTAAACGTCTAAACCGTGCATGGTTGCCAATAAGCATAAATTTCCGATTGTTGTTTTTGAAAACACAAAAACACCTTCTGCCACCCCAGAAACACATTCGTACACAATCAACACAAACACAACGTGGCAGAGTTACTCACCCCCTGGATAGCATATAAGGTTGAAATGTTAATTACTTAGCAGGATCACCTAGGATAATATATGAATGTAAAAGGTAGTAGGCCATCCCTTATTTTGAAAAAAATTGCCAAGTTAAGAATTCCACCTCTTGAAATGTTCGTCTTGACTAGAAAACAAACATACTTAAATTTGAAGAAAATATGAAAGTTTGAAGGTTACTTTTGCTCAACCATATTTAATATATCGCCTAAGCATAGATATATAGTTGTGTTTTATTCACCAGTATTCACTACCATGTTTAGTTTATTTCTTAATTATTGGTTGCCTCATACTTCAGAATATGTTTTCGGTGGATTCAAATCCCTGTGCATTTTAAATGTGGCTGGATTTTTGATTTTCCGTGTCAAAGTTCCGTCAATCTCAGCCCTTTGAAATTACATCAGAACAAAATGTTTGGACAAGGTTCCCGAGGGGGTTTTGAGTTTTTGTTTTGCTTTGATTAGACATACATTGCAGAACACTTTGTCAGGAAGCAGATGATGTGTAAAACCATTTTTGACATGTTTTAGTGCACCAATTTTTTCCACACATCGCTGGTTCGATTACGATTATTTGTGGTATCAATATGTACACTTGCGGTGGAAATTTTGTCGACATTTAAGGCGGACATTACATGATTTTTAAAGTCAAGTTCACCCGCGAAATTACCAAAAGACGGAACACGAAAATGTACACTGAAGTTTCTAGAACAAAACGACATAGCTGATTAGTGTTTCACACGGAAACCCTTTGGATGGCCCATCTCATCGAGATGTTGTAATTTGTGATCAGTAATAGAAGCAGGTTTCTGAAGGGCTAATGAACTTAACTTAACTAAACTTAAAGCATATATGGTGACAATTTTTATCGGCGTGACTCAAATTTCCCGGCGGCGCGGGCAAAAAAATGCAGCGGCGCGCCGGTCGAAAATAGCGGCGGCGGCGGCGCTATAAAATCGTCGGCGGCGGCGGCGTGGCGCGGCGGCGCACAGGTCTAAAGAGTTGAATGCTGCCCAGGTAAAATTCATCAAATCAGGGAGTATCATGGAAACCGTGAGCCGTATGTAATGGAAAGGAAGATGGTATGTATGTTAGAGCGGTACTCCTGAATCTGAATCATCGGAAAACTAAGGTAAATTGGCATAAAACAACCTGACTGACTGACCAGGGAGTGACGCCTTGCAAAGCCACTCTATGTCGTAAGCATCCGACTATTAGATTTTTTTTCCAAATTATGATTTACACATGAAGTATTTTTGATCCAGATATAAATATTGTTGATTCTACAAAATTAGATTGTTGAAGAAATAAAAATAAGTAGCAAAAAATAAATTTGCAATATCAACAAAATATTTTGTAGATTCTAAAATTATGATTTTAAATTCTAACAACAGTATTGTTAAAGCAAAAATCAGATGTATTCGTATCAATAAATTATTTTTATGATACAAATAGTATTTTTTGTTGAATTTATTCTCAAATATTGCTGTTTCAAACTACCTCTATTTCTCTGCGTGCACAATAGATACGTTTGCGTTCCTTTGACGTAAATTTGACAGAAAACCTATGGGAAATCTGTCAAATTCACGCAATCGCAAACGTATGATGGGTCTGCCATAAGTAGAGGGCTCTACACGCTAAGACAAGAAAACGGAAAATTCGGTAAAAAATACCGAAAATCGCACAAAAGTGCACATACTGAAATTATCGGTAAACATGGATTACCGAAATATCGGTATTGATGGAAAACCGGGAAAAACATTAATAATTACTTATTTTTGTACGGTATTTTTTACCGAAACTGCTAGCAGCTCAATGAGAGAATTTTTAACCAAATTTAGGTAAAATATAACGATAAAATCTGTAAATCCACTTTACTGAAACATTAAGTAAAATCAAACGTTTTGTTTCGGTAAATTATACCGATACTTTAGGTTCTGCTACCAAAACCTAATTTTCTGTAAAATGAAAACCGTATTTTCGGTAATCTTATCTTAGCGTGTACACGCTAAGACAAGAAAACCAAAAATTCGGCATAAAATACCGAAAATCGTACAAAAGTGCACATACTGAAATTATCGGTAAACATGGATTACCGAAATTTCGGTATTGCAGGAAAACCGGGAAAAACATTAATATTTACTTATTTTTGTACGGTAATTTTTACCGAAAATGCTAGCAACTCAATGAGAGCATTTTTAACCAAATTTAGGTAAAATATAACGATAAAATCTGTAAATCCACTTTACTGAAGAACTAAGTAAACTCAAACGTTTTGTTTTGGTAAATTATACCGATACTTTAGGTTTTACTACCAAAACCTAATATTCGGTAAAATTGAAACCGTATTTTCGGTAATCTGATCTTAGCGTGTACGTGCCAATCGGGGAGTGTAATGAAAAATGTACGCTTACCGCACTGCAGCTGTGCCGCTATCATTGGGGATAGCCCTAGAAATGGATTTCAGTGTTTTACAAAACTGCGTTTGTGGCAATATGCCGCTGTGCTGCTGTGGATAGCACTTTATTTTAACCGCTCCAAGCGGGCATATAGTCTTAGCAACTGGCCCTTTGAGCTGTCAAGCTCACATAAAAAAAAAGAAGAAGAACCCTCCAAGCAGAAGAAGTAGAAGTCGTTTCATTCGCAGATCTAACACCCCGTTCGCACTACAACCTATATTACTTGATATAGAGTATCTTGATATCAAATGCCTTGTACATTATTTCCAGTGAAAACTAAATGTATAGATGCTGATATCAAGATAGTCTATATCACGTAATATAAGTTGTAGTGTGAACGGGGTGTAAGCACATAAAGCATTTATTCCGAGAATTTATGATAATAATATCAATACAAACAGTGTACAAGTGATGGATTCCTCAACCATCTGCCGATTGTGTCTGAAAGTACAAGACACAATAAGTGTTTTTTTAGTTTTAAATGGAAACAAACCGCTTTTGGAGCTTATTCTGCAGTTACTTGAAATAGACGTACTATATTGAACGTATAATAACAATACATGATTAACATTCATTTTATTCTAGATTAAATCAAACAGCTATGAAGATTATTATCTTTGCTTTGATTGTCATTATGTGTTGCAAAATTTCAACGAATTCAAAACGACATGTAGCAAAAACGATACAGAATTTCGTAACAGGTATCAAATAAAGCAAGAATGCGAGAATGAACCGCAATGTAAAATTGAGATTGAAGACAGTCTGATTCAATCAGAAATACCTTCGGATAAACAAATAACCCAAGACGACTCTGCCACATCATTGGATTTTGCAAGCGAGCAAAATGAAGAACTTAGATCTAATGAAAAAAAAGTCGAGCTGAAGAAAGTTCAAAACAATCACAAGGCGAGGAAGCCCAGATGGACTGACCGTAATCTTCAAAAGATTCCATGTCACGTCTGTGGCAAGCTGGTGTCCAGAGCTTGCTATAAGGTTCACGTTTCTTTACATGATGATAACCTCCAGCGTTTCCAGTGCCATATATGTAAGCGTTCTTATAAACAAAAGTATAACTTAACAGCACATCTAAATACTCACACCAAGAAGGTGCTATTTCCATGCAAAGAAGAGAACTGCGGAAAGGTTTTCAATTTGGCGTCAACGCTTCGGTCACATCACAAGATTATGCATACGGATATTCGAGATCATATCTGTAATATATGCGGTCGAGGATTTGCCATTCCCAGTGGGCTAAGTGCTCATATGCGTATGCACGGCACCGAGAAAAAACATGGCTGTGCTGAATGTGGAAAATCATTTAAATCTCCGTAAGTAATTTATACGATACAAACACATCAAACAATCGCAATACAATATATGTTATAATTATTCTGTTAGGACACAGCTGAAGTTCCACACGAAGGTTCACACGAAAAGAGATCCATATGTCTGCCCGGAGTGCAATGAAGCATTTACGAAGGCGTTCATGCTAAGAGATCACAGAGCAGCCGTCCACAATTTTCCAAACATGAGCTTTCTCAAGTCGTGACCCAACTAATGTAGACTATATCCGTTACATGAGTAATGAAATAGAAATTAAATAGCGCGGCGCCAACACGTTCAATTTACATAAAGAAATGTAACGTAATCAGCTATAAACCATTAACTATAAGCGAGCATTTACTGGATGACAAAAATCATCTGCAATCCTAGTAATAAATCACATGTTATGTCTTCTGTAAGAAGCATATTAGGCTGCAATTGACTACCTACATTTAAAAGAGTTAAAACTAGTTTAGGGGAGAGTATCTCAAATCAAATTCCTGGAAATGGCACAAAAGCACTGCACAAATTCGTACTCGTCACTACTGCCGTTCTACGCATAATTGTCCCATATTGCTTTTTGAAGATTTTCATTTTTCTAAATAAAACGGTCTATTCTCACGTATATTTACAGCAAACACAAACAAAAAATATTAGTTATTCGAAAACTTCTCGAAAAAATACCAAGTCTGTTTGTCCCATTGTGAAATTCTACGCATAATTGTCCCACTAGCGAAGTATCCAAAAGCAATGTATTTTACTTCAATTTTCACAAGCGTATTGTTCAGAATTATATAAAACTAGATGCTAAGGACTAAAAATCGATGTGAGTGGAAAGCGGGAGGGGGCAGAGCGTCTCCGGTCAAAAACGTAAGGATAAGATTTCTAATAGTGGGTTCACAAATATAGGTCACTTTAATTTGCACACAATTATGGGCACTTCCATTTTATTTCCACAGTGAACGGATTGACCAACAATGGTTACTAACTGACAAATTTATTGTGGGGTTAAAAAATACCAAAGTTTTTCAAAAAACAAAAAGTAATTTTATTTAATTCCAAATACATAAACATAGCTCATAGAAAAAAAAACATGGTTCAGTTCCTTTCATTGTAGGCAGGTTCTCAATGAATTTGAATTTTTATTCTGGAACATCTTTATGCTCGCTTTGACAGCAACGCCTTCTTTACCGTCGATCTCAAGAGATTCTACCATGAGACGTCTGATTATCAGAAGATATTATTGCGATTATTTTTAGTTGCTTCTTTAGAAGTTGATGAAATAAATCATGTTGACGTCTACGGAATTAGTGTATTCTATGTAGTAACGCCATTTTTCGATTTGGATGTTCCAGATACTTTCAATGTACGGTCGCGAGTGAATCTAGTGTGTATTGACTAACTGTTAATTTCGTTCGAGTTCATAATGATGCCATTCGTCGCTTTTCGTTTCTTGGCAAAATTCTCCTCCTGGATTTTTTTTTTATTTCTTGGGTTTCGTAAAAGCATCCATCAGAACCGTCACTTATTTCTAAAGATTTCGCTGGGAAGCTTTTCGCATTCGGTGCTCGGCACTTACTCGAGCTGCTGAATCGCTCTCCCGATCCGTCAATGAGATCGAACCCGTTAAAATCGCCATAACTATCATCACTTTCGTATGCAACACGGCCAACGCATCCATTTCCGATTTCGAGTAAAACTTTCAAAATTCTCAGTGGGACTCTTATGCGTAGAATTGTTCAATTTATTCCATATTTCTCGGCACAGCAGTCCCACCGATCATGTTTCGTTAAAAGTAACATAAATTTAATCTACAAACGAAAAAAAAAATGATAGGATTCATTGGATATGATGGTTTTCAACTTTATTTTGGACATCAAAGCATTATTTATTACGCCAATTCTTTCCCGATAACAAAAATATGTTTTAACTATAATTGCATTTTGCTCAGTTGTCTATTTTTCATAATGGGACAGTTATGTGTAGAACGGCAGACTACGACACAGCTAATTTACTTGGACGAAAAACATCTTACGAAACCCAATTCTTACTCATCCCAAGTAACCACGAGGCTGTAATAGCATAAATATATAGGGCATATGTATTACGTCTAGTGCATCATTGAAGTTGGATTAAAGCTGAAAAGGGCCCCACTAAGATCGAACAAATGCTATATCTTTTGTAATGCCATAAAACATTTCTAAAGTACCATTATTGCATTGGCAATGCATCACTACATTTTCAAGCTTACCTAACGCTTTATTATACTTGACAACTGTTGAATTGATGCGATCCCGTATTACCGATGTTGATTTTGGGTTGAGTGAATGCAATAATATAATGCTTATGGTTACTCGGAATGTTAGAACGAGAAATGGCAGGAAAGATTTGTATTTTCCATTAAATTCTAACTATCTTTATTGCTTATCTTGACTGATACGCGTATTCCGTTAATACAATTTCCAGACTTCTTCAGTGTTGTGTACTACACGCAAAAAAACGGCAGTAGAAACTACCATTTCGAGGGTTAAATTGAGCGCAAACACCAACAATTTCCACCTGATTTTAAATGCGTTTTATTTTATCATGCCTGCGATTAGATTAACCATGGTGCGGTTGATCTCAATATGAGGTCTGTCAAACATACCACAAACGTTGAAGGTTTTACCATACACGTAGTAAATTTGACAGAATTTTCATGGTAGTTTTAAAGACAGGCGTAGTCGGGTAAAATGGTAGTTTTTACTACAAGATTTTTTTCTGTGTAGTAATACTAGTCGTACTAGTCGCGTTATTAGTACACGACACTAAGGAAGTCTAAACATTGTAGACGAAATACGCATATCTGTCAAGATAAGCAATAAAGGTAGTTGAAATTTAATGGAAAATACTAATCTTTCTTCCTATTTCTTGTTACATGTATTCCACTAAACAGCTTACATTTTCTAGGATTCATGTTGTAACGGTTGTCAAATAATTTCAACAAGAAATTCTCCATCAAGATGGGCTTATAAAATGTTATAAGTGCTCAGTCTGGCCAGTGTTTAATGCTTTGTTCATACTACAGCGTTGTAACACGATACAAGGTTATCTTGATGACACTTTCCTTGTTTATTGTTTATTGTATGTGTTTATTTTACAACTCTGTTGTCCGAACAAAAGCTAACACTGTGCTAAAGGGTGTACGGAATCAAATTCCATCATTTTCAAATAATTTTTCACCCACTAGGTGCCCAAGTAACCATAAGCATTATATTATAGCATTTATTCAACCCAAAATCAACATCGGTAATGCGGGATCGCATCAATTCAACAGTTGTCAAGTAATAAAGCGTTAGATAAGCTTGAAAAGGTAGTGATGCATTACCAATGCAATAATGGTACTTTAGCAATGTCTTATGTCATTACAAAAGATATAGCATTAGTTCGATCTTAGTGGGGCCCTTTTCAGCTATAATCCAACTTAAATGATGCACTAGACGTAATATGCCCTATATGTATATGCACGCTATTACAGCCTCGTGGTTACTTGGGATGTTATAAACTGTAGTCTGAACAAGGCATTAGCGAAACATTACGAGCTAATGTTTGTTGGGGGAGGCCAGAAAGTGGCAGTAAATAAATGTTTAAATCAGCAATTGTACAATGAAGCGGTTGTGCAGCAATAATGTAATGTGAAAAAGAAAATTGCTTAAGGCATGTTATACGGTAAGTGTTCCTATTCTGAGTTGAAGATGTTCCCAAAACAGTCGGAATCTTATGCAATAATATGTAAAGACGGGTTGGAAATTCTCAAACTGACTTGAGCCTTAAAAATGCAGGAAGTTCCTGTCAGGAACGCAGGAGATGTTTCTCAAACAATGAAAGGATGAAGTTTATTATTTGTGTTTGTGTTATAATTTTTATTTTTTGGATTATTAATTATCATTCAATATACTCTCAATGTCATGTTTAGTGCGTTTTATCCAGATTTTTTTTCTTTATTCCTACAAAAAAGTCTTTATTGGGTAAGAATACTGTGTGACTTACCTACTTACACCTAACAAAATGTATTACCGACTTGCACTTACTTTCCTGCTGAATGAATGCATATTAACATAGAGGTAAGAACTTCAATTTTACTTCCAAAATGGAATATTTCCAAACAGAAAGACTAGCCACAGTTTTTTTGTGGTGTTTTACCACTACCTCTTTTTATCAATAAAAAAAAGTCGTATAGATACTATCAGTATCGTAAATACTTATTTAAAGACTGTTCTGCTAGTGTGTATGTTATTTTAAATTTATTCTACAGTCTTTCCCATATAAGTGCCCTCCCGCTGCGGTCTTATAATTCCAGCAAAAGTACCTCCTCATGCTATACAGAGTTGGCTAGTTTGCTTGTGTCCATCATACGATCATCATACAGCGAGAGGGTCTTAGATGCTCGAACCTTCCGTACCGAAGGTGGCACATCGCCAGGTGTTTTGACCCGTTGGCTAGGGTTGCGCAGTCGTTCAATGCTGCCTTTGGGCCCGAAGACTTCATGAAATACTTCCAACGAACGTTGGCGTTTCATAAATTTACTGTCCTCCGATCCTTGATCACTCAGGCTGGATATACTGGAATTAAGATTTTTTACTGCATTTGCCGACTTTGATACCACGATACGAAGTTTTGGATTAGGTGAGTTGGATCGGATCATGGTGAAAGGTTGACTTGTAAAGTCGTCAGCAAGGGTTTTAAATTTAGAGCTCTCATTAGCGGAACGAATGAGATTATGTTCGTAACGACCACTACCGGAGGAAAGATCCAGATTCGTTGGGCGCTCAACTGTTCTTTTTTCAATATCATTATCTGCTGAGTTTATCATATTTATATGAAGGCTTGTTGAATTTGCATTGACTAGACCTGATGGATAATTTTCTAAATTTACTGTATGCGTTAAAGAATTTACAACTAGATTTAATTTATCGTCACAATCCTGCTGGACGTAAGGTTGAGATTTCTGAAATGTTTTCTGAAGCATAGCTCTGACGCTATTCAAGCCTCGTATTTTGCGTTGCGTTTCGTTGTTGATTACCTTGGGTGGGCCACGCGGATTACTGAACATTACATCCGGTTGATGATCATTCGTTAATGATTTAAATTTATCTTCTTCATCAGGTATGTACGCATCATTGATGCTATGTCTTTGTAAACCAAATGGAATGATTTTTTGTCGGGATTCAATAGGAACATTAACTATCTTTGGATGATTGACTGCACCAGTGCTTATATCACAGTACTGATTTGTGTGAGGAATGACCTGCTGGTTGGGAGGGGTCATAAATGGCGTAGCGGTTGGACTATTTTTACTGTGACCATTAGGGGTTATGATGAGGTTATTTGTGCTCAATGGAGGAGTTTGTCCTTTATGAAGCTGTGCCTTAGGATTCATTGTGGTTATTTCTTGAATCCGTTCCTGCACGCACAAAGCAGTTAGACGAGCTTCAGCATCATGATCCCAACAGTCTTCACATGTATCTTTCACAACCCTAGCTGCTACACTGTTCTCATAGTTCGCTGGGAATCTAGGTCTTGCCTTATTCCTGGAAACTAATACTTGCATTTGTTCAAAGTTCGGGTTGGTTCCAGTTTCGTCTTCATATGGGGCCTTGTATTCCGGGACAGTAGATTCATCCGAATAGAAATCATTACATCTTGTTGACAGTTCCCACAACACTAATCCTAAGGAATATACGTCGATCTGTTTAAGAGCGGACTCACAGTCTCTCAGATTCACAGCTCCTTCCAAAACTTCTGGAGCCATATACCGCAACGTACCAACTTCATTGATACTTTTCGTTTCAGCTAATGCAATTTCACCACGGCACTCGTAACGTGGGCCGAAAGTTTTCAGTGCAAATCCTAAATCGCAAATACAGCAAGACAAGTCGGCTTTCACTAATATGTTTCTAGAATTGAGATCACGGTGACAAATACATGGCTTAATGAGATCCCCTTTGCGTATTTCCGTATGCAAATGAGCTAGTCCATTGGCAATAGATTTTCCCATGCGGCAAAAAACACCGAAAGACATCCGATTATCGGTTAACCAATCCTGAAGACATCCTAACGGAGCCAGGGATAGGACCAAGATATATTCAATGCGATCGTCCATAGTCCTGCGTTCGTCACATCCTGTTAAGATAGAAATAACATTATGGAAATAAGCGTTAGGTCTCATTCATTCATTTTACCGAAATAGCTTAGCAGGGCTGGTGATTCCATTAAGGGGACATCATATATGTCTTTTTCATTTAGAAAATACTGCCTATGCTGAGCTGTAAAAATTTTCACGGCCACGTGTTGCTCGTTAACAATGCCCTTCCATACCGTCCCGTATCTGAAAATTAATGTGAAGCCGATTAATTTCGTTTTTCATCATTGAGCCTTATGCGAACTGAACCTCTTCAAGTTGTGTTAAAGTATGCAACACATATTATCTGGTTTGCAAGATCAATTAGCAAATTACTGAGAAGTAAGGCACACATGGTCGATGAAGCACGTGTGAGAACATTTGCGAAAGAAAACACGGTAATTGGTGGGAATTGAACCCACAATTTCTGTGAGGAACGAGGATAGGCATATTTCTCATTTTCAATTATATACATACACAACACGGGATCCTATCCTCAATAACGACCTTTTCAGCAAAATAAAAATAAAATTAAAATAGGTAATACCCCTATTGTGCAGTTTTGGATTTTTCTTACATCATACAACAAAGCTTTTAATTAGAATTTCATTTGAATTTTCTAGAAGAATTTTAAAAGTTTCGTGCTATACTTAAACATGGGAGCTGTCAGATTTATCACCCCTCGGTGTCCTCTTGTTTTTTCAAGTTGGATTCCTCATTTCAAATATAGACATTCAAGTAATAGACCGGACAACGTGCCGCCATGTTGTATCCAAAACGAACATTTCTCGAGTACTTTTTCAAAAGGACGTAAGTAACAAAATGTAAACAAACGCGTTGTTCATGGCATGTTATTTAAAAATCATGTATATATGCCCACATTTGATGAACTTTCTGATTGATTATTTCTGAAAGTTTTTACTATATTTTTACAAAACGGTGTAAAATCACTTTTGCACTTTTTGGGAAAAATGTACACACGCCGCATGTGTTGAAAAGTAACTTGCGAATCATTGTTATATCATTTGAATGCCTTTTAACGACGCGTAAGTAAAAGGCTTTATACCTCAAGGTTAAAAATTTAGATTTTCTTTAGTAAAAAATGATATTTTTAGCATAGATATTTTTACACCGTTTTGTTGCAGAAAAAACTAATACGTCATTTTGATAATTTCGACGTATCTTTGTGAAATATGACAACTTGACGTAACATTTCGACGTATCAACATTGTCATTCGCAGAATGACGTATCATTTTGACGCAAGTAACATGCCATCTATCATACTGACTTATCAAAATGACGTATAATCTTTTTCTATTGCAGACCGTTGTAAGAAACATTTTTCTAAATGAAACTTAAATTTTCACTCCTGATGTAATTTTTAAGCACAGTGATGTAATATCTTTGACCAATGTGTCATTCAGTGGAATTTAATTGGGATAAACATGTCCAGTTTTCAAATAGGAATAAAAATAAACTCAAAAAAGTTCAATGCTGATTTTCTCATTTTCATCCAAATGTTACTTACGTCTATTTGAAAAAGTACTCGAGATTTCCTCGCATTTCCCATACGATTTGACAGTTGTTTTGGATACATCAACTGTGCCAGACTTACGTTGTCCGGTCTATTACTTGTGTGTCTATAATTTCAAACTGTCAAAATTTGGAATAGACCACTACCGCCGAAAGGCTTAAAACACTGGCCAAACTGAGCAGTTATAACAAATTAAAAGCCTATCTTGACGACGAATTTCTTGTTGAAATTATTTATCCACCGTTATAACATGTTATATATCTCTGTAGTCTGAACAAGGCATACAGTCAAAAGTATGGATACTCAAACGTGAGTAAAACCACAGAGAACAGACGTTCATCTTCGGTCAGCTACTTGTGTAAAACTTTAAACCGGCTTTTCAAATGTATGTCGTTATGCTCCTGGTAGGCGGCGCTGCAGTTGTGCTATAACTGTCATGTCAATGTTTATCAATAAAAAGTCTAGCACATAACCGAAAAAGTTTTGTTCGTTTTTCTTAGAAATTGCTTTTCATACCGGCGGCCCGGTTTTACTTTTACACACGTTTTTCAAGAAAAAGTGTATGGACATCAATGTCTGTTCTCTGTGGTAAAACGCTGGCCAGACTGAGCAGTTATAACATGTTATACTTATGACAGACATACAACGCTGACCGTTGCATAAACTGTCAAATTCTTTAATCAAGTACCGAAAAACATGTACTAGACTAAAGGAGTACAACGCTGTACGTTGTATGTCTGTTCCAGGCATTATAAGTGTATCTTGATGACGAATTTCTTGTTGAAATTATTTGACAACCGTTATAACATGTTATAACTCTGTAGTCTGAACAAGGCATAAAGGTAGTTCGTAGTGGAAAGATGACAAACAGTCAACATCGGCTTGTAGGCCCTGTACTCGAAAAAAATGCACCATTTGTATCCGTGTGTAACTTTTTTGTCCGTCGGTAAAAATTGATGAAAATCTGGATATAACTAGTTTGGAGTGAATTGTTTACATGCGCAAAATCATAACAATCGGTTCAGTGGTTATTGAGATGTCATCGAAACAAGAAGAATATCGCCGAAGAATCTTGCGCGCCGTCATGGAAAATCCGACTGCGACCATGAGATGGATCGGAAAACAACTGGGAATCACCCATACAACTGTGTATTGGGTGGTAAAATCGTTTAAGGAGTCCCAGATGACCGAGCGGCGGGCTGGAAGTGGAAAAAAAATCGAAGACAGCTGACCCTGTGAAGGCCCGGAAGGTGTTGGATTATTTCAAGTGTAACCCGAACCTTTCGATTCGCGACGCGGCTCTGAAGGCAAAGTGTTCCGCCTGGTTCGTTCAGCAAACCATGAAACGAGCTGGGCTTCGTGTATTCAAGGTCCGCAAGGCACCGAACCGGCATGATCAACAAATCCCGCGCAAGGAAGCTGTATCGAAAGTGTTTAACGAAACCGATGTGTGTGGTTATGGATGACGAAACCTACATCAAGGCAGATGCAAAGCAGATCCCGGGGCTGAAGTTCTACGTTGCCAAATCACGGTTTGATGTTCCGGAAGACATAAGGAAGAAAAAAATGGTCAAATTCGCCAAAAATACTTGCTCTGGCAGGCCATATGCCGATGCGGTAAACTGAGTAAACCGTACATTACAACGGGTACCATAAACAGCAAAATTTACCGCACCGAGTGCCTCCAAAAGCGTCTGTTGCCCTTTCTGTGGTCCCACGGAGGCGAAACATTATTTTGGCCGGACCTGGCATCATGCCATTACGCGCGATCGACGTTGAATTGGTACAGAGACAATAACCACCAACCCCCCCAAATTCACCAGAGATTCGTCCGGTGGAAAGGTTTTTGCCCATAATGAAGGCCAAAGTTCGAAAATCGACCAAGGTGTTTAAGAACGAGCTGAAGTTGAAGAAAGAATGGATGAAAGTGACCAAAAAGGTCGGCTCCACCATTGCGCAAAATGCGGGCTTTCAGCGATGGAAAGGAAATTGAATAAAGTAAGAAAATCCGACTTAAAATAATTTTTTCGCGAACACTTTTGTCTGGTGCTTTTTTTTCGAGTACAGGCCTTATTTGATCGATGTTTACTAATTGTCAACATGTTACTCCGGTTACTCCTAACTATCTTTACTCAATTTTGAGTAGCCATACTTTTGACCGATTTAAGTCAATTGTACTCAATTTTTGGTTGTTAATAAATAGCTTGTAAGGCTTGCCTACAATTGAAACAAACGCATGGCTAGACTGTGGAATAAAATAGGTACTGACGGTGTCGAATACTTTGTGTAAAAATGATAACATGGATCATGAAAAAGATGTGCGAATTCAAATGAAATGAAGATTGATGTTTCCAAATATTAAAAAACATTTGAGTGTTCAAAAGTTCAGCTTATTTCTACGTCAAACCAATCACAAGACAATCTACATTTCATGTGTCGCATACTTTAATTAAAGGAAAACAGCACGATGTATGGCGTATTCATTATATTGCTTTTTGCTTGATTTAAATCTCAGTTTGTACAACTTAATGGACTCGGAAATGTAATTTGTACACAGTTGCATTACCGATACATTTTATATTTCCAAAATCTAAAAGTTGAAAGAGACAAAAGATATGCAAAATAACACCGTGCAGTTTCACCTTAAAAACTAAGAAAGGTCTCACGATAGTATGGTAATATTTTACCGCCCAGTTCTGGACCGAACTATTGAAATCCCGAGACTTACTTCCCCTGGCCAATCATAGACACAAGCTTCAAATTATCCACATTGTACAAGTTTGAGCTGTATCCTGGTCCTGATGGTGTCAGAGGAGCTAGTTCCGAAACAGCTTTTGTAGTCGTACGACATGTGAGAAAACCAATGATCAGCATCAATATAATTCCAACCATGGCAAAGCAAATATAAACCGTTGGGGAGCTCCAGATCGACGTGTATGGTGCAAAAGGTGTATATTCACTTTCCGTACCCATGCTGGCTCCGTCAGCCAGAATGGGATTCGATGCATAACTGAAGTTCCCATTACAATTATCTCCCGAGCAGCAACAGAAAAAATGTCCGCTTTTCGTCTCCTTAGAGCTAATACACTCATTACTGAGACACGTTTCCTTTTTGTCCGAAAGCTCCCAGCATCCTAGTGAAAATAAAAATAAAGTTAGGATTAACAGTAGAAATAAATGGAATATCTACCTTGAACGACGACCTTAGTTGTATTCTTTATTGTATCTATTGTCCATAAGGCATAACAAAAGGTGGCATAACGGGAGCATGCAACCACAGTGGACTAAAAACAATAAATGTTAAGAATATCATTCATATGTTTTCAAAATATTATATAAACATTTATAATGTACATGGAACCAAGCATTTACCACAGACAAACAAACGTAGCTCTTATAATTGATACCTTTCCCTTTATTCACAGCACATTGACTAAGCGCATTATTCCAGCTTAATTTCCAGCATTGAAAGAAGAGTCCAGTAAACCCACGTTCTTAACTGATATGAACGAATTTTACTTAATAGAATTTTAACAGCGAATTCCAAAAATCTTGATCAAGTTGTATGAGGAGCTCAATCTGTAGCTTTTTCTTTACAGTAACAGTACTTCGTATAATGTCATAAGTTTGAAACCTGGTTAACTGAGCAGTTACTTCTGGTCATGCTGCTGTAAAATATGTTCCATTAAAACTTCCATTTTTTATTTGAATATTGGCGATTTATCTGTTATGTTCCACTACTTATAATTGTCCAGGTTAAAATTCAGGATATTACATGCATGTACGATGATTGGCGCAAGAGCTATCTCTGTTTGTCTGTGCTTTTGCAATACATACGGTATTTTTATCAAAAACTGCTTCATCTGTTGAGTCTGCCGGGTCGTCGTAGCTTTCATAGTCATCCAAACTGTCCTGGTTTACCTGATTGTTGGTATTTGTAGTAGAAGTTGTTCCGTACTGAAGACAGTAGCGTACTTTAAGTGGGATTCCTGTGAGGGTGATATTTTTTTCTTGTTATTAGTATGAAATATATAAGAAATACTCAATGATATTGAAAAAAAAAAAAAACACTGGATGTTAGTGGGAATTGTGATGTGTATTCAGAGGACAATTGATCGAAATTGATTGTTGAAGGACAAACTTAAATTTTATGATATGTGAAATTTAACCGTTGTGTGACCGAAAAAAAAAACACCCGTCGATGGCCGGATGGGTACCCGGGTACCCACGAAACTGAAATGCCTATATCTCAGGTCACTTTAGGCCGATTTGAACAGTTCTGGGCTCCATCGAATCGAAATTTCCTTTTCTATCGAGCTGTTATCGAAATGGATCGATCTGGTCATTCTGGTTTCCGGGAAACCCGGATTTTCAAGGACATGTCTTTATACGATAATACTGATCGTGAATTTCGGTAAATAATCAGCAATATGGGTATCAAACTTCTTCAAATTTCATCATCAGGTTGAATTTTACTATCGGTCCATCAGACGTGTAAACATCCTAGTGGCCATTGCGGAACAGGTTCCCCGCGGGGCCATGGGTGGTCATAAATAATTTTCCATGGAACCCCAACAATATGGGTATCAAACTTCTTGAAATTTCATCAGCAGGTTGATTTTGATTGTCCTGGGTCCATCAGACGTGTAAACATCCTAGTGGCCATTGCGGAGCAGGTTCCCCGCGGGGCCATGGGTGGTCATAAACATTTTTCATTGAAATGCCAGCAATATGGACATCAAACTTCTTGAAATTTCATCAGCAGATTGAATGTTACTATCTTGGGTCCATCAGACGTGTAAACATCCTAGTGGCCACTGCGGAACAGGTTCCCTGCGGGGCCATGGGTGGTCCTAAACAATTTTCCATGGAACCCCAACAATATGGGTATCAAACTTCTTGAAATTTCATCAGAAGGTTGATCTTTATTGTCCTGGGTCCATCAGACGTGTAAACATCCTAGTGGCCATTGCGAAACAGGTTCTCCGCGGGGCCATGGGTGGTCATAAACAATTTTCCATGGAACCCCAACAATATGGGTATCAAACTTCTTGAAATTTCATCAGCAGGTTGATTTTTATTGTCCTGGGTCCATCAGACGTGTAAACATCCTAGTGGCCATTGCGGAACAGGTTCCCCGCGGGGCCATGGGTGGTCATAAACATTTTTCCATGGAAGCCCAACAATATGGGCATCAATCTTCTTGAAATTTCATCAGCAGGTTGAATTTCTATATATTGGGTCCATCAGACGTGTTATCATTCTAGTGGCCATTCCGGAACAGGTTCCCCGTCGGGCCGTGGGTGGTCATAATCATTTTATCATGGAACCCCAACAATATGGGTATCAAACTTCTTGAAATTTCATCAGCAGGTTGATTTTTATTGTCCTGGGCCCATCAGACGTGTAAACATCCTAGTGGCCATTGCGGAACAGGTTCCCCGCGGGGCCATGGGTGGTCATAATCATTTTTTTCAGGGAACCCCAACAATATGGGTATCAAACTTCTTAAAATTTCATCAGCAAGTTGAATTTACCTTGTGTCCATCTAATATATCAAATATATGATCCATCAAATATATCAAATATATCAAATATATTATCCATCCATCCAATCAAATATATCAAATATATGAGAAACTCACTACTGAGACAATTTCCAGAAGTTTAATACCCATATTGCTGGGATTTCATTGAAAAAATTTTCCATGGCCGACGGGGAACCAGTTCCGGAATGACCACTAGCATGATTACACGTCTGATGGACACAAGGTAAATTCAACTTGCTGATGAAATTTCAAGAAGTTTGATACCCATATTGTTGGGGTTCCATGGAAAATTGTTTATGACCACCCATGGCCCCGCGGGGAACCTGTTTCGCAATGGCCACTAGGATGTTTACACGTCTGATGGACCCAGGACAATAAAGATCAACCTTCTGATGAAATTTCAAGAAGTTTGATACCCATATTGTTGGGGTTCCATGGAAAATTGTTTAGGACCACCCATGGCCCCGCGGGGAACCTGTTCCGCAATGGCCACTAGGATGTTTACACGTCTGATGGACCCAAGATAGTAACATTCAATCTGCTGATGAAATTTCAAGAAGTTTGATGTCCATATTGCTGGGATTTCAATGAAAATGTTTATGACCACCCATGGCCCTGCGGGAACCTGCTCCGCAATGGCCACTAGGATGTTTACACGTCTGATGGACCCAGGACAATCAAAATCAACCTGCTGATGAAATTTGAAGAAGTTTGATACCCATATTGCTGGGGTTCCATGGAAAATTGTTTATGACCACCCATGGCCCCGTGGGGAACCTGTTCCGCAATGGCCACTAGGATGTTTACACGTCTGATGGGCCCAGGACAATCAAAATCAACCGTCTGATGAAATTTGAAGAAGTTTGATACCCATATTGTTGGGGTTCCATGGAAAATTGTTTATGACCACCCATGGCCCCGCGGAGAACCTGTTTCGCAATGGCCACTAGGATGTTTACACGTCTGATGGACCCAGGACAATAAAGATCAACCTTCTGATGAAATTTCAAGAAGTTTGATACCCATATTGTTGGGGTTCCATGGAAAATTGTTTATGACCACCCATGGCCCCGCAGGGAACCTGTTCCGCAATGGCCACTAGGATGTTTACACGTCTGATGGACCCAAGATAGTAACATTCAATCTGCTGATGAAATTTCAAGAAGTTTGATACCCATATTGTTGGGGTTCCATGGAAAATTGTTTATGACCACCCATGGCCCCGCGGGGAACCTGTTCCGCAATGGCCACTAGGATGTTTACACGTCTGATGGACCCAAGATAGTAACATTCAATCTGCTGATGAAATTTCAAGAAGTTTGATGTCCATATTGCTGGGATTTCAATGAAAAATGTTTATGACCACCCATGGCCCCGCGGGGAACCTGTTCCGCAATGGCCACTAGGATGTTTACACGTCTGATGGACCCAAGATAGTAACATTCAATCTGCTGATGAAATTTCAAGAAGTTTGATGTCCATATTGCTGGGATTTCAATGAAAAATGTTTATGACCACCCATGGCCCCGCGGGGAACCTGCTCCGCAATGGCCACTAGGATGTTTACACGTCTGATGGACCCAGGACAATCAAAATCAACCTGCTGATGAAATTTCAAGAAGTTTGATACCCATATTGTTGGGGTTCCATGGAAAATTATTTATGACCACCCATGGCCCCGCGGGGAACCTGTTCCGCAATGGCCACTAGGATGTTCACACGTCTGATGGACCGAAGATAGTTAAATCCAACCTGCTGATGAAATTTCATGAAGTTTGATACCAACATTGCTGATTATTTACCGAATTCCACGATCAGTTCATCAAATCAAGACATGTCCATGGAAATCCGGATTTTCCGGAAATCAGAATGACCGGATCGATCCATTTCGATAACAGCTTAATAGAAGAATAAATTTTGAATCAATTGATTTCAAAATTGTTCAAATCGGCCTAAAATCACCTGAGATATAAGCATTTCAGTTTCGTGGGTACCCGGGTACCCATCCGGCCATCTACGTAGTTAAAAAATGTAAGAGCCCCTTATTTCACCCCTGCTTGCTGAAAAATTCCGGAAAATTGTGCAATCGATTTTGACCGTCATTTTCTTGGATCTAACTGAGTTTAAATCTTGTACAATGAAAAACCATTTAAATATCGTGAATTGAAATCCGAAAAGGTACCCGGGTACCCATTCGGCCACACAACGGTTACTGGCTCACGTAGCCAACATAAAAGTTCCTTCTTCACGCTTCCACGGGTCTACCAATGACAAACGGCCGTCAGCTAAGAATTCGACAAAAAGTTTTCATAAGGGCCAATGTCGCAAACGTAAACAATGACTGTTTCCGCAAATTTCTCGAGAATGCTAACTTAATCATAGTGAATTATGACGATGGATGTACAGAACAGGAGTTCCCCTTTATAATAGAAGTGGTAGTTTACTTGAGCGAGTTAGCATTTTCAAGAAAGTCGCAAAAGAAGCCATTGTTTACGTTTGCGACATTGGCCCTTATGAAAACTCCATGTCGAATTGCATTGCTTATCTGGTAGCGCAGCCTGGGCACTGCTGTCCATTTGACATCAGCTATGTGAGAGGGTGTAATTCGAGCGTCTGTCCGGCTCAAACAGCGTCCAGCGTCTGAATAAGAAATGCTCTTCCCCGGAAGCTATACCTAAGATAGCTGCTCCATCACGGAGAGGGAGCCTTAGACTAACAACCGAAACGCTAAATGTTCAAGAAACAGACAGAAAAGAATTATGGACTGATTTAACGGCAAAGACCTTCAACGCGAAACAATGGACAAAAAGTGGAACATGCAACGTATTAACCGTAGCCCAGAAATTAACTTGCCAATAACGCACGCCACATGAAACATGATATCCTAGGACTGAGGGAAGTCCTTTCACCAAGCTTTGGAGAACACACAATGCCATTGGGAAAAATCCTGCTAAACTCTGGCCTGCAAGGTGAACACGCTCCCCGGCTCCCTGGAGTTGGTTTCCTACTAAGCGGCCAGGCACACTCTGCGTTCAAGAAGTGGGAGCCTATAAATGAAAGGATAATCGTTGCCAGAGTCAGAACACGAAACCTTATCATAATCCAATGTTTCGCGCCAACTGATGCTGCTGACCTGTAAGACAAAGAGAACTTCTACAGCCATCTACGTCGTCGTTGATAAAATTCCGAATATCAAGATCTGTATGGGCGACTTGGACAATGCGAAGATTGGATCCGAACTATGAGAGAATCATGGGACGCCATGGTCTCTGAGAAATTAGCAAAAACGGCGAGCTGCTCGCAGAGTTCTGTGGTAACAACGACATGGTGATCGGGGGTTTGCTCTTCCCCCATCGACCAAAAACCAAATCGATCACATCTGCGTTAGCTAAACATGGAAACGAACGCTAATTGCGAGATGGACATTCGTTGAAGAACAGGAGACTCGTGCTGCAGATATTTCGGAAGGTGACAGCGTAGAATACCAACGGACTGCCATCCAGAACGCCTTAATCGCCACCAGCGAGAATAATCTACGTGAGCTGCGCACCCAGAGAAACCAATGGATGACAGATGAAACCAGGATTAAGCCACGATAGAGCGATAGAAGAGTCAAAATTTAAGCCCGTCAACGATACTTGGCTCTGGAAAAGGAAGTGAGGCGCTCTTTAATACGAGACAAGCGAGCGTGGGAGATGAAATTCGTCTCCTCTACGATATCTTACGACGCTTAAGCTGGACAAAGATGAATGCAACGATGCCTATGGAAGACACGATTGGTCAGCTGCTAACCGACCCAACTGACCACCTGAAACGCTGGTTCGAGCGTGTATCATAGTAAAGGTTCCCAAAAGAGGTGACCATCCCTGGAAAGGAAATCCCTGAGAAAGTCTCCGGTATCATGGGATCAGGTAAGGATGTATACTATCACCACTACTGCTCCTCATCGTAATCGACGAGATACTGGTAGGAGCGATTGGCCGTGAACCAAACCGCGGGTTGCTGTTGCAGCCTATTACAATGACTGCCGCAGAAATCGAATTCGCTGATGATGTTGCACTAATAGCCCAACCAACAATCAATATGCAACTAGCGATTTGAAATTGTTTCACTGTTGTAGAACCCCTTGGTCCGAAATAAACCTTGAAGTCAGCACCTTGCTGTACATGTTTGTGCCTTTGTTTTGATTTGCTGAATTATTTTGACAGAATATTTTAAAGTGTGTTCGTGTGAGTTCATTATTAGGGGCGCATTATTAAGCTTGGAACCGATATGCTAGTACCGACTGAGCCAAGAAAAAAATCGTTTTTGTATGGGACCTACTGGTCTTAGAGTTGGTCTATGGCCCAACTGCGCTCTGATATGCAGAGTAGCCTCGACGATCTTGCCGGACGCAAAACCAAATCGTTGGATGTGAACACGGTTCCAGCAACAATCAATATGCAACTAGTGATTCGAAATTGGTTCACTGTTGTAGAACCCCTTGGTCCGAATTACACCTTGAAGTCAGCACCTTGTTGTACATATTTGCGCCTTTGTTTTGATTTGCTGTGTGATTTTGACAGAATATTTGAGAGTGTGTTCGTGTGAGTTCATTATTAGGGGCGCATCATTAAGCTTGGGACCGAGCTTGGGACCGATGTGCTAGTACTGACTGAGCCAAGAAAAAATCGTTTTTGTATGGGACCTACTGGTCTTAGAGTTAGTCTATGGTTCCAGCTTTACAGTATAGTCACTAGATTCATAGTCTGACGGATACAACGACGGGAGCCAATTTCAACTGTCAGTTGGCGGAGCCAATCGAGCATATCTTGAGTAATTTATGTTAAGGGCCTAAACGCCATTTGTAAACAATAACTTTAAACGTTGATTTCTCACGAATCACGAGAATCCCACCATATCCTGCTACTCCATATGGTAAAACTAACTTTCTTCTACCAAATGCTGCTTTCATTTCACGAGAGTGATTTGAGATTCAAGAGAAATCGATATTGAAAGTCATTGTTTACAAATGGCTTTTAGGCGCTTAACATGAATTACTCGAGATATGCTCGATTGGCTCCGCCAAGTGACAGTTCAAATTGGCTCCCGTCATTGTATCCGCCAGACTATGAATCTAGTGATTATACTTTACGGTAGCCGGACAAACAGTGGAGAATAATGAAAGTTTCCAATATCTTGGCAGCCAAATGGCGTTTGACTGCGGTACCAAGATCGTCATAGGTGCAAGCAACAAGAAGACTAGAGCTGATTTTGCGAGTTTAATGGACATATGGGGGAAAAAACAGGCAGACTGATCTGCCGTTCACTGATGAACGTACCAAAATCTGAATATTTCGCTTCAACGTGAAATCTGTGCTGCTATACGCTAGTGAAACGTGGTGTGTATCAGTGGAGAACGCAACGGCTTCATCAATAGATAATTCGAACTTGATGGCCTCAACATTGGATCTCTAATGCTGAGCTCCATCGTCGGTGTCACCAGAAGCCGATAGCAACTGAAATTCGGGAACGGAAGTAGGGCTGGGTCGGCCCCACCGAAATCTGCTAACAAGCGTTAGACTGGAACCCATCAGGACATCGAGGAGCGGCTCATGGCTGCATTGCCTCAATTGAGAAATAAAAGAAGTCGGCGAAAATTTGACCTGGTAACAGGTTAATGCGATACCGGGCAATCGTCCAATTTGAAGGTCTTTCAAGTCGGCCATTTGCACCGCCCTGCGCGAGGCCTTTAAGTACGTAATTTGTTGACTACTCGTATCATCGAGCAGTTTTATAGCAGAGCTTTAAATGTATGATTTTTCTGCCTTTACATAACCGAGAACGTTTTCCTCATGGTTCTGAAAAAACATTTTTCAAAACATTGCTTGATTACAAAGTTCGAGTATTAGGGAACGTCCTTTGAAACTATTCGAGTGAAATAGATATACTCAATTTCCGTGGTCTGTTAAATGTGAACGTTTTATTTTTTGGTTAACAGGTCTAGTCTATATGTCATGAATAGTGCAGAAGATTATATGGCTAACTGAACATCAGAATCCTATCGTAAGGTTAAGCAGTTCAGAATCCCATTATAGCCAATATAATCGTCTTCCCTGGGTCCTCCCTTAGCTCAGTTGGTAAAAGCGCAGCTACAAAGCAACGCCATACTGGAGGCGGCTGGGTTCGATTCCCGGTCTGGTCTAGGAATTTTTCGATAAGTAAAATTTCTCGACTCCCTGGGCATAGAGTATGATTGTGAACCTGGCATCGAAAGCTCTCAATTAATAACTGTAGAAGTGCATTTAGAACACAAGTTGAGAGCAAGCAATAAGCAAATTGTGAAAGCAATAAGCTTAAAATGCTAAATAAGAAGATGAATATTCCAACTACCTTTGCTTATCTTTGACAGATACGCGTATTTCGTCTACAATGTGCAGACTTCTTCAGTGTCTCGTACTAATAACTCGACTTACGAGAGTACGAGACACTGAAGAAGTCTGCACATTGTAGACGAAATACACGTGTCTGTCAAGATAAGCAAAGGTAGTTGGAATGAAATGGAAAATACTAATTTTTCTTCTAATTTCAAGTTACAGGTATTCCACTAAACAGCTCAAACCCTCTAGGATTCAAGATGAATATGTTCAACAAGGTAAAATGTCGTCCTAGTCATAAGTAAACCGGACACTAATTACACTAGTCGGCAGTGTTTCAATCCCTTCAAGTATATTTGTTGAACTTTATAGATTTCGCCACGCTGAATTCAAATATGGGCTCAGAAATGCTGTAACACGTCCAGTTTTTGAGAAAAGTGTGATTAAAATTCACAAAAACACGTATTTCCGTAGTAATATGATCTACCTCATCAACAACCAGAATATTGGCTCTGCCCTTTGCAAGTTGGACTTGGATTTTATGAAATGTACCTCCCTGAATCCATTCGTGAACACAGATTTTTCGTAACACGTAAGATTAATGAAATAAACCGGGATTTCATTCACAAAATTCAAAAATCCATGCCCAGCATTCAAAGTGCGGAGCTGAAATTCATGTTTTCAAAATAGGAAATCTTGATTTTTATGAAAATTCGTAATTTTGTGAATGAAAACCCGGTTTATTTCATCAATCTTACATGTTACGAAAAATCTGTGATAACGAATGGATTCAGGGAGGTTTATTTCATACAATCCAAACCTAGGGGTGTCTCACTGAAATCGAGTGCAGCAAATTTGAATCAGACTGCATCACTTCAAAGTTAATCATCTCGATTTTCTCGATTTGCAATTTTCGATCGATCTAGTAGCACGGTCAATTTCATTGTTTTGTTTATCTGCTTGCAACGAAGCGGCAATTACGCGATGATGTTGTAGCGGCTGGGAATACTTGTGGACGAACATCAATTCTTTGAACCTCCGAAATAATGAATTCGAGTTTGTCAGCATCGGTACCACTTTCGATAAGATGGACAAATTACAACCAGAAATATTAAATCAACCAGCCACAGTTGTCCAACTAGAGACGGCAGAAAAATTTCTGATCCTGAGTGAGATGCGGCTCATAGTGACGACACTGGAGTTTCATGCGCAAACCCAACTGAAACCCGAAATTCTGCATTCGTATTTGTGACTACAAGGATCGAGCTTGTCGATAATTACTTACAGCTAAATGAACTGCCGCAATAAACCACAAATCAACGGAATTCAGCGGAATTGATTTTTGAACCTGATTTAGATTCGACTCATAGCGACGACCTTATATTCCCATGCAGGACGGAATTCGAAGTGGAAGAAGTATTTTCTGAAACAGTTTCCATTAACTTTCATGGCGCTAACCGAGTGCAACTACCAGCTCTAAAGGGCTATTTAGCTTCCCGATTATTCCGTAATTTCAGTGGCACTTTAAAACTTAAAAGCATAACCAGTACTTTCAAGCACACATTTGTTGATTTGATCGAATTCATGTGAGACGCCCCTTGATCCAAACCCAACATTCAAAGGGCGGAGCGAAAATTCATGTTTTCAAAATAGGAAATCTTGATTTTCATGAAAATTCGTAATTTTGTGAATGAAAACACGGTTTATTTCATCAATCTTACGTGGTGCGAAAAATCTGTGTTCACGAATGGATTCAGGGAGGTCCATTCCATAAAATCCAAGTCCAACTTGCAAAGGGCAGAGCCAATATTCTGGTTGTTGCTTAGGTAGATCATATTACTACGGAAGTACGTGTTTTTGTGAGTTTAAATCACATTTTTCTCAAAAACTGGACGTGTTACAGCATTTCTGAGCCCATATTTGGATTCAGCGTAGCAAAATCTATTAAATCCAACCAGAAATGCCGACGGGAGCGAAAAAAGTTCCGATTTTGCCGACTAGTGTTATACTTTAAAGGCATTGTAACATTGAAAAGACAGTAAGCCTTAAGTTACTGACTCGAAAAAATAAAATTAATGAAATTATGTCTCTGACCACTGTTTTTAACAGATATTATATGTACACACTCAAATTATTTTACAGAAATCTGTAAAATTTTACCGAATTCTCAACAGCAGGACGTTCGGTAATCCGATTTTACGGTTTTTTTTTACAGATATCTGTAAAATTTAACCGAAATCCGTTAAATCGGATTACCGAACGATCAGCGGTTGAGAATTCGGTAAAACTTTACAGATTTCTGTAAAAAAATCTAAGTGTGTACAACTCAATATTGGACCTATGGACTTGTTTTTGTGATTCAATGCAGCAAATCACTTCCTGGTTGAGATAAAACACATGAAGAAAGTATATGACATTGGATTCTGAGCAATTTTGCATTAATGTAATCAATATTGTTCCAAAACTGTATTTCACAGAACATTATTTTTTCTGTCAGATGGTAAAATTTAAAATATGATATAGTTTCAACTTCACTAACCTTCAACATAAACATAACTGCTTAGCACAATCAGTACCACAAAAAATAATTGCATTCGCATAGTGATTAATTCCATCACCATCAGTTGTATCCGGCCGAAACTCAATTGCTCACTATTGGGTCCTTGTTGTCACTTTCTCTCTGGTGCGAACACTTCAAATGGCTGAAATGTGCTTATCCTTCGAAGATACACACTTTATGCCACTATGCGTAAAAATCGATCAAACATCGTCCATCCATAGTGGGTTTCTTCTATTTCCTTAAATTTGTGCATTTGTTTCGCGCTGTTCACTAACCCGCTCTCATCAACACGTTTTTATGTTTAAAAACAGCGTTTCTGCTTTTTTTTGCACTTACCACTAAAATCTGACAGACGGAAATTAAAGGGCGTTTTAAAACGTCATTGTAATGACTACTGATAACCGCAAATTAGAGTATGGGTACCATATAAATGAACCAAACCATCAAATTCAATCCCTCAATTGTGTTTATGTTCTCATTTTTCAATTCTTTATCATCTCGTAGTGATGATTGGTAATATATTAATAAATGTCTTTTAACTTCCTCTTACATTCAATAGTTATTTCAACATATTGTTCAGAATGAAACGACCAAAAATATTTTCATTAATTATTTCGACGAAATTAAATTTCCTCTCTCAGAAGCACAGAATACACTTTTCATATCGCACTAGTATTCAATATGCCGCACCTGATAACTTTGAATTAGAATAGGCATAATGCGGGAGTAGCAAAAAACCCAGAAAGTGATTTGTTTCGAGTGCGAAAAAATTGCGGTTATCGTAGTTATTGATTGTATATCCTTTCTATGGCTCTTTTGTTTACGGACATTTGATTTTTTTTACCACAGGCACATCTCTAAGGGGTGAGGGTTTTCATTTTTCCTTTAGCACAAACACCATAACATTTTTTTATGATCCGTTGGTCACTGGGGGTGCGTTCTGAAGATTTTTACTTTACGCTAATATGATCCTCTGTTATATGTTTTATGCGTTTCTTTATTTCTTTTCTATGATGATTTATGTTGAACTCATACGTGATACAAAATGTATTTTCTCAATTTTTCAAAGCAGTTCTGTAATGCACACACTAGTTCTAGCAAACAATCTTCAGTAAATATATTGCTTTATTTTCTGGAACAAGCTAGATGCACAGATTCATTACCGAGAACTAGTTACGTCAAAGATTCTCAAATTACAGATTAGACCAAATATTCACAATCCGGCACAAGAATTCGTAAAATCCTACAATATTACTCCTTTTGCGTAGCAACTTCCACCCGAACGACACTACGTCTGGAATGATATTGATTTTTCTTTCTGAGAGTTTTTCTGAGAGCAGCCCACACTACTCACCAATTCAATTGCTCTGGGTGCTGTTGACGGATACGAACGATACATTGCTAAGCATTGCTCGTCTATTTATTATGTCTCAGTTGTTGGTTGGTTGGATTTGCAATTTAACGCAAACATAGTAAATCTAAATGTATCGTGTGTTTATAGTACTTTTATTTTGCATGCATGACACATCATAATACACCATTTTTCCGAACAGTACGGGCGGATTGAGGGGTGGACTTGATAAGAATGTGTACAAAATTGAGAAGGGAGCATATGTATGCTCTAGCGCATTATGTATCCTTCACCATCGGGCCGGTATATATAGCTTTTGTTTGCAAATTGCACACACTGCCGTTGGCGTGGTTAGAAGATTGGTCCGGGGACGCCTTTCAAGAGTTAGAACAGGCAGGATCCTTTTCTGTAGCACAGTCGGTAGAGACGCAGTTACAAAGCAAGGCCATGCTGGGTGACTGGGTTCGATACCAACGAAAATGTTCTGTGTTCTCGGGGTATAGCCTCCCAATCATATTAGTACTTGTTTCGTTTTAAGTGGCTTACTGCTTTGAAGAAAATTGACAAGGACACCGTGCAGATAGATGAAAGGAGTTAAAAAGAAAGAGCTTTGTTGCTGGTGGAAGCAAATCCATGTAAAGCTGTATTCATTTGGGTTGAGTATCACATTTATCAATAATAGGCAGTTTAAGCCAAAACGTCAAATGGTTTGCACTACCAGTTTTGCTCGCTTGTAAAAATAGAAATTTCCTAGTCCAATCGTTAAAAATAAACAAATTCAATCTGGTTAAACCAGCTACAGGTCGAATCGCGACTATCGCGTGTGCTGATGCCACCTCCGGTGGACCGCTGTATACGATGATCCGTAAAAACTACGACAAATCCAAAGTTCGACTAACCTCAACGGGAATCAATGCTGTGGTTGGAAACTTATTGACACCACATGGACGAGTACAACAGACAAATGCCGATACACATTCTCAAAGCGATCAAACCAACCAAAGCTCTGGCATGGGTAGGATATCGACGCAACCTGGGACCAGTAACCGGCACAATATCGAAACGAAGGCCGCTGCTATACGGTCCAACGTTCCAACCAAAAATTCCTTCGATATTCTAACAATGGACGATGGTTCGCACTACTGCTGCTGCTGCTGCTGCTGCTGCTGTTGGTGATGGTAACAATGAAAACAATGAACAACAAACGAAACCAAAAAGCCGCTGTCCACCCATTAATGTGTACTGCAAAACCGTTATTGAAATCAACAGAATGATGGCATCGCTGGGTATTGTCTCCGGGACTACACGTTGAGGATGAGCAGGGAAAAAATCCAGATTATGACGAAGTGTAAACAACATTTCACAACCATTGTCGATGCACTGAAATCCAAGAATTTCAAGTTTTATACCCATAGAACAAATGCTGTAACACCTACTAAAATTGTTCTGTACGAGTTGCCATGGCTTGACTTAGAGGAGGTCAAAGCAGAAGTGAAACGCAACAAAATCACACCTCTGGATGTTAAATTACTGCATACTAAAGGAGATAGTGCACTTTACCTTCTGACCTTCGAAAAAGGTACAATGCGGCTACAGGAACTATTCCGGGTGCAGTTGAAAACCGGAATATAGCAGTCGCGCCAATCGATTTTACTCCAGTTCCATAAGTCCAAACAATGGCGCATCTAGTGCGCTGTATGGCGCATCTGATGTGCTATACAGCGCACTAGATGCGCCATTGTTTGGACTTATGGAACTGGAGTAAAATCGATTGGCGCGACTGCTATATTCCGGTTTTCAACTGCACCCGGAATACAAAAAACGAAAGCGCTGTTCAATGTTATCGTTGGGTGGCGCTTCTACACCCGCAGGACAACGGATGCGATACAATGCTTCAGATGCCAGCAGTTCAGACATGGGATGAGAAACTGCAATCTTGAAGCAAAATGTTTAAAATGCGGTGAGTTCCACCTGACCTCCGAATGCAGAATACCATCTCGCACACCTGTAGCAGCAGATGTGAATGGAACATGGGAACAAATTCGCTGTGCTAACTGCAATCAGAATCACACTGCCAATTACAGGGGTTGTCCCGAAAGGAAACGCTACATCGAAGCCCTAGAGAAGAGGAAGGAACAACTGGCAAATCGCAACTCCACACAAGGACGAGGTCGCACGTTTACTTCATAGTTCGTCAATCCAACCCGCAATTTTGCTGATGTGCTGAAGTCGAACACTCCTGCTGTACATAAATGATGCTCAACATCCTGACCTGTTCACTGCAACCGAGTTCCTGAACTTGGCGAAAGAAATGTTCGAACGTCTTTCCGCCTGCCGTTCCAAGGCAATGCAACTCGCTGCTCTGTCTGAGCTTATGATAAAGTACGTATACAATGTCTAATACCTGTAGCTTAAAAGTTCTAAACTGGAACAGTCGTTCCATCAAAAATAAATCAGCCGAGTTTTTCGAATTTTATAGGTATAAGGTAGAGGTATAACGTGGATATAGCGGTGGTCACCGAGACGTGGCTTACATCAAAGACCTCAATCTTCGACGCGAACTTCACCTGCGCGAGAGTCGACCGGGATAGTGAGGACATCAACCGAGGAGGGGGAGTTGCAATTTTCGTTCGCAAGGGAATACTCTTTACCCAGATCGATCTACAAACCTCAGTAATTGAAACCGTAGGAGTCACAGTTACATCCGATTCTACACCTGTCCACATCATTGCTGTGTACTTTCGGGGATCCTGTAACAGCACTGTCCTCAACCACTTCAGGAGGGATTTAAGGAGCCTCATACGTTTTGATGAACCGTTCTTCGTCGTAGGGGATCTAAATGCTCGTCATCGATTTTGGAACTGCAGTAAAATGAACAAAACTGGCCGAATACTGTTCAACGAGCACGACAACCATAATTTTTACATACATTATCCACCAAAATTCACTCGTGTTCCACAAGGCAGGGTTAGTCCATCTACTCTTGACTTAGTACTCTCCAACAACCGAATCAACATGACGGCACCAGAAGTATTCGAAGAACTATCATCAGACCATTTCCCTGTAACATTCACGATGAATGTTGAATCCCTCTTCCACTTTGAGGTTCAACAATTCAGAAACTATCGTCGGGCTGATTGGAAATCATACTCCAGCTTCGTTCATAGAAATTTGGATGTCACCTCTCCTCTCAGCAGCAACCTCAGTTCTAAAGGTGCAATCGACGAAGCAATAAATATCTTCACAGATTCACTTGCCGAGGCAGTCAACGCCTCTGTTCCTCTTGTCACGCGTAGACCACAAAAACAACAGCTACCTGAACATGTGATGCTCCTAATACGGTTGAGAAATACTCGTCGTCACCAATTCTGTCGAACAAAGGATCCCTTTATCAAGGCAATTGTTGATGAACTAAATTTGAAGATTCGAGATGAATGTGCGATGCACAAGTACAAACACTTTGACCGAACTCTACGAGACTTGACAAACAGCAGCGAAAAATTCTGGAAGATAAGCAAGCATTTACGTAACTCAATAAAGTATCAGCCCCCTCTGCGAAACCAAGACCAACTCTTGGTATCAAATGCCGCAAAAGCTAACGTGCTAGCCGAAACATTTGCCCATTCGCACAAATATACTCTGGACGGAGACCCTTCCATAACCGCTGATGTAAATCACTCAATTAGTGAGATTGCAGGAATGAGTGAACTCAACGATGACCCTGCTACACTGTGTAAACCAGGAGAAATTAAAAATATCATTCGAAGATTAAAGGCACGGAAGGCACCTGGTGGCGATGGCGTCCGAAACATCATGCTCAAACATCTTCCACGCAAAGGTTTGGTGTTTCTCTGCAAAATATTCAATGCATGTTTGAAGCATGTTTATTTCCCGGACGGCTGGAAAAATGCAACAGTTGTGGCGATTCCCAAACCGGGTAAAGACACCACGTTACCGAGTAATTATCGACCGATAAGCCTGTTGAGCAGTCTCAGCAAGATACTGGAACGGATAATACTAAAACGCCTTAACATTCACCTCGATAGAACATCAATAATTCCTAATGAACAGTTTGGATTTAAAGCTGGACATTCAACATGCCACCAACTTCTGCGCGTGACAAACACTGTTAAAGAAGGTTTCGCTGCAAAGAAATCAACTGGAAAGGTTCTGCTAGATGTGGAGAAAGCCTATGATTCGGTATGGCAAGACGCTGTTGTCTATAAGCTCCACAGATCCAACTGCCCATTGTACTTGGTGAAGCTCGTACAATCCTTCATCACAGAGCGAACTTTCCGCGTGTCAGTGCGTGGAACGCTTTCTGGAAATCACAACATTCCCTTCGGAGTTCCACAAGGTTCAGTACTTAGCCCGACACTGTACAACCTTTTTACAAGCGACACTGTTATGGTGAATGGAGTTGTTTACGTATTTTTTGCTGACGACACCGGTTTCCTTGCTACAGATGATGATCCTGTGATAGTGACCACCAAACTCCAACACGCTCAAGACGAACTTGAGAAATATCAACGTAGCTGGCGAATTAATATAAACCCGAATAAGACCCAAGCTATTTTTTTCACACGAAGACGCGCTGCACATCATTTTCCGTCATCCATGATCAAAGTCTGTGGCACCCAAATTCCGTGGACCCTCGAAGTAAAGTACTTAGGACTAACCCTAGATCAAAAGTTGCTATTTGACAAACATATCAACAAAAGCATTGGAAAGTCAAACGGGCTTATCAAATCCTTGTATCCGCTGATCAATCGAAGATCTAGACTACAGCTGGCTAACAAACTACTGCTGTTTAAGTGTATCTTCCGACCAATCTTCTCCTATGGGTGCCCTGTTTGGCACTGCTGCGCAAAAACACACATTAACCGTCTCCAAGTGAAACAAAATCAACTGCTCAAGATGATCCTTGGCCTACATCCGCGCTTCCCAACGGACGAACTCCACGAAATTGCTGAGGTAGAACGTCTTCAATGCTTCATCAATAGAACGACATCTTCCTTTAGGATATCGTGCGAAATTTCTTCGAATCCGCTCATAGAAGCTTTGCTTACATAGCCCTGTGATATTATTGTAAGTAGATTAAGCACACTTCTAATTCGAGGTTTTTTTTTAATTTCTTAAATATTTTTCCCTGAATCGCGTTGATGATACCATAACGAAAACACGCCTAACCACAGACAGACGTTTAAGCAAGAGCAAAATTAATCGATAACTTTGTGCAAATTTTTGAATCGCTAGCAAGCGCTAGCGTAAGCAACTGTTGCTTCACTAACGCTACGTAGTACACTTGGTCGAGGTGCCCACTGATGTGGTGAAGTTGCGGCATCTGCTAGCATGTCAAAATATCACTCCGTCGTTCGCCACATGCCACCCGATATTGACACGATGTTTTGACGTGCAATTATATGCCACATAGCGTCTACAAAATTGACAGATTTGCTTTTTGCTAAATGCTTATTGACATTTGGCGATTCCTTTCAAATTGACGGTTGCGGAGATTTACACAAGTCGAGATTCAAGCTTGAATGGCTGTGGCCTCCAGAATAAAAAAATCTCATAGATTTACAATTGAATGTATTGTTACCATACAATAGAATCTATAGTATGTACAATTAATCTTATTGTTCACAACTATAAGATGACAATAGGAGTTATTGTTACCAAAATAGAATCTAATGTAAACTGAGACATCGACAATAGAAAAGGGGGGTTGTTATGTATCTTAACTATAGAAAAAATCATTATTTTCCGAACAAATTTGAACCAATAACTATTAATTGTATTGTTTCGCAATTGTTGAAAATCCAAGCATATGGAATGAATAGTAGATCTATTGTAATGACAATATGCATTTTTCTTTTATCTGATTCATGAACAATAAGATTCATGGTCGGAAATAGATTTTAATGTTATTTTATATTAATGTATTGTAATTGTATGGTTATTTTTATCCGGGCTAACTATAAACCAAACATGAACATGAAATGCTGCAGTTGTAAGATACTTCAAATATCTGCACAGAAGAAATATGGTTAATCAAAATTGTATAATGATGAACTCAATAAAAACATTAAACATTATCTATAATATGGTATGAATAGTATGAATAAAAATGTGGTTGTTTTTCTAAAATATTGTTTGCAGGTCCGGATTTTGATGTGAACGACCTTTATAGCTTTCCTGTTTTATCCTGAACAGTGATAAAGGGCGATACGGTCAAAATTTGGTCAATATCAACTTGACGTATTTCTTTCAATTTTGCATTTAAAAATCCTGAACACCCCTCATTTTGAAGGTGTGTGTGTGTAGAATGTTGCTCCTATTTTGATTTTGGAATTCACTCTTCAGTTGTCAAAATGCCGTCCAAGCAAGAAGAGCAGCGTATCAAAATTTTGCTCGCGCATCGCGAAAATCCGAGCTACTCGCACGCAAAGTTGGCAAAATCGCTAAAAGTTGCCAAATCAACCGTTACAAATGTAATTAAAGTGTTTGGGGAACGTTTGTCGACAGCCAGGAAGTCTGGATCGGGGGGAAATCGAAAACCGGAAGCCGCTGAGACGACAAAGAGAGTTGCCGGTAGTTTCAAGCGAAACCCTAACCTATCTCTCCGAGATGCCGCAAATAAGCTGGGTGTATCGTCTACAACCGTGCATCGAGCCAAAAAACGAGCCGGACTATCGACTTACAAGAAGGTAGTGACTCCAAATCGCGATGATAAACAAAATACGACGGCCAAAGCGCGATCCCGGAGGCTGTACACGACGATGCTGACGAAGTTTGACTGCGTGGTAATGGACGACGAAACCTACGTCAAAGCCGACTACAAGCAGCTTCCGGGACAGGAGTTTTATACGGCAAAAGGAAGGGGAAAGGTAGCAGATATTTTCAAGCACACGAAACTGTCAAAGTTCGCAAAGAAATATCTGGTTTGGCAAGCCATCTGTACCTGTGACTTGAACAGCAGCATTTTCATAGCTTCCGGGACTGTCAACCAAGAAATTTACGTGAAAGAGTGTTTGAATAAACGTCTGCTGCCTTTCCTGAAGAAACACGGTTGTTCCGTACTGTTTTGGCCGGATTTGGCATCTTGCCATTACGGTAAAAAGGCCATGGAGTGGTACGCCGCCAACAACGTGCAGGTGGTTCCCAAGGACAAGAACCCTCCCAACACGCCAGAGCTCCGCCCAATTGAGAAATACTGGGCTATTGTCAAGCGGAACCTAAAGAAGACCAAAAAAACTCCTAAGGACGAGCAGCAGTTCAAGGCAAACTGGCTTTCTGCGGCGAAGAAGGTGGACAAGGTGGCTGTACAAAATCTGATGGCAGGGGTCAAGCGTAAGGCCCGGCAATTCGGATTTGGAAAAGCGGAAGCCTAACTGAATATTTTTCCTGAATGTTATACTAATTGAACTTGAAAAAGAAATTTAATTTGATTTTTTAAATAAACTATTTCACCGATTTACACGCGTTTTCCCTTGACCAAATTTTGACCGTATCACCCTTTAGTCAATGTACATTTTTCGTAAAACAACAGCCTACTGGAAAAATGTTGGTACAGTTCAAATGAACGCGAAGGATATAAAACAGAAAGAGGAAAATTTCGTTCTTTTTGCCGACATTTTCAAACAGTTTAGAAATTGCGATTGAATAAAAACGCACTTATTTGGTTTTTTTTTGGTTATGACTCGTTGGACACCAACTACTCTAACCAAATTTTTATAATTTGATTCCATATAATAGACATAATACACGCATCAACAATCAATGGGAAACTAGCGATTAAAAATTGCTCCACTGCTTTAGAACCGCAAGTACACCCTGCAATACATCTTCGCTTTCCGGTACTAGAATCTTTGTTGTTGTTTTGATTTTTTGTTTTATTTTGACAGAATATTTGCGGGGTTCTTTGTTGTCAGTTATGTTTTTACGGTTGATGTGCTGGTACTTACTGAGCCCAAAACTATGTCCATTTTCTACTTGACTTGCCCCTAGTAATAAGCCAGAAATTCTGGGCGACATATTTTCTATGTCGGAACTTTTTTGAAACTATCGGCTGGTGGCACCAGAAATGATTCTCCACTTGTAGAAAACACTACAAAAATGGAAATACCCATCCTTATTATTGCATAAAGTGAATATAAGATTTCAAAATCGTGTATCAATCGTAGGTATTATTGATATCGTCTGCAAACTAAAAAATTGGACAGACTTTTTGATAATTGTACTTCGCGAAACACGAATGCCCATCACCTTGCCGTTATTCGAAAGGATTCGATCCATCGTTGCCTTTTCCAATTAGCCTTAGTCTGGCAATACACATTCTTGCCTAATCTGCCATAGCTGACGGTCTCGATCTAGTGTATCGTGGGGTCGTAGGGATATGAAATCGATTGAAAACTCGCCGTACCACCACCGTATTCAAAGAAGCTCACATGAAAGTTTTTCAACTGACAAATGTTCACCTCAAGTTCCTGGAAGGTATGGAGGGAAACATTGGAGCAGTAACAAAACAAAAACACATAAAATACCTCTAACTGCACGGAAAAAAAACAGTCCCGTTTGAAACAACAAACTTGTTGGTTGACATCCAAACTTAAAAACTGGTTGTTTTAAAAGCCCGTTTTTTTGTTTCAAACCAACGATTTCGTTTTGACACAAACAGGTAGGTTGGTTGTTTCTACCTTAATATATTACCACAAAACAACACAAATTATGGTTGTTCTAAGCTAATATTTTTGTTGTTTACACCTTGAGAGGGATTTATTATTACCAAAACACAGGTTGCGTTCACCCAGGGAAACAAATTAAAATTTTAGATTGATTCAACCAGAGCGGCGGTAAAATCAAACTGATATTTTGTTAGGAGAAAAAACAATTAAAAATTGAGTTTGAAACAGACTTTTTTATTGGTTTATTTCATATTCCATCATCCGGTGCTGCATGCTCTGGCGCTATCACTAAACAATAGGTAAATATTTAATATTTTAATTTAAAAACAACCCTGAAAATAGTAGAAAAGCTGGCATTAACATTTGTAGATTTCTCTCAAAGAGAAGTCTATTGTAAATGTGCACTTAAGGTTTCTAATTAGTATTTTATTTAAATAAATATTCTTGAAATAACAGTAGAAATGTAGGTGAATGTAAACGGAAATGTTTGTTGATTCAACCGTTTTCATTTGCTATTTCAAACAGCAATGCACTTTGAATCATACTAAAATTTGTTTGAAACAAACCATAAGCGTTGGTAGAATCAACCAACAAATCTGTTTGTTTTTGTAGCTGTCATAATAAAACAACCAACATAATGGTTAATTCAACCGGATGTCAGTTGAACTTAACTGCATAATTCCCAAAACAATTACTCAAAATTTTGGTTTGTTTTAACCACCGTAGGTAGTCAAATCAAACTAATGTGATGTTTGTGCCCAATCCAACGTAAAATTCCGGTTAAATGAAACTAGAATATGTTTGTGTTTACCAATCTTTTTTCTCAGTGTGCCTAGAACACGCAAATAAATCCCGTTTGCTTTGAATCAACAAAATATTTTGTTGGTGTTCAAAACAAGGTTTCTATTTGTTTCAATTCATAAAAAAGTTCCAAATCAATTCAAAATTTCATTCAAATTAAACCAATTAAATTATTTAAAGTAATACCGCTGTGTGATTAATAACAATCACATTTATTTTTCACTCAAATGATTAATTTATTGCTTGAACAAAGAATTTTGTCATCCTAAGAAATCACTCTGTTTTGAATCAACAAAATGAGTTCTTTGATTTGTTTCAATTTATAAAAAAGTTCCAAATCAATTCAAAATTACATTTAAATCAAACAAATAAAATTATTTAAAGTAATAACCGCTGTGTGGTATTAATTCAAATAATATTTGATTTATAATAATCACATTCATTTAAACTGGTGTAGTGGTTAATTTACTGTTATAGCAAAATATGTTCATGGGCGCACATGTCATACTGTCAGCCTGCCGATTGTTATTGTTATTGTCCAAAAGTGTCTGATTGCTGATGATTAGGCAATTTGCTGTTTCTGTCTCTGCTTTTCTAATGTAAGTTTAAACAAAATCAGTTATAATTTTTTTAAACAGATTATCAACAAGTTATTCTCTTTAACTGGCAATAATATAAGGCTAAGAAAAAATATATGGAATAATTAAACACGACATTCAATTCGATGAAGCATGCAGTTTTATCAACAGTTTTTTTTTTTCAATTTAATGGTTTTGTTGTATTAGTTCATCAATCAAGTTCAACAATAATTATTTCAGCGAATGCGTTTAGTTGGTTTAACAAAACATTTTGTTTTGAGCAATAAAACACGATGTTCAATTCTATAACATATGAAGGTTTATTTCAACGCAAAGGTGATGTAAAAAATATTAGAAGACATCTTCCAAGCATTAAATTTGAATGTGGGTTGCCGTATTCTAAATGTATGCAGAGTTCGAAGTAACGCCCTAGTACATTTAAATACAACATATTTAAATTTCACATTAAGAACAAACGTATTGATGATGATAAATTTAACATCAAACCACGTCCTATAAACCTAGAATACAAAATTACATGAAAATCAAACGTTATGTATGGGTGAAATGTTGTGTACCTAAGACATCTAAACACATCTCATGACATTAGAATTGACGGTTACCTTAGAAATAAACTTCATTCTACTGTAATAGAGTGCAGGTCTATAGCATCAGAAAACTGCTTACAACATAAGCATCACTGAGAAAAAAGATTGGTAAACACAAACATATTCTAGTTTCATTTAACCGGAATTTTACGTTGAATTGGGCACAAACATCACATTAGTTTGATTTGACTACCTACGGTGGTTAAAACAAACCAAAATTTTGAGTAATTGTTTTGGGAATTATGCAGTTAAGTTCAACTGACATCCGGTTGAATTACCCATTATGTTGGTTGTTTTATTATGACAGCTACAAAAACAAACAGATTTGTTGGTTGATTCTACCAACGCTTATGATTTGTTTCAAACAAATTTTAGTATGATTCAAAGTGCATTGCTGTTTGAAATAGCAAATGAAAACGGTTGAATCAACAAACATTTCCGTTTACATTCACCTAACGGGTGTCCACTAAAAAATGAGAATGATTTCAATACTTTTCCATCAGAACAAAAACGGCCGCATAGAAATGTCACTTTAGATGAATGAATCGTTGCACTCTCCAGAAAATTTTCATACACTCTTATTTCACTCTAACATGTTCAGTCGTGTTCAGCATGCCGTCGAAACAGGAAGAACTGCGCGCGCGCGTTGTACAATTCTTTCAAGCGAACGAAGATCGTGGAAAAAAATACACGGTGGACCATTTTTGTCGTGAAAAAGTTCCGGTATCCACCGTATACCGTATCCTGGCATGCATGAGAGTAACCCGGAAGAAAGGTTGCGGCCGTCCAGCGAAAATAATGAATGAGAAAACGCTCCGCTCGCTGCGCAGCATGTTCAACAACAAGGATTCGGTAAGTCAACGGGAAGCAGCCCGAAAGTTCCATTGTTCGAAGTCACTCATCTGCAAGACGCTAAAGAAAGAAGGAATAGTGTGTAAAAAGAAAACCAGATCCCCAGAGTACACAGATGAGCAGATTCAAACCGTGAAATCCCAATGCCGCTGGATGACTCGGAATTACGGCGGAAAATCTTTCGTTCTGGACGTCGAAAGCTACTTTCCTCTTTCGAAGTCTCAGATACCGGGAAACGACCGATTCTACACTAAGGACAAATCTACTACTCCTCCAAAAGTAATGTATAAGTTCAAGCACAAATTTGAATCGAAGGTTATGTTATACATCGTAATATCCGATAAGGGTATTTCGAAGCCGTGGTTCAAACCAAGCGGTTTGGCCATCAACCAGGAGGGTGTACCAAAGAGAGTGTTTGCAGAAAATACTCATCCCATTTCTTAAACAACATCACTCGGATGGCAAATACGTGTTTTGGCCGGACAAGGCATCATCGCACTACGCAAAAAAAACGCTTACGTTTTTGGAGAGCCAAAATAAACCATATGTCCCAAAAGACCGGAATCCGACAAATTTGCCACAGTGCCGTCCTATCGAGGATTTCTTCGGTCTTTTGAGCTCCATGGTATACAAGGATAATTGGAAGGCCAAGAACACCAAGCAACTTACCAACAGGATCAAAAGCTGCATCCGAAAAATCGATGTGGCTGCCGTCCAACGGTCATGTTCCAGCATAACGACTAAGCTGCGCCGCACGGCGGACCACGGACCATATGACAATATTCACTAAACTTAGTTTGAAGATTTAAGTTGACCCTTTTAATAAAATAAATCAGTTTGAACAAAACTTCACTGGTATTTTTTCCTGACCCATTCTTTTCGTTCTCATTATTTAGTGGACACCCGTTACATTTCTGCTGTTATTTCAAGAATATTTATTTAAATAAAATACTAATTAGAAACCTTAAGTGCACATTTACAATAGACTTCTCTTTGAGAGAAATCTACAAATGTTAATGCCAGCTTTTCTACTATTTTCAGGGTTGTTTTTAAATTAAAATATTAAATATTTACCTATTGTTTAGTGATAGCGCCAGAGCATGCAGCACCGGATGATGGGATATGAAATAACCCAAGTAACCACGAGGCAGTAATAGCATGCATATATAGGGCATATGTATTACGTCTAGTGCATCATTGAAGTTGGATTAAAGCTGAAAAGGGCCCCACTAAGATCGAACTAATGCTATATCTTTTGTAATGCCATAAGACATTGCTAAAGTAGCATTATTGCATTGGTAATGCATCACAACATTCTTAAGTTAATCTAACGCTTCATTACTTGACAACTGTTGAAATGATGCGATCCCGCATTACTGATGTTGATTTTGGGTTGAATAAGTGCAATGATATAATGCTTGTGGTTACTTGGGAAACCAATAAAAAGTCTGTTTCAAACTCAATTTTTCATTGTTTTTTCTCCTAACAAAATATCAGTTTGATTTTACCGCCGCTCTGGTTGAATCAATCTAACATTTTAATTTGTTTCCCTGGGTGAACGCAACCTGTGTTTTGGTAATAATAAATCCCTCTCAAGGTGTAAACAACAAAAATATTAGCTTAGAACAACCATAATTTGTGTTGTTTTGTGGTAATATATTAAGGTAGAAACAACCAACCTACCTGTTTGTGTCAAAACGAAATCGTTGGTTTGAAACAACACAACGGGCTTTTAAAACAACCAGTTTTTAAGTTTGGATGTCAACCAACAAGTTTGTTGTTTCAAACGGGACTGTTTTTTTTTCGTGATGAAACGTTATAATAGAACCAAAGGTATTTGTGAAGTAAAATGTTGCATGCATAATAAGCCACAATACATCCTGTGTCGTAACAATCGCACGTTGCGTTGAAATCCATGTTCTTATAAGAACATGTTCACTCTATGTACTTTATTCAACACCCTAATAAAAATTAACCTTAGCCTAACATGTGGTTTTGATGCTACATAAACATCAAAATTAAATGTTTTCCTGATGACGAACATTAAAAAAACTGCAGTATATTAAAGCACAGAGAACAGACATCCAGGCTCGTACAATTTTTTCCCAATTTACTGTGTAAAGTTTTAAAAGCAAACCGTTGGAAAAACAACGCCGCCTAGTCTAGGTTTCACCAAACTAAAATTGACAGACTATCAAATCTCGAAGCGAGCTGATGATTTGGCAATTTGCACAGAGAACAAAATGGCAGTTACAGAAATTTACACACGGAGGGCACTCCAGCTTGGATGTCTGTTCTCTGTGATTAAAGTGTATCAATTCAGTCTGCACATTGTTTTCAAAAATAAGTATAAAAAGAAGTGTATATTGTTTTCAATCAAAAAGCTTTGATACCTTAAAACATCGTGACAATCCATACAAAAATATGTGAAGGTCCATACAAAAAACATAACAAGGGAAGATATAAAAATAATTGAGCGGAACATTTTTCCGAAAGTAAAAGTGACAGCTCACAGTTGTTTGCGTGGAAACTGTGGGCAGAACCAGCAGAATCGAAGCGAACCGGAAAAGACTACGGAAAAAGGAACTCTTTCGAAGGTAAAAATAAATATACGAAACCGAACTTGTTCACACTCGTTTAATGATCGATCTTCTCTTTACGAATACAAGATTTGGAATGGATGGATAACTGTACACTTGCTACTTCTCGCTGGCGTGATGCTGGTGTGCGTGTTAGATAGTAAACAGTCAATGACGTCATCGTTATGCTGTGAGGGGTAGTAATGGTAACGGTAGCATGGTTAAACCATAGATAGGTGGTCGGTGTTATCTCCCACACTCCTCCTCAACGATCCCCGGATCTACTTATCTCGAAACTCCGCTCATCTCCACCAGCTGCCGAAATTTTGTCGCACTCAATGGCTTTGTGAGTGCGTCCGCTATCATCTGCTCCGTTGGACAGTAGATTAGATGAACTTCGCCTCGCTCCGTCATGTCCTTCACGAAATGTCTCGTGTCAATATGTTTAGACTTCTTGCTTGTGCGCTCCGATTTGACGAAAGACAGGCAGCTTTGATTGTCTTCGTACGCAGTTGTCGCCTTTGTAACATCTTCTCCCAGATCTGCCATCAACCGCCGAAGCCAAGGAGCTCCTGGCACGTTTCGCTTAATGCGAGGTACTCAGCCTCCATCGATGACAGACTGACACACGATTGACGCCGACTCGCCCATGCGATGGGGCCGCTTCCGTAAAGAAATATGAACCCAGTAGTAGATCTTCTGCTTGCATGATCTCCGGCCCAATCAGCATCGGAGTAGACTATCAAGGCCCATTCCTTTCCAGGTTCGAATCTTAGTCGCATATCCATAGTCCCCTTCAAATATCTCACAATACGCTTCGCAGCTTTCCAATCCATCTCGGTTGGTGCACTAACTTTTCGACCAAGTATGGAGACACTCGTAGCGATGTCTGGTCTGGCATTCACCGCCACATACAAAAGAGCTCCAATGAGACTTCTGTACAGAAACGCATCCGGAAATAGTTGACTGGAATCGTTTACTCCTACGTACCCAGGATCCATTGGGGTACTCGACGCCTTGCATGCCTCTAGGCCAAACTTCTTGATTAGCTTCTTGATATAACTCGTCAGCCGCAAGTTGTAGTAACCGCTCGCACACTGAACTTCGAATCCCAAGAACTGCTTCACAGCACCAAGGTTCGTGACATCAAATTCCTTACGCAACGATTCAAACACATCAGTAAGCAATTCCTCCTTCGTACTGCCGACCAGGATATCATCCACATATATCAGCAAGAAAACGACTCCTCTATCGTCGTCTCGAATGTATAGACAAGAATCTGAAGAACATCGCTTGAATTCAAACTTGACTAACGCACTATGCAGCGCTCGGTTCCAGCAGCGCGCAGACTGTTTTAGTCCGTATATGCTTTTGTTCAGCTTACACACGAGGGTCTCCTTCCCGGTAGTCACGAAACCCGGAGGCTGACGCATATATATCTCCTCCTCAATCGTGCCATGTAAATACGCTGTCTTAACGTCGAAGTGATTGAGCACCATTCCTCGCCTACCTGCCACAGCCAATAATGCCCGGAAAGTCTCTTGTCTCGTCACCAGTGCAAACACATCGAGGTAATCCTCACCATAGCGCTGCCGATATCCCTGCGCTACAAGCCTGGCCTTGTGTTTTACTGTTTCTCCTGTTTCGTCACGCTTCAACTTGAAGACCCAGCGTGACCCGACGGCCTTCTTCCCCGGCGGCAACTCTACCAAGTCCCAAGTCTTGTTCGCTGCATGGGATTGCAATTCTTGCTTCATTGCTTCCTTCCAATCAGGACTATGTAGCGCATCACGGTAATCCGTCGGTTCCTCGGCCTCATCTATAGCGATACCAACTACGAAATTATTGTAACGTGCTGGTAAGACACCGCGGTTACGCCTACGCAATGGTGTTTCTTGCTCCTCCTGACCTCGAACATCCTCAGCAGCAGAACCATCTGAGACGGCATCATCCCAACCTTCAAAATCTGACGACGAAGCATCGCCATCCTCGCAATCGTTGACCTCTTCAACGGGAACATTCCCTATATCTCCTCCAGTGATTGGGATCTCTACCTCAGCTACAGGGTCTTCCGGTTCAGGTACCGGTTCCATTGGCTTCTTGACTTGATCAGACCTTTGCGATCTTCTGCGTACCCTACAAAAGTAAGCTTAACCGATTTGAAGTCCAGTTTTGACCGCTTCTGTTCCGGCACTTGTACGTAAGCGTCACAGCCGAATACGCGAAGATTTGCTAAGTCTGGTTTCTCGCCCGTCCACATCTCAAAAGGAGTCTTGCTTACCACCCGTGACGGCAACCGGTTTTGAAGATATGCTGCCGTCAGGACAGCCTCGCCCCAGTACAGCTTCGACATTTCTGCATCTGCTAACATGGAAAGGGCCATCTCCTGCAACGACCGATTTTTGCGCTCGGCCATGCCGTTCTGTTGGGGGGAATAGGGCATCGTGTACTGTGCTTTAATTCCTTCCGATGTATAAAACTCCCGGAGATTGCGACCAGAATATTCACCCCCACCATCCGATCGAAACACGAGAGGCTTCCTCCCAAATACATTCTGTACCCACCGGACGTATTGTATAATCTTATCTGCAGCCTCATCCTTGGTCTTGAGCAAATGAACCACGGCGTAACGACTATAGTCGTCGATTAAGGTCATAATATATCGATTACCTGAGGGTGTGGTGGTCTCCATGGGCCCACACAAATCCGTATGAATCAGCTCCAGGGGTCTCGAAGTCGTCCTCTCGACCAAAGCAGGAAACGGTGCTCGAGCCAGCTTCCCCTTTAGACAGCTCTCGCATGTGATACGAACACCGCAGTCTTTCATTCCAAAACCGCGCACGAGATCCTCGGATTTCAATCGTCGCAGAACATCGGGATCCCGGTGTCCGACTCGTCGATGCCACGTATGCTGGCATTGTTCGTGATGATCACCAGTCACTTGGAGCGAACACTCCTGAATTCGCAGCTTATACAAACTTCCCGATTTGTCGCCAATCACTATCACTTCACCATGTACATTGCGAATCTCGCAAACCGATGCGCCGAAATTCGCGGAAAACCCGTTTGCGACCAACGCTCCGACCGAAATCAACCCACCGTCTAGTTCCGGAACAAACAGTACATTCTTCAGAGTAACTTCAACTCGCTCTCCGCACGCATTCTCACTGTACACGATTCCCTTACCGATTCCCGACGCTTTCGTTTTCTTACCGTCGGCCAAGGTCACTGTTGCACCAACGGTTTCCCGTAATTTCGCGAAAAACGATTTGTCACACGTCATGTGACACGTAGCGCCACTATAGATTACCCAACAGTTACGAATCGCTGCACCAGCCACAAAGCAAACCGCACTATCGGTGGCATCACCATCAGCTTGTTTAGCTTTTGGATTTTTATCTCCACTTTTCGGCTTCTTATCGAAATCTGCCTTCTTCTGCGCGCGCCACTTTTTACAATGCTTTGGAACGTGTCCCGGCTGCTGGCAAAAATAACACAAACGCTCCTTTTTGCCACCCGCAGCATCTAATTTCATAGCTTTTACATCGTCCGCGAATGATTCACCACGATTTTGACGCTGTCGGTACTCTTCTAGCAACCGATTCTTCACCATCAATACAGTCCAGTCCGCGTTAATCTGGCTCTGCATACCATGCACCAAATTCAGATAGGACGACGGCACACTTCGAAACACCATCGCGATGCGCAGCGACTCTTCGAGATTCTGGCCGGCTGCCGTAAGCTTGTCGAACAAATCTTCCATGTTCTCAAGGTGGGCTGCCATGCAGCCACCCTCCGACAAACTAGCACAGCACAAAAGATTCAGGTAGTGAACAATCGTCGACATGGACACTTTCTCGTGGTGGGTTTTTAATGCTTCCCTCATACCCTTAGCACTTTCACAATTTTTCACTACTTTGAACTGGCTCTCGTCCAGAAAGAGCCCAATGTTTGCACGCGCTTTTCTGTCTTTTGCTTTCCATTCCTCCGTTTCAAGTTCTGGCTTCGCAACAGATATCACTTCCCAAAGGTCCTCACGCTCTAGCAGCCACTCCATACGCTGCTTCCAGGAGCCCCAATTTGACTGGGTGAGCTTCGGAAAAGAAACTTTCGCACCTTCCGCCATTTCAACACAAAATCAACCGCTTGGAATTTTCTCGATCGGAAAACAAAAAATGGAGTCGCACTCGCACAATCGATCGGAACGAAATTCTTTTTTTTTTTTCGAATGTTCGACACTTTTCCGCACTATTCACGATCTGGGCCCATAACCTGTGGGCAGAACCAGCAGAATCGAAGCGAACCGGAAAAGACTACGGAAAAAGGAACTCTTTCGAAGGTAAAAATAAATATACGAAACCGAACTTGTTCACACTCGTTTAATGATCGATCTTCTCTTTACGAATACAAGATTTGGAATGGATGGATAACTGTACACTTGCTACTTCTCGCTGGCGTGATGCTGGTGTGCGTGTTAGATAGTAAACAGTCAATGACGTCATCGTTATGCTGTGAGGGGTAGTAAAACGGTAGCATGGTTAAACCATAGATAGGTGGTCGGTGTTATCTCCCACAGAAACCTTATAAATTCCAAATTTATTTTTCGTATTTTTCAGGTGAATTCTGCTGTAAAAAACTCTTTTCGATTCTTTACTTTTCCGTTTCAGTAAATGGAATTCAACATGTGTTTGGGATAGAAACAGAAATTTCTTTCGAACACGGTACCGACCTTTATTGTGTTGCCTTTTATGAACGACCGGTGCGAAAGTGGGTGGCTAAATCAAAATAGGAACGCTCTCTTCCATCAAAATATAACCTAGATACGAACCCACCGGTGGGGCTGGTCTTAGACCATCCCCACCTGTGGGGACGTATCTGGGTAATATTTTGATGACAAAGAGCGTTCCTATTTTATTTACCGGTTTTGTTTTGCTAAATATTTCGTGCAGTGTATAGTTTGAAGACTCTTCCGTACAGGTTTTCGACGTTCTGGTTTGTCCCAAAGATTGGATCTTAGGAAACATCCACTCAAGCCCAGTCAAACACTTCGTTGTCTTGTTGCGTCCAATTCCTTCCACTGGGTTTTGATGAACTAATTTGTCACAACATATCGCAATAAACGTGAAATTAGCAAATAACACTTTAAGGCCAGTATCGACCTATAAAGTAAAGAGGTTACGAAGTTTTGTTCAATATTACCAAGCGGAATTTTGACAATTGATCTGCATGGAACGAAATGCCACCTTCACTTACGGAATAATCAAGCGGAATATTTTTCCGAAAGTAAAAGTAACAGCTCCCATCAGTTTGCGTGGAAACCTTACAAATTCCAATTTTATTGTTCGTTCTTTTTAGGTGAATACTGCTGCAGCAATTTCTTTTCCATTCTTTACTTTTCCGTTTCAGTGAACGGAATTTAACATGGTTTTGGGATAGAAAAATAAAATTTCTCTCGAACACGATACCGACCTATATACACTGATAAAAAAGCAGTGATAATATCTATGTGTCCGACACATGAATTTTTGCAATGTTATCAACCAATGATAACTATTTGTAACCATACATACTTCCTATACACAAAGAATAATGATTATTAAAATTAAAAAAACCATTGCCAGAATTGAAAAGTTGCGTTAGTTCTTTTTCGTAGAAAGCGGTTTGCTTTCCATACGAAAACCTTCAAACCGTCAATTCAAAATGTCTCTGCTCTGTTCAAGAGTTGAAACTCTCAAAATAAATTGTAGAACTGTCAAACCAAAAGTGTGGCATCGTTGAAAATAAAAGTGAATTCTTTTTATTCCAAAATAAAATTTTCTCCAGAAAGTATCGAGCACCTAAAATAAAATTGTGCTATTTGGATTGAAATAAAAGTAAAAATATTTTTCATTAAAAGTTTTTATTTTCACATATATAGTAGAACTGTCGAAATGAAACCATGGCATCGTTATAAATGAATATAAATAATTTTTATTTTAAAATGAACTTTCAACTAATTTTTTACATCACGAGAGTCTATGTCGGAATTGAGCAACCTCTGGCTTCTGCTGCCATTCTTCGTCGCTTGTGGCACCGCTGCAAAAAAGGGAGTTGATTAATGCCATTAAAACTTCAACATTAATGTATAGGAACGTACCCATCATTCAGACATAGTTTGTTGGTTTGGTATTTTGCCGATCGTGTCAAGAATCACGAAGTTTTTTGTTTCACGAAACGCAATTTCCACAAAACGCGTACGGAACCGGTTATAAGCAAAGAACCACACAGTAGTTCTCCACATCGTACGCGGACAACAATAGCGAAAAAACCCAAACGCCGAACACGTTAATGACTTGCTTTGTGTTGATGGATTTGACAGTTCTACAATTTTCACTGTAAAAGTAGAAACTTTTAAATTTACACACTGAACCGAAAAAATACATCTTTTAAATCCAATACATAACTTTTATAGTAGATAATTTTACTCTCAATTTAATGAAAAATAAACACTTTTTAGAAAAAAAAAAAAAAAGCGCAAATCTTTTAATAAAACAATTTTTCCTTTTTGTGTGTATAACCACTGAGTGTGGCCACATATACTTTTCATTTGTCATATAAACTTTATTTGTGTTTCTCAGAGGGTTCTGTTTATGAGTGAACAAATCAATATTATGTGGAATTTTCCATGGATTTTTGCCAATAAATATGTGTGGATTATTTTACGTGTAGGGCTTTACCAATGACGATTTATCATACAGCGTGCATTTGAATTTGAACGAGAGGTCAATTCACTTCGCGTATTATTAGTTTTTCCACATTAGAAGGATAATCATCTGGTTTCTAAAATATCGTCCTTCGTCTGAATCTATCATTCGAAAATGCGATTTCAATGTTTCGATGTCAACCGACTGAGAATTCATTCGATAAAAGGAGGATGTTTGAGTTCAGTGTGCGACCGTTTTAATTCCTCAAGCATACCCGTATAACGAAAAACAATTTGCTATATAGTCGAAACTTTATTACGAATGTAAGATAGATTATCACATTTTATGTTATTGTTATCGAATAATTTAATCTCACTTTCACCATACAACCTCTACATTAACACATATTGTTAACATTTGCCATATTGTCATTGAAAGGTTTTATATTGTCTGCACTCGGTCTGGATTATATACCAACTATTTGGCATAGAGTACAGCAAAAATTTTGTTCGTGAAAATTGCCATTTTTTTATGGTAACCTAACTTAACCGCCTATCCAGCATATTGTTATTTGGCCTTTTACCATCTGACATATTGTTAAAACTATATAGGAGATAGTAAGTTTATAGTTGTCATCCGTAAGGGTAAATATCGTAATAATAACGGAAACGGTCGTCAACAATAAGGTAAATGGTCCAGGAATGGTTTGTGATTATGCGGGTATTTCATTCGAAAAACTATCTCTAGACAAAATAGTCAAAAGGTCGAAAGTAACATTTGTCAAGCCTCTAGCGTATTTTCGGATCTGGATTTTCCCAAAATAGACAGAACAGATACAGGTTATCCTTCATCGGTAGTGGATTAGATGTTAGCAACCTGGCATTCCAGAATTTACGTTTAATTCATTGTTTACAATTGTTCCTTCGACCTTTTGACGATTTTGTCTAGATCTGCATCGCCCTAAGTTACCAGTTATGCCATTCCATACATGTCTGTAAATTTGCAGACTTTTCATTTTTATTGCAGACTTTTTTTTTACGATGCAGACATTTAGCAGACATTTTATTTATGTTGCAGACTTTTACAGACATTTGAAAGATTTTTTAAATTTCAAATAAAGGTATTCTATGAAGTTCGGATTTAAAACGTACGCAGTACGCAGTATAGTGTTTAAACGGAGTATAGTAGATACGGTAAGAAGCTTTGTTGAAATGTTTTAAAATATCGTAGGTATCATTTAAAGTAGAAGAAACGAAAGCGGTGGGCCACTTGGAGACACATTGGCCCCGGAGATAAGTATCGTATAGGCTCTTTCCGAGGGTAACATGGAGTCCCTACGTCCCTCAGTGTTCAATCCCACGCGTGTTCAAACCCGTATAAAAATTTACATCAGGCTCATGTCTAATTTCAATGTCTACATCAACATGAAATTCAAATGTACATCTTACGTTGAACATTAGAGATCAGATCGATTTCGCTGTATTTAGGCAAGGTAACATGATGTTAACATCAGACATTTTCAAACAATTTTTTTCTATTCTAATGTCCCTTTGATGTCACGATTTTTGACATTCAAACAATATGTTTTTTTGATGTTTTAAGGTATCAAAGCTTATTGATGTTTTCAAATGTATTTGAATAAAACCGCATAGTCTAAAGATTTTTGATGTTTTCAGATGTATCAAAGGTTATGAATAAACATCTTACATATGTTTTCAAGTGTCGATTTTTTCCAATAAAAGAGATGATGTATGATGCATTCAGTTGTAGAAAAACGTGACGGTGTATCTTTTCCGGATGTTTTCAGTTGTAGATAATAACATTAAAACCAAATAATCTGTTAGACTAAGGTAAATTTTTATTCGGGTGTTGCATAAAGTACATAAAGTAAGCATGCACCAATATCGCCAAAACATATACGATTTTTATATTACATTTAATTCTAATCGCTTCGGATATGTTCCGATATTTTATGTGTACAACATTTTACATCTATAAGAACATGGATTTCAACGCAACGTGTGATTGTTATGACACAGGATCTATTCTGGCTTATTATGCATGCAACATTTTACTTCACAAAGACCTTTGGTTCTATCGTTGTATTGTAACGTTTCATTCTTATGTTGTAAGAAGTTTTCTTATGCTATAGACTTGCACTCTTTTACAGCAGAATGAAGTTTATTTCTAAGGTAACGGCCAATTCTAATGTCATCAGATGTGTTTAGATGTCTTAGGTACACAACATTTCACACATACATAACGTTTGATTTTCATGTAATTTTAGATTCTAGTTTTATAGGACGTGTTCTGATGTTGAATTTAACATCATCAATACGTTTGTTTTTAATGTGAAGTTTAAATATGTTGTATTTATATGTACTAGGGCGTAGCTTCGAACTCTGAATACATATGGAATACGACAACCCACATTAAAATTTAATGTTTGGAAGATGTCTGCTAATATTTTTTACATCACCATTTCTATTCGGGAACCCATGCGAAAAAATACTGTCAAAGCGTTGATAATATTGGTCCTTTGTTATTAAGTCACAATGAAAATCAAGGTTCACAACAATACAAATCATATTTGAGAAACTTAGAGACTTCCTCGAAACAAAAATTTCTCCTATGGTCAGGTAGAAACTTAGGACTTAGAACTTAGAAAAGTATTGGGAGCAAGCTGTTCATGCAAGAAGAACCTTCAAAAATTCATTACCGAAGTTCAAGATCATACTTACCAGAATTTCAAGACAGAACTTCCCGAAGAATCAGGAGAGGACTTATCAGAGGTTCGGGAAGAAGTGGAGGGGAGAGGACTTCTCTGAAGTTCACAAAATCTCAGAAGGTATTTTGATAAAATCAGGAAGAAACTTTCCAGAAGTATAGGGGGATCTTTCTAGTAGCTTAAGCAGGAATTTTTCAGAAATTCAGGAACAAACTTCCCCGAAGTTCAGAACAATACTCTCTGAAGTTCAGAAGAGATTATTTCGGCAGTTCAAAAAAGAACTTCTCAGAAATTCAGGAAAAAACTTCTAGCAACTTAAGAAGATTTTACAAGAAATTCTGAAGAGTACTTTCTCACAGTTTTGAAGAAACTTTTCTCGTAGTTCAGGATGGGACTTATCAGAAGTTTAGAAAGTTACTATGTTCAGGAAAAAACTTACCAAATGTTTCTGGAACGTAAGGTTGTGTTCTTAAATGCGATATTGGTGATCATGAGTGATTATGACACCGTATTAAAATATGGTACGCACCATCAATGGTTATTGTTGAATAAAAAAAATATCTGTTAAATTTATCTAATGAAAACTAAATTTTGATTTTAAAATATAAAACTAGAAAGAGCGTTAGAGGGGAAAAAAAACTATGGAAAATTGTGTCATCTATGCGAATACTTCTAGACTTCATTGTCACTCTATATATATGAAGCAATAGTTGTAAAGTTGCAATGACAATCCAAGAGATATGATTCTGGGATCATGTTTGACATACTCAACCAAAATAGCACCGAAACATGACACAACTTGATCTCGTATTACGTCTTATCCGTAGTGGATATAGATGTCGTAACCTGGCATTTCTAAAGAAAATTACGTATTACAGACATTGTTATAGACATTGTCCTCTAGACCTTTCTAGACGAAATCGTCAAAAGGTCGAAAGGAACAATTGTCACTTATACATATGAATTAATAACGTAAAGTTTCTTGGACAATGCCAAGAGATAGATGCTAACATGCTTACATACTCACTACCGATGGCGAAGGTAATAACTACCTTGTATCTGTTTCTGCGTGCTATTTCGGTTGAAAATCAAGTCTAGATTCTCTAGAAAAATACGCTAGAGGTCATTGTTTACAAATGTTACTTTCGACCTTTTGACTATTTTGTCTAGATTTCAAATTTTTATCACAGACATTTGAAAAAAAATATCTGGCATCCCTGCCATGCGGTTTGTTTTTAATGGAATATATATATAGCGATTGTAGCCGCATGTAGGTGTCAATCCCATTTTTTCAATCTTTGTATTAACATAGATATTTTCAACTATTCTGCCCAACATGAGTATGGTACGAAGTGTCTTATTAGTTCGCAATCCGTTTTTATTGGTAAGCAAAGCAACAATCATAGATGCGAACACATTGAAATTAAAATTAAATAAATCGTTCCAGATACGATCTCTCTCGTCTACGTCGGTGAGACCTAGTGCCGATATTCCCAAAAATGTTATCGAAAATCTTGCTACGGCCCAGCATCAACCAGGAAATGGGATGATATACGATAAAAAACCTTTCAAAATAGACTTGATTGAAGGCATGTTGTGCAATAATAATGGTGTATTTGAATGACGGGTATATCAAATTTTGTAGGCAAACGATATTCATGGTGTTTATGTGGAAGATCCAAAACGCAACCGCTATGTGACGGAACACACAAGCTAGAGCAATATAAAATCACTTTAAGGTGTCTGTTATTATTAAAACTACAATTTCTTTCAACATAGGTTTATTGTATAACATATTTTTTCTTTTCAGACCGGTGCGATTCCAGGTTGAAAAAACCGGCACCTATTGGTTATGTAACTGTAAGCACACGAAAAACAGACCGTTCTGTGACGGAACTCATAAGAATGAAGACATACAAAAAACTGCGGGCAAGAATTAAGGTCTTTGATGTTTTATAGCCTTTTTTTTTATTTACCCTAATAATAAAGATATCAGTGATCCCCGCTATTCTATATTTCAATCTTCCAGTTTGGAAATTCGATACGAATGGAGTAGGGATTTGTGATGTTCATACGATTCATTTGTGTGAGTTTATACATGAAGAATTATTTGAACAGTCGGAATTCTGAATGGAAAAAAACTTTCATAATAAATAAAATTTCTATATCGATATACTTTTTGTGATGTTTCCTTATTCAATTTAAATATTTTTTATATACAATGACGATCATCAAGAACCCGAAACTTTGGAACCCGCATCATAAATTTCTTTAATATACAAACTTGTAGGAAAACTTTCGTTACTAACCGGTCCATGATCTTTCAGAGAATTGTAATCAACCGTAATTAAACAATTTTGTTTTAATAAATTCATTTATTTGTGCAGACTCAATCGAATTTAGTTTACAGAGCTAAGTTTTCATATTTTTATACATCAGTTGTCTTAGAACTAAAGTTAGGGAATAGAACCGATTACTCGCGGCCGTCTCGAGGTTAATAGGAATAACAATTTAACGGATGAGAAGATTGGCGGGAATTTGAAATATGGTTTACATAACACATTTATTTTAAATACTAAATTGTCTAGTCATAACTTATAACTATACAACTATAGTTCTCCATTAACTTGAAGTTTTTTGAGAAAGAAATTAGAACACACAGACACAAATAAATAAAAAACTTCTAATAAACATACAGGTTAAACAAACTACAATATAAAGCTAATGTTAGTTAAAAAGACAAATGAGTTTCATAAACTCCACATCACGTAGCGTCAAAGGACTCCTCTATCAATGATCCGTCAGTAAAGAACGATTCTATGAAATCAATTTTGCAGCAAATAGCACAGGAGCAATCATAGAACATGGATAAAACAAAATAAACAGAACTGCCAAAGTCGGAGAAGTATCCACGGGTTGACATCTTGTGTTATGTACAAATGGCACAGAGTCATGAAGCGAGTTTGAGCAGTCAGCTCAAGGAGTTTCGATCACCTGGGGTTTCATAACTGCACACCTGATGATTAGCCGGAGAGATGATTCTGAAAACCGATCCGAGAGTGGCAACATGCCAGCCAGCACTTCAAGAGTCATGGTATGAGTCGAGTGCATGCAACCTAACGCAATACGAAGACTCCGATACCACCGATACTGAACTTTGTTTGATTATGATTGATGTGACCAGTAAAAAAAGTTGAATGTTGAAAACGCTGACAATATCTTGCGACTAATTATTAGGAATATCGCATATATTTTCAAAAAAATTGATAGCCATTGTTAGTTGGTACCAAACCAAAAAAAACATGAGATGCATAGACTCAGGTATTTCATAAGGTTCAACTAATGAACGATGCTTTGGAATTTCATAAGCATGACTTATAAATGCACTTGGTTTTACACGACGTTGTGCTTGTACGCCTTTAAACTTTCCTGTTTAGGAGGGGTTTTTTAATCAGTTAGTTTATTTTTAGGGCTCAGTCGCGTTAGCTTTACGGAGCCATAGACAATATTTGTTGAACTTGACGAGAAGGGACTTTTGATCTGCTAACCTATGTGCAGCTTCAATTTCATCAAGCTCCGCATACAATCCTTTGACGAAATTTGCCACTTCGCCTAAGGTTGGTTTATCCACTCAATTGCCGAAGGTGAATCGCACAGTATTTTTCAACTCGCACATTGCCGTTATAACAAAAGCGACCGGATGCAAATTGATTGCAATGCCGCAGAGAAGAAGGCTATCGCGCGAATAAACAAAAACCGTACCAATCGAAAGAAGAAAGAGAACTCGTTTACTAGTGTTGATATTAGTGGTCAAGTCACTGAACCCATACCCTCAAAGTTCAAGGTTCGAATCTAGGTGGCACCACATATTTATTTTTTTAACATCATTTTTTTTCATAAGGCAAATTATTGTTTTTCTTTTTATTTTAAAAAGATATAATTCAATATAATTCAACTGACAATTCTCAATGCATAAAACTTAATCAAATTGGTAACGATAAGCGGAGCGGAGAAGTCCAAGAAGCCAAAGTTGTCGTTAAACCGCTGACAAAATGAACGAATAGACTCATGCAATGCGTAATTTCTGCTTCGTAATTCCAAAAGCAAAAAATCACATTGTCGAAGTGTTCGCCGGGTCCGTACAAATTCAGCTGTGTCAGCAAAGCCGGGCAATCGATGTATTCTGAAAGTAGTTTCGCTGCGAACTTTGCTTGTGCAATTGATCGTCTTACCTCAAATGGTTCGATCAGTAGAAGGCGGCAACGCTCTTTGTATGGTGGCAGGTTTCTTAGATCAGGCTATCGAAGAAATCGAAGAGCTTATCTCACACTTTGTTTTTTTTTTAACAGCTTCATTTCGGACGATCTAAATGGCATGAAAAGGACTCCAGACGACCGCATTGGTTTCCAATTAGAGGGACTTGAGGCACTGTGGGTCATGGAATTCGTCGGCAATTTTATGAAATTCAACCGAGTTCGGTATTATTTTCTTAGTGTGTAACGTTTGCATTTAAAAAAAAAACTTTTTTAGGATGGTGTGATAAAAAAAAGCTAAGACAGTTAATTGCTTTTGATAAATTTTCCATGGAAGGTAACTATTTAAGCTTTAAGAACACCGCGTCTTCGCCCGTATGGTACTTCTTGATGAACGACGGAACTTCCGGCAGGCATTTCGTACTATAAATTTCCCCGTTCACGGCCAGTTCGGAGCGTAAGAAGAGCGGCTTTGACATCCCCTTCTCGCTGATTGTCAGCCAGTTGTGAAAATCAAATTATTTAATGAACTTTGAAAAGCTTTACGCACTACTGTAATATTGTTGGCAGGGTTTTGGATTCACTTAATGGGGCTCGTTTTAGTGCCTTAACTCTAAGAACAAGTTTACTGGCTCATAGCCTTCTCCCCCGGAACCACGGTGAAGCGACTAATTTGAGGCGCTCTCTATTGCTCTTCCGATCTCACATCTAGCTGGCTTTGATCACAAGTATCCTTTTGCTGCTAAAAGCCGTTATGTGTATCCATCGAGACGTATACCGATATGGAGTAGCCGAGTCGCTTGGAAACTGATCGCTTGAGAATAATTTGCGTAATACCTACCTACTTAAATAGCTCTCTGGCTATCATGAATTGAAGTCAAAATGTAACGAGTTGGAGATATGTTTCCTACGTACATACGTCGATGCTCAGCTCAATGACATGGCATGTAAATTCACATACTCAGGCATATGCTGCGTGGCGTGTAAGCTGTGATCGTAAGAGGTGACAATTGTCATGTGAAGTGACTTTCTATTTGAATTGCCCTGAGGTAAGGGCGAGTCGTTTCACTTCACGAGCCACGCAGAATAGGCCTAACTGTGTGTTTTCCCCCAGCGTATGATCTTTCGAGACAGCACATAAAGAAGACAACGATGTGATGAAGCAGCTGCTGTAGAGATTGATTGATATTCACATAAGGTTTGATTCTTGAATGGAAATGTCATCATGAAAATTAAGTCAAATTTTCTTTGCAGATAGTATTGTCTATTAATTAAAAAGAATCAATTTTAAATTAGCAGAGTCACGTCATTCAAAAATAATGATGATCTTTAGAATCCAAAAGGTATTAGATTAGTTAGGTTTGTTTTGTGTTGCATTATAAGATCATACATACTGGTCATAGCAGTTTTTCTAGCACGGCTGGTGAATATAATCTGTCAACTGAAAGTGTCTGATCTAACGAAATTTCACACGCAGGCGCTTATGGGACAATTGCAAGCGCATGTTCGGTAAGATTTTGTTTATGCGCATAGTTAGATTCAATCTTTTCTGATTATCAGAGTATTTGAGCTAACACTTATGTTTCTATCATACATTTTGTTCCGATACAAGCTGTGTACAAAAATAAATTAATACAGTTTAAGATCGTTTTCCACTAATTAACCATTGTTGCTGTACACTTCTTAAATATGAATCGGTTCTTACCCTGTATAAAATGACAAAAGTGCATGTCTACAAACATAAGGATTCACGGCACAGAACCGTTTAGCAGTTTTGAAAGCAGGTTTCTGTGGTATCGATGATTAAGCTCTTTTAAGTGAACTGTAAAACTATCTCATCCAAAGATTGTTGGTACAAGGCATTCTGTAATAAATATGGACCACTTTTATATGTTTTGTTGATGTTGTAGAAAATGAATAAATTCAAATAGCGTTGTGTGCAGAGCTTCTTTGACATATTATCATGCCAGATTGATGCATAGATAAGAGGCGAAATGTAATAACAATACACTAGAATTAAAACAGTCAATTTGCTTCCTGTCGAAAAATGCTTCCAATACTATTATTATAAACAGTAAACACTGCCATTGGACACAAAAATGCTTGAACGAAATCTTTTTGCGGTAATGCTGGTTGATCTTTTTTTTGCGTAAATATGTACGTGTACGATTGAATACTTGTTTTTTTGTTTATAGAATCGCGATTTCGAAAAGTATACGATTATAATTTAGCTACATCATATTTGTTTCACGCTTCCTTTCTTATCGTTTGCTCACAAAAAAAAACTGCTCTGATTAGTCACATTTATAATAGTTCTTTATAATAATGAATTATTTTAAATACAAAAGAAACAAAACCTCATCATCACTACTGCAATCTTCTCCTCTCATAAGGTTGAATTATAGCTCTTGCTTCTTATTTTTCTTACTGTCTTTTTTGGTCGTGTGCACACACCGCCGCCGTTGCCGCCGTCAGTCGATTTCAGAAGCTGGGCATCATCTCTTTGCGCTAGTACATCAAACGTTTCGTAACAAGAAGTGACATTTTCATAGTTTTAAGAAAAATTTAGCTTGCCATATGTAAATTTTGATCACTGTCATATTATATCAGAAGTTTTCTATTGATAATGTACAAAAAGAAAGCAGAAATTCATGTAAAATGCAAAGTCACTCGTCTTACGGCTGTTCAAGTTTACCTGTTCCAGATCATCTGGCATAGCGCTCGAAGAAAAAACTAGACGTAGGAAAGTGCTATTTAGGAAAATTGTGAATTGATGACGACAGTATTCTGCAGGGATCCCAATCAAGGACGTGTGAGTGTTCGCCAAAACCGTCAGTGTGCAAGTGATGAATGCTTCCTTTTAGTATTCTTCTTCCTCTGGTGGGACTTCATCCGGAGGTGCAAAACCATCCTAGTAGCGAAAAAAGAAAAGTAAATTGTACGAATGTATCAATTTACTAAGTAAAGCTTTTGGTTTGTAATACGCTTTGCATGGATACAAAAATCAAAGTGAACAGGATATAGTCATAAAGTTGATCCCAGCGAAACTACGGAATTGTGTCAATAGAGATAAATCATCAATGTGTGTGGGCTGTACCTAATAGAATTAATTAGAAATATGTAGGTAAAATTGAAGAATCAAGTACCGTAAGGTTACCACCATTCACCACTAGATCTACCTTTATGGGCTGTTCAAGAGCTAAGTAGACTCCAATATGAATGTGTACAAAACATACTAAACTCTAAAAATGTATATGGACGATTGACTCCCCGGAGGTATACCGTGAAGATCCCTAATTTCAATCAGCGTTCTACAGTACCTAATTCCAATCGCGGCGTTCGAAACCAATTGTAAGAACGGAATTAGGGAACTTCACGGTGTGGTATATATTGTGTCAAAATGTGTCTATTTAGTTAAAAAGCCCCTTACCACTTCACATTTAAGATAAGGTAAAATAAGATTAGCTGTCATAAGGGAAAACCTTTCATTTTACATTTCATTAGCAACAGCGGGTCGATTCCCGGTTTTATATTACTCAATCGTATTTTAACCGCTTTTAATTCTTAATTCGTCTTGTTGATAATCAAGAGTCTCGACTTTAACATGATACAGTTTAAGACCCAATTTTATTGTTTGCCTAAGCTTCACGCTATACAAAGTTGGTGCATTTGACTAAACGTGCCATTTTACAGCGAACGGAAAAATTATTCCTTTTCAATTTGAATAGAAACAAAATAGATACACGAACAATGTAGCCAGTTTTCTTTGTTTTCGCTTACACCCATTGTTTTCTACTCCAGTGTTTCAGTTCAATTTGGTGAAAAGGACAATAATGCTGTATGTTTATGAAATCAAGAATAATTCGTATCTAAAAACACTGAGACAAGATCGGAAATCGAAGCAAGTTTCCTTTAACATGGTCTAGCGTCTAAATACCTTTTACCAGCAGAACCATGGTAAGATCCACGATTCCTCTGTGTGTAGAAGCAACAGATTTGGTACTGTTGTTTTATACTGGTTTCTTAACATTATATTTAAGATTGTACGTTATTTCCTGGAAGTCCTGATAACATTTTCACAATTTCCATAATTTTGTTTAGTTTTGTGTTATCTTAAGGAGAATACATAGCATCCACAAACGATTTGTTTTATAGTCAGACTTTATGGCGGCCAATGGTGGCTTAATTAGCACTTATGCAATTTTCATACACTAGTCAACATGACAATGCTCTATCTTCGTAGTTTCTCGATAGAATTCAGAAGAATTTTATCATGCCGATAATAGAACCATACACTGAAATTCAATATAAACCAGGCCAAAATTTTTAAGTAGGCCAAAGTATTACATTTGTTTGTTCCATCGGTAATATAAAAATTACCTCGGATTGAGGAAAATAACAATGACATAGACATTCAAAGCAGGATCTAGTAGAAGAATGTTTACTATACCAAATGATAGTTAAGGTACCAAGGTAAATTTTAATAAAGCTTGAAAACCGATTTGGACCAATTCAAACCAATAGTAAGGTTGCTATTGAGACCACTTGGTGGTTTTTCATTGAGGAAACAAGGTAATTTATAATAACGCTTGCGAGCCGATACAGTCCGATTTATAATAACAGTAAACATTTTGTTGGGGCCACTCACAAAGTGTGATAATGTTGTACATTATACTAGATATGGTGTGTCATACCATGGTGAACCAATAGTATGAATCAGAATCAATTACCTAATTTATTATAATCTACACCACCAGCCCACCACACTCACTGCATTATCATATCTCCCAGGAATTAGCTTTATTGTTGTTTTGCTGAGCTTGTTCTTTCACTCACGCTACTCAACAATAGGTAAGCGAAACAATAAGTAACGCGCTGTGCCCGATAAAGGCTGAGCTACAATGGGGAGCGCAACGGCGCGGTGCGGCAGTTTTTGACATAAAATATATGGATTAACTGTCAAAAGCTGCCGCAACGCGCCGTTGCGCTCCTCATTGTAGCTGGGCCTTAACAAAAGAGTGCGCAAAAAAGCATCGTCATAACCGTTCACAGCCGATGCTGGAAGCAGACCCCCAATTCGGCGAAATGTTCAACAGCCGATTAGCTCGACAGTTACTTTTACGGGTATCCCGTCCCTGTGAAGTTATAGTTTGTAAGCTGACTGTTTCAGCGAGTTGTTTTAGCTGAATCTCAATACACTGAAATGCCGAAATGATTGGCTGTGGGTTTTCCAGCCGAAATTTTTTAAATGTGTATCGATTAGGGTGCATACACCTATGTTTTTCAATATTTATTATTCAGAAACAACAGTCTTCACTCAATTGTTAAATAATTCAATTTTTCGAAACTTATATGAAGGCACCAGGTGTCTATGTTTGCATCTTATTGAAATATTGTTTGATAATAAATGTGTTTGGTAGAAACCTTATTAAAACTATTATTTACATTTTATACTCATTTGGAAAATTCAACTTTTTTTTATAAGACTAGATAACAAACTGTGTTTTTTGTATATCCGTAATAACACACTTATTTCAAAATGTAGTGTTCTATGAAAACCAAGAAATTTAGTTGAATAGACTGCCGGTGGGAGCATAACTGTCCCATATTACATTTTCTAATATTTTTGATGTAGAAGGAGATGTTCGCTCATCACCATGAGGCACCAAGAGTGAACATTAATGTTTTTGGCTAGAATGAAAGATGTGAAGAGAAAGTTCCGTCAGAGTGCGGCAGGTAGGAAATCTAATAGATGTTTTTTTGAAAATTGAGATTAATATTTTTGTTTTTTTTTTATGTCTACCTCAACAGATGTTGTTAACTCTAGAAAAATCGTAAACACGATGAGTTAGTTTTTTCCACCTGAAATATGAACGCATAATTGTCCTGTGTTCTAGTGGTCCAAATATGCATCCAATTTTCAAGTGGTACAAATCGACTTGGCAATTTCCGAAATTGATGATTTGTAACATGAGACAAAAATGCGTCCAACTGCAGTAGATGTTTTGAACAAATTCGTAAAACATTTGAGATAAGTAGAAGTTTAAATGTTGAAAAATAAAAGATGAAAAATTTAATGATGCAAAAATAAACTATTGGTATTTTCAGCAGTTTCTTCAAAAGAAATTGTTTTCAAAAAAACTTGCAGAAAACACCTTTCATGAATGTGAAATTTTGAAACACATTAGTTTTGGCCCACCCTAAGAATTGATAACAAATCTATTAATGTCAAAAGATAGATTTTTTCATATTCAAAAAGTTTTGCGAAGGCACCATTTGTCTAAAACAAACTATTCAAGAGACTTTTGATCGGGTTTCACAATTCTTGACTTCTATTCGGCGAGGTGTGGTGTTCGTACTGCACTTCAATAATAAGTACCGTGACAATTCAATTTCTAAAAGAGGCTAAAATGACAGACTGACTTCAATAGATTACACAAAAATTGATTGATGTAACGCAAAGCATAATACAATTCACTTTTTACCTTTACTACTTATAAGCATATAGGAAGATAGGGGAAAAGATTTTGAAGAGATGTGAATTAATAACATAAAACAAATGTATACCTCTGTCGCATACAGAATGTTTAAGATTCTTTGGATCAGCGAGTTCGGGACCTCGTTCTGTTCGTCTTCCTGGCAGCTGAAAAAAAAAACATAAAAGTTCGTTCTTCAAAGCATTCATTTATTTGACCGTAGTATGAAGCAACTTACAGGATTTCGATGTCTCTCAGCTTGCTAAAATAGAAGTCACGCTCCTTCTCCAGCCCTTCCAGGTGTAACCGCATGTCCATCACTTGCGTGGTAAGCTCTTCAACCTGCTGGTTCGATACGCTGTTCTGTGAGGAGGATTTGCTGGCATTCGCGGTGGATGATAGTCCACCCACTGGTCTGCTGACTGTTTGCGCCACCGGTCTACTGGGTGTGACTTTGGACACTGGATTAGTTTAGTTGTTTTGCAGGGTGCATATTTTATTTTATATTTTTGTTCGTTTAAAGTGAACGTAAACGAAACCAAAAATGAAAAATAAAAATAAAAGAAACGATGCATTTTAGTGCACGTTATGGCTACTTGTTATCTATATGAGCTAACTGGCTTTAAACAATACATTCTACGACAAGGAATTAGAAGATGAAAACAAAATAACTCGAAGGAGGAGGATGGAGTGAGAGGTTAATATTATTTGCGCGGTCGTGACCTAGGTTAAGTATTGTTTCCCGAAAACTTCGACATTAGTTTGGCATTGTTGAGATGTTATTGCTAGGTACGCGGAGCTTATCTCTATTTCTATTGTTATGTATGTACAATGTGGTAAGAATGTGAGAGAGAAAAAACCCAAGTGTACTGGAGACGACGGTATTGCTCATTGAGTCAACTGAAACTTGTCTTCTAATGGTGATGGGGAAACCAAAACAAAAAGAGTGAACCGAAGCGAATAATTGATTATGTACAAAAGAAATAGGTAAGAAATAGATTTTTTGTTTCTTGGATCATGGCCTAGTTTTATAATCTGTATTTGTACCAATTAATACAGAATCGAAACTTGGAAAGAATCATGCATGGAAATACATTAATGTTGAATTTAATTCGAGAATTTGATTTGTTCTTTTTTTTCGTTGTAATTTAGTTGAATTTCTGCTTCGACTGTGTGCGATAACTGACGAAGCAAGCGATTCTTAGTGTATTGAGCCAAGAGTAAGAATCATTCAGGTATAGCATAATTCTAAGTCACCCTCACAGCGTGGCATATTTAATGAACCTCGTCTGAAAGTTTTTGGTTAGTATCGTTAATCGTCTCCATCCACATACACTTGACAGGAAACGCCAATATTCGTGGCTATATACTGTGAAGTGCCTTTTCTTCGTACACTTAAGCCACTAACTTCGCGCGTTTTTAATACAAAAAAACAAATTAAGGTTTTATTAAGGACATTTTTAAGTGAGATAGATATTTTCGAATAGTATTCAAGTATTTTTTTAAACACTGCACTAAAAATGATTGACAATGCGCGAAGTTAGGTGACACGCACAGTTAGGGCACCTCACGGTATTGAAAAAATATTAAAAAATGAACAGTAACAGGTAAAGTTTCTCATAGAATGAGACAGGATTCGTTCTTCATGGAAGTGAGAAATTGAGGTAGGTGCGAAAGAGCAAGGACCGCGTACCGATCCAAAAAAGGTTCCGTGCAGGGTATGGATTTGAGAGGAGAAGAGAGAAGGACAAAGTACACACTAATTGAGTACAACTAAAGCAAAATATACCGCATAAAAGGTTATAAATGATAAAGAAAAAAATACACATACTCGGCTTAATTTTATCTCGTGATGTGGATGAGACAAGTGGTGCCCTGCGGGGTACAGACGCTGCTGCTGCAATACCATTGCCTTTCGGTGCACCAGCGCCACCCATACCCATTGGTAGGTTATCCCGGGCCAGATAAGCATCATACTCTCTACCGTCATAGTTTGCGTCGAAGAATTTTTTAAACCATTGCAAAAACTCAAAATTATCTTGGAAACGACCTTTGATTAGCTTATCGATTGGAATAATCTAAAAGGAAATAATATAAGAAAAATAATGAAATATTAACTAACAAAAGCTGATATGTGAGGTTTGATCGTAAGGAATGTGATGATGGACGATAATAATCATTGTTGAAACTAAAGCAAATATGTTAAATAACCCATGACCAATTGAAACTAGGAAAGCCTAGTAAGTATTAACGCAAGCATTATCCAACAATGGAATTCGGCTATGCATTTAGAGAAGTCATTCGATAAAATCATGTGTGATAAGCCAATTTATCTCCCCCTCCTCATTCGCTCAGCTAAGAACAGAAAGTAAAACGAATGTCGGTTTAAACAGACAAAATTACGCTACCAGTGGATGTGACGTGGTGAATGGGATACTTCTGCGATTTCGGCGCTTGAATGTGCCGTTTTGGTAGTTCGCCGACGCCCAGTTCGTTCTGGATAGCACCCGATCCAAGCTGGATACCAAATCGCGCTTCCAGCGCATCATACTCTCGACCATCGTAATTCGCATCAAAGAACTTTTTGAACCACTGCAGGAATTCAAAATTATCCTGAAAACGTCCTTTTATCAGCTTATCCACTGGAATGACCTAGATCGAAATCAGGAAAATACAAATGTCGAACAGGTACAAATAAGTTTGAACCTTCAATGGAGATGAGATCCATTGATAGAACATGACACATGAATCAGTGGTAAAGCAATATCACCTAATCGCTTGTTTGCTTCACATTTAAACAATTCCCAGAATAGATAGAATTTCCTTATCATACGCAATTAAACAACAGGCATGTTTGAGTTTAGCGTATGAAAAGAGCAGCTCTTACCTTATCAACATTCATCTTCTTGAATGCCGCCTGCAGGATTTTGAAGTTCTGAATGTACTCGTGTTCTAGATTTGTACGAAATTTAATACGTTTCATTGGCACAGATCCTGGGAAGAGCATGTCCATATACTGACAGTAAGCGGCACCCGTACATAGCTCTTCGATTTTCGTAAACTGCGATCGAAGACAATCGTTGACCCACGAAAGCATATCATGCCGCGATAGGTTGTCTGTGGTTACATTAGTTGAATACACGTTCACTGCCATTTCTGAAAAAGAAAAGAAACAAAACAAATTACTAATCTCGTACGATTACACCTGTACCGCATTCAACAAGCGAAACGCTTTAGCACTTTTTCAAATCATTACTCCGTTAATCGAGTAAATCAAGGTCAAGTAGCAAAACAATTAAACAAATTCAATTTCTCCACTTGTTGTGTACGTCCTAATCAAACCGAGTCCAAAAACAAGTCAACTTGCAGCTGAAACGTAGGTGCGTTAGCTAGGCGATTCTCAATAGAAGCGGGGCGACAAACAGCTTCGATGATGGAATGTCGAACAAGCACACGTCCCATACCATCCCGCGGCGCCGTTGGCCATCAGCAAGCACGAATCTTGACGATTTGAACATCAGCCGGTCGCAATTGTGTTTGCATAACAGGATTTTCGCCAAAAAAATGGTGAAAATAATATCGTTTCGATGTGTGAGCTAAATAACCACATTCCGTTGAACATATACGATATCTTTGGGCAAGACACACGTCCGACAACTGACTGACGATGGGTAAACAAAACATTTGCGGCACGCGAAAGTTGCACTTTCGGATTTAACTGTAGGTAGCGGAGCAATGTGCAAGTTGACCATAATTCATTTTCGATGCTATCTCTTTTACGCAACTGAAAATTGTGTTCCTGTTTAGTGTTATAGAAAGTTCTGTCCATAAATGAAGCAATGAAAAATGTACAAAATTGTCTTTTTAGTTCAGTTTAGTTTGATTATTATCGAGAATTATTGTCATTGTCATATAACATTTCTGTATTCACAATTCGATTTTGGGACTATTCCTACTTGGAAAATTCAGCAGAGTAGAATCAAACGATTGATCAGCGGGGGATGGGAGGTTGAAGCTAACATTTCTGGATCAACAATAGAAAACGGCCCATCAACATTTGTAAACAAACACTTCTGAGCCCGTTTTCTCGCAAGCCGCTGGCTACACACGCAAACATACAAAATCATCGTCTAGGAGAAACTAGTGTGCCTGTATTAGTAGAGTGACGCCATGTCATCCCTGTGAAAATAACAAATTTGGCATCCCTGATGCTCTGAGTTGACAACACTGAATATCGATACTGAATACTCATACAGACACACTAATTATTTTTTGTTCACACGCGTTTGACAGGTCGCCTGCTCGATTGGAATGACACTGACAGAAAATTTCGGTTCCAATTTTGACAGTGTCGTCACTCTACTAATACAGGCACACTAGGAGAAACTTTCCCCTACATGATGATGGTATTGGTTTGCGTGGGTGGCCTACGCTTTGCGAGGAAATAGGCTCAGAAGTGTTTGTTTACAAATGTTGATAGGCCCTTTTCTATTGTTGCTCCAGATTTCACTTTTCTCTTGAATCTTTTTTTTTTCATTCATTAATTTTTTCTTTGCGTCACATTTAAGTATATATATAGCAAGCCTTACCATTTGTGAAAAATTCGTTTTTTTTATGGAAAAGAGGAATTTCATATCGATTTTCTAGCCCAATAATTTAAAAGATCATACTAATGCATAAATGGTACAGACATCGGAAGCGCACAATTAACAACGATTATCAACGACACTATGAGACGGTGAAAAGAAAGAGGAGACACGCTACAAATTGCCCGTAAAGAAATAACATAGAGAATTATCAAACTCGTACGGGAAGATCTCATCGGGTCTAGAGCGCCCCCAATGTAGACGCTAAGGGAAATTAATTTCAGCTTCAGACTATATTGCGACCAGTGCTGGAAATAATCATTTCGATTTTATGCGATTAATTTGCCGATAATTCTTTCCAGAAGCTGATTTCCAAAATATCATGTTAGATGAAATTGGCGTCTTAAGTGATTCCACAAATTGTTCTTACAATGTATTGCTCTAACTTAAACATACAAGAAGTGACAGCGGAATCATCGAATATTCAATTAATATTCACTATTGAATATCATTTAAATATAACACTTTCGATATTACAATTAGGGCAATACTCTGTTTGAAAAAGTTGTAGAAGTCCAAGAGCAACAATTGCATTATAGACCATATTCAGGAATTCAGCTTCTGAACCAAGTTAGGACCTGTTCATAAACCACTCATTTTTGAAAATCTCAGACCCCCACCCCCACCCCCTCCGTGACTTTTCTCCATGCATTTTTTTAAAATATTTATGGAGCGTAGACTTTGGTCACAAATTTGCACGTATGGAGAATACAAAAACGTAAAAATTATAGTATGTAAAACCCATATGGGTTCCCATAGGCCAAACAAAGAAACAATATGTATTTGACCAATTTAAGTGAGTCTTCGGGATGGTAAACAGATAGATTGAGATATTTTGGGATGTTCTAGATCACCAAAATATCCCTCGAGTTCAGAAGTTAGGATCTACAGTGGTGAGATTAGCTTTATAACCTATGAAATGACTATCTTGGGATGTTCAAATTCATAAAAACTGACTTGAATTCAGAACATAAGATATACAATAGTAACCGTAGCCTCTTGGGCTATACAAAACTACGATAACTATTGAAACAATTTGAATATTTTGAAACGTCCCCAGACATCATAGGATAATCTTGTTAGATGTTGGTCATTCAAAACTCAAGATATTCAATTGTAACAGTAGCTTTATGAGCTAGACAAAACTAATCCACAACGACCCGTAACACTGGTAGATCACCTTTTCGTGATGCGTTACGGGGTATTATATCTACCGAGTTAATTCAAACTAGGGAACATATTTGTTTTTGTAGTCAAAGGAACATATCTTAGTGCTTATTACAATTGTGCGAGGATGAGTTTAGAATAACCCGTAACGCTGGTAGATCACCTTTTCGTGGTGCGTTACGGGGTATCAGATCTACCACCGAACCCTAGTCCAAATTAATTCAAACTAGGGAACATATCTGTTTTTGTAGTCAAAGGAACGTATAATTGGCCTTATTACATTTTATGTCTTGTGAAAAGTGACAATACTCGGGTTGCGCCACCGAGGATGAGCTTGGAATAAAGAAAACATGGTTAGTCTTCATTTATGTGAATTCTTATTTTCTATTAGGTGTTCTATAGTTTGAATTGGTTATGACTAGGTTTCTGATGCATGGTCACTATCGGAGTTATTGTTTGTTTTGTTTGCAATAAATCCGGTTTTGACTGATAAAGGGGCGCGCCTTTGAAGAGTCTGTCGCTCACAAAGGGTTTAAACAGCGGAAACTTTCAATTAAACCTGATTCATTGCCAACAAAACAAACAATGAGAACTGTAACAACACCGAATACTTCATCATTTCTCAATAGTGATGAAGTAACTCGACATGCACTAAACAAAGGATACGGGATATACTACAATAGATCAAATTACTGGTCGCAGTGGTTTATGTCCCGAACAGAGGAAAAAAAATGAGTTTAGAATAAGTAAAAAATGATTAGTCTTCATTTATGTGAATTATCATTGTCTATTTGATGTTCTATAGTTTGAAATGGTTATGAATAGGGGTCTGATGCATGGTCAGTATCGGAGTCATTGTTTGTTTTCTTTGCAATTGATCTGATTTTGACTGATAAAGGGGCGCGCCTTTGAAGAGTGCTCTCACTCCTCAAAGGGTTTAAATAGCGGAAACTTTCAATAAAAATCGATCCATTGCCAACAAAACAAATAATGACAACTGTAACAACACCAAATACTTCATCATTTCTCAATATTGATGAGGTAACTCGACATGCACTAAACAAAGGATATATATATATATATATATATATATATATATATATATATATATATATATATATATATATATATATATATATATATATATATAATATATATATATATATATATATATATATATATATATATATATATATATATATATATATATATATATATATTATATATATATATATATATATATATATATATATATATATATATATATATATATATATATATATATATATATATATATATATATATATATATATATATATATATATATATATATATATATATATATATATATATATATATATATATATATATATATATATATATATATATATATATATATATATATATATATATATATATATATATATATATATATATATATATATATATATATATATATGTATATATATATATATATATATATATATATATATATATATATATATATATATATATATGTTATATACCGACATGGCATTGTAAATCACTGAAAAGGGGTACCGTTATAACTGTAGATTCTGAACCCAAGGACAGTTTGGTCAACCGAACACATCTCCAAAAAATATTTCTTACTTTTTTCAATCATTGCGAACACATCAAATTGCTTGTATAATAACGCTTGGAAAATTTTAGGCCCAAAAGGTGAATTAAAAAAATATTGCATTGTAAAATCTGAATGGCTTACATTTATTTGCTTAGTCCTACGTCATCATTCCGAACAACCCAATGAGGCTGTATCTTGTAGTTTTTTTTTAAATAATGTCTATATATCTTTTTTTTTTATCCCCGTAGGATTGCAATGATCGGGGTTGGTTTTTGAAAACTCTCAAGTGATTATGCCGGAAGGATTAGTCTATGGTGACCAAATAAACACCGGGCTTTCGAAATCAGCTCACATAATCTTCTTGAAAATTTTTGGGATTCAGTATCAGTCAGTGTGTACGCGTTTTGTTGTCTAGGTATTTGTTTTAAAGTCCGTGTTTTTGTACTTTGTCCGTGTCATTACGTTGTTAGTGATATTCGTGTCAGTGCAGTTTTTGGTATCTGCGCAATTTCATATAGTATAGGTGTGATAATGTAATAGCTATCTCCCATATTCTACGCTCCCAAATGGAACAAAGTATTTGACGTTACACTCATCGGGAAAATAAGCTGCTCTGTTGGACATGGGTATTTGTGGGCGGTCTTTTAATATATAGTTATGTTTGTATGTATGATGTGTATGTAGTTTTGGAAATATTAACTGATTTACTTACCCACACTGTTGTTATTACTTTTGATTTGTTGGGAAAATACCGCCTTAGATGATACTCGCATGCATGTGCTTCGTCCACGTAGGTTTTTCTTGGTCGGCTACTTGGTCTTGTTCCAACCATAGGCCAAGATGCCTGCCTGTCCATTTTGCGTCACCATGAGACTCGGATTTGCATCAGGCTCCAAGCCTCGGCATGCTGATCCTTCTTGCATAATTTCTTTTTTCGTTCTAGAAGTATACAAAAACATTCGCTCCTCTGCCAACAACAGCCAGACCAAATGTAGAATCTGTGTGGTGATGCTTTCCAGAAAATTGCAGACCCATATTAAAACTCAGTTATAATAAAAGTAGACGATTCTTTGAGTGGTAGTAATATTATTGAAATTATACAAATTCTATATTGTATGAAAATAAGGAAAGTTGTCAAATTAAAAGTGAAAATGCTACTACTAGTGGGTTCAAATGCACTTCTGTTCCACTGGTTTGCATCTTTCCCGTTTGGGTAAAGATCCAGTCCAAGCCCTGGGACCTGGTAGTTTTCAATCTATCACAAGGTTTTTCCAATGCCCAGGGTTTTAAATAATGTCTATATATCTACACCCAAAATAACAAAGCGAGATTGTAATGCATTTTCTCATGATTTTGTTTTATTTCTAGTAATGGATCGTAACTTGGAGAAAAAATGCAACAAACTAATTCGCATTGAAAAATTTATTGTGTGCGTGCTGTTGTTCAGTGTATTCGAAAGTTCAATGGCTCACAAAAATAAAACGAGCTCGATCCGTAACCGAGATTCGAACCGCAGCCGTCAACGTGACGGCTATAGATAGTAACCATTCAGCCACTTCAACCGGTTGAAATTAATGGAATAAAAGCCATACAATTATTCGAATGTCGAGATACTAAGCGATAAATTTGTTTCGAGGAATCTGTGTCCTGCCAGCCACTTACACACAGTTGCATGGCTTCGTTTACATCATAGAACGCTTTGTGGATCAAAGATGGGCAAAATTGACTTTTCTGATTCATCCAGATTAATCAAGATATGATTGCACAAACTGCAGTTGTATTTTTTACCACCATTTAAACTTTTGGGAGTATGCTATTTTACCCCACAATCCTATATTTTTAAATTATGCCCTGTAGCCTTGGAGGGAACTGGTTGTCCAAATAGGCCTAATTTTATATCTAATAAATTTTCAAAGGAATTGAATGCAGGTGGTTCCATCTACCGTACGAGTCCTCAAAGAAAGATATTGCTAATTTTACCCCGCTTCCCCAGTATTTTGAAATTAGTCTCGTGACTTCCGCAGACCCCACCGAGCATATGTAGATATATAGGCATTATTTAAAAAAAACTGTGGAATTGGGGCAAAATATGTCCAATATCTCCATCAGCTGAATGTTGCGGCGTGTTGAGCCCTCTCCACTCGATTCCCAAAAAAAATCTACATAGCAAATGCTATTTTTCACTAACTACGTGTTACTCGGAGCTGAATTATGCATGTACTTTGTTTCCCACTAAGCATTATTTGAGGATTTGGCACGTATTGCTTGGGAGTATTTTTTTGTTAAGAAATCTGTAAAATTTTACCGAATTCAGCTGAACGTTTGGTAATCTAATTTAACGGATTTCGGTAAAATTTTACCGAAATCCGGATTTTTACAGATAACTGTAAAATTTCTCCGAAATCCGTTAAATCGTATTACCGAACGTTCAGCTGTTGAGAGGTCGGTAAAATTTTACAGATTTCTGTAAAACTATCTAAGTGTGTAACTTATATCCGACAATGTAAATTAAAGGGCCGCAATCGACGGTCAATTTTGGGGAAATAGTGTGGTTACTTGTATTACGTCTCTCTAGACGTCGTCTACTGTAGACGATTTAAGGTCAGCAAAATACTGTGGTGTATATGCAAATGTATGACCAATTAGCTTAGTTCCCAATTTGAGCTTATTGGACTAACTTTTCACTGCAAATATAGTAAGATTAGAGATACAAAAAGAAATTCCCGATCGATTTTCGTAAATGCTTGTAAATCGATCAGAAATTGGAATTTTATTTTTCACACCCTTACTGATGCATTTTTTTCTATTATCCTTCGTATAAATTAACATTGAGAGATCCAAAAAAGTGTCAAAATCGATCATTGCATTTCCGCCTATATGATACTAAGCGCGAGAAGTGACACTGTATAAAATGTTCGAAATAATTTTATGTTAAGCTATCTACTTCTTTTACTTGTCTGTATATGTCTGACTTTGCCTGCCGCTCAAACTAGTGTACTTTGAAGCACATCCTCTGTTCTCAGTTGAGAGGTTTTTCCCACTGGAAATTACATCGCCGAATTTCCCACTGGAAATTACATTCGACTGTATCGGAGGAATCGAACCGCGGAACCTCCGGATTAGATAACCGACGCGTTGACCAACTTCGCTGTGAGGCCCCGTTAAACCAACTAGCGTTAACATGTTCTCACGTTGTAAAATGTTACTAACTATGACATGTTCCCAGAGCACAGTACAGAACAGTAAACAAAAAAAACACACACAAACTCAGCTAAAATGTTATACGGGCTTGTCACGCTTTGATGATGCTTTAACTTGAATCAAAATAATTTTGAACCGGAACCAAGTCTTCTTTTTTTTTCTGTAAGTGAATACAGATTGATTATATTTGATTTACGGTATCTAAATTTTATAGCCGTTGCATTGAAACCACAACGGTACAAACGCAAAAAACGCTGCCATTTTCAACTATTTACAATCTGAAAACGATGGCTTATGTTGAAGGTTGTTTACCCGCAAATCTCTGAGTATACTGCTTTTGCTTACAGTTTGCCATTACAAAGTGATTTTCTTCAAACATCGTCTACCGGTTGCTGCAGCTGCTGTAGCTATCGCCGGTGCAAATGCGTTTCTCCTGAGGACGGATGCAAAAAGAGTAAATCGATAGTGGAACTAAAAAAATGTTCCATACACGTCTTGCCAAGGTACAGCGCCCATAGTTATAATGAAAAATCAGAATGAGAGAAAGTTAGAAGGGTACTATAGTTAAGGTGTTCCTGAAACTGGCGCACCTTTAATGCCGTAGCGACAACCGTATGCCTTCTGGTGGCATTGTTCGCGTGCCTAAAGTTAAAACAGATGAATCAATTATCGAGACATGATAATGACACACCGGCGATAGAAAGTCTGCGCCGTAAATCACCGCTAGCAGTAAAATAATACGATAGATTGGATGGGATGCTGGCGTTGAATACGAGAGACCGATGTTAGATCTTATTAATACTTTTGTTATGATGCAGGAAACAAAAATTGCTGGGAAAGTTTTGTATTCTAAAAGTACATGTTTTCTAAAAACTGAGACTAAAAATATCAACTTTGTTAATAATGTTTTTATAATTACGAGTTTTCCGTAATAGCAGTATTTACACCGTTTACCTTTGGTTCAATGGGCACTCACGTCGATTACTAGATTACAATGCGGAAATGATCAATATTGATTTCAATGTCCAGCTCAGTTTCAGGTAACTATATGTGTACTCAAACTCAATCAAATCCACAGCCAGCCGATTCGGAAGTCAGGTGTGTAAAAGGGTACGGAAAGAGAAGTTGGAATAATCACCGGCGCGATGAAATTGAAACTAGATGTAATTTATACATAATTACAGCACGCACGCGTCGCTGTTGAAGAGAAGCTAAAGCGAAGACAATATCGCAAATACATGATAAAACAAAACAGGCTTGACTTCCACAAAATGACTCAAGGAGCCAATGATGCGGGTTAGGCTCAAGCCGCAATGCAAGTGTTATGGGTGCAGCGAGCGTGGCATCATCAATGGCATGTATATTCGACCATCTTATGCACCATTCATTCGCAAATCAAGCGCAACCATATTGACTACTCAGTATTCACTAGGCTGTTCTATATGCGACTAATGATTCCGACTTGTAGTCATCATTCACGACAAATAAGAGGCAAACTTAGTTTCGCTTCTGACGACTAAAAAAAAAGGAGAAGCTAAAGCCACCTACATTTTGCTATCGTCATGCTTCTTTTTCGTTAAAAAAAAAGAGAATGACATCCAAACAAGAAATCGGTTGACGAAAACGAGATATCAAATACATCGATTTATCGAGCTTACTTAGATTACGTAACTTTTTGTGTGTGGGTTTTATAAACTCTCGTAGATTATTTGAAACCGCATATATTGGCACAAATTTGAAGAACCAATGTCTCAAAATAAATGCTCCGTCATGTATGTTCTTCCCAACTAACAGCTGCCACCACCTTCACGAACGATAGACTTCCTCGATTCGATTTCAGCATTTCTGGTTTTTTCCAGATCACAGTTGTATGCAATGTGTGGAGGCGACCCATACAACAGGATGCTCACCGGAAAAGGTACGCAATAGGCAGGCACCCTGACATACATAGATTCTTCACTTCGTCATCAATTCGCCACCTTAACATACCACCGACAGCAGCGTTTCTCTCAATGAACCATTCTCGCTGGTTGATTTACTAATCTAATGGGTATGACTAAGTGCTTATACTGAACTGCCGATAGGTGCGGAGCAAATGTGCGATTGTTGTGAATACGCTCAAGACAAATGTAGAAGGGTATGTACGACGATTTTGTGAAAAAAATGCACATGAGAATCCTAAGACGTTCATTAACTTGAAGCTGTAAGCGAAACAAATGCAACTGAGTAATAATATGTTTTATAGGGATAATGTTTTTTATAGGGATAGATTATATTTCAAAAAAAAAATAAGTGTTTTTAAGTATTCATTGAACTAATCGTGTTTTTGCTGTCGCATGAAACACGTAATCAATTATAATGTTTGAAATTTGAAATATCCTTCTTATCAACATGCAAACCTAGGAGTGGACCGCAATTTCTGCTAGAACCAAAGATGTGAAGAGAAAGTATTTATAGGTACGATCCAGGGGGTAAGTCACTCGACCACCTTGTGTTACCACCCTAAAAAACACAATCCGCCACACTTCAAACACACTCGCCACCACATGAAAGATAAATTCATATCTGGCACCACTTACACGAATCGATTGTTTGTTTTTGTTTCCCTCTCGCTTACACAAATGTAATTCAGACGATGCATATGTGAGCATGTATTAAATGTCTGAACCGTGCATGGTTGCCAATAAGGATAAATTTTCGATTGTAGTTTGTGAAAACACAAAAACACCTTCTGCCACCCCAGAAACACATTCGTACACGATCAACACAAACACAACGTGGCAGAGTTACTCACCCCCTGGTACGATTCTTTCAGCAGCCTGTCAAACTGAATATAAGTAGTTTGAAATTGAGAGTATGGCTTTTTGTTGCGCAGTATTCGAAGCAAACACACACACACACTTTTGCCACACATCCCCATGCGGGGTAGGTCAAGGCAGGAACGAATCCGCCACCTTGACTGGCAAAAATGTTCTCACTTTCTTCTTATTATTTAGCATTTCAAGCTTATTGCTTTCAAGATTTGCTTATTGCTTGCTCTCAACTGTTCAAACTTACATAGTTATTAATTGAGAGCCTTCGATGCCAGGTATCATTTTTGCATTAGTATAATTGTATGTTTAGTAAAAAAAACTTTCCTTACCGAAAAATGCCTAGACCAGACCGGTAATCGAACCCAGCCACCTCCAGCATGGTGTTGCTTTGTAGCTGCGCCTTTGCCGACTGAGCTGAGAGAGAACTACTTCATCGTGCTCAAATACCGCCAATGCTCAGAGCAGTTCTAGCGTTGTGAAAGTTTTGAAGTAGTTTAATTTTAATTTTAAAAAATTATTTCGACACCAACATTTCAAAGGAGCGAAACTGACAATTGTAAACAAACTGAATTTATCATTGGAATGGACGAAAACTATTTTTTATCATCATACTATAAACAATCACCAAATGGTGTTGTTTTTATGTGAAATACTATTATGAACATATTGTGCATCATGAGCGCCCCTCATTTTGTGGGTGAACGGGAAGGCGAAACTGACAGAAACAAATGATTTTAGTGTTTTCATGGTTTTTTGCTGTAAAATTGCCGTTTTTTTTTACTTTAGAGCATAAATTGTATCTAGAAACTTTTGCGATGAGGTTATCCAATGCATTTATCTTACTTTCAGCAGCTTCTAGGTAACAGTAATGTAGTACCGAAATACTAATCTAGTTAAAATGCTTTCGAGTGATATTTGTTTAATTCAATTTTAGATGCTGTATTCGTGTAAGCAGGAATACTGTTCAAGGCGAGATCTGTAGTGATTCCTTATGCAGCAAACTTTGAAGAGATGGACGCATCCGAATGAGAATGACCCGAAACTGAAGCTGTAATCAAATTGTTGGTACGATGATTATTATTGTCTTTCCTGGTCCTGCTGAGGACCGACATTCTGTTACCAGTGCAGAAGAGGAAAATTACAAATCAAATGACAATAATGCGACGTCAGTGGAGCGAGAAAAGTTCCTCACAAGCTGCATTGTGCAAATATAAGACCATCATTACTTTATAATTTGAAATATTCTAATATTTTCGCTTCAGAATCTTCGATTCAGTTTTCCTCAGTTTTTAGCTATTGCTAGTTTTGCCTTTTACCCTTCTTACATCAATAGAAGGGTATTAAGATCGCTTGAAAACTCGACTTTTTATCCGAGGCCCACAGGGCCGAGTGTCATATACCATTCGACTCAGCTCGACATGTCTGTGTGTATGTATGTATGTGTGTGTGTGTGTGTGTGTGTGTGTGTGTGTGTATGTGTGTGTGTATGTGTGTGTGTATGTGTGTGTGTATGTGTGTGTGTGCGTTACAAATAATGTCACATCGGTTTCTCAGCTATCTGTGAACCGATTTCAGTTCTGTTGACGGCAAATGGAAGCTACAACATTCCCATAGAACGCTATTGATTTTTTTTTCATTCGGACATTTCGTTACGAAGATATGAACGAAACAGTACTTGAAGGCCTATTATAATAGTAATCAAACAGTTTAGTCTCCGATTACATACTGAGCTATGTGTGTACCGATTTTAGTTTTGTTGGTGCCAAATCAAAGCTATGATATCTCCAAATAACTGGTCAAAATTTCATCATGATTGGATAATTCTATATGGAGATATGACCAAAACAATACCTGAGAGCACATAATTGTGAGATGACAATATACTCGTTGCAGTGCAAAACCGAACAAGACCAATCACACCAATCGATGCCGCTTGCATTCTATTGTGTCGTATCTGGAGCGTTGTATAGCACATACAGCGGACTAGCCACACTATGCTACTGTATAGAATTAGAGCAGCATCGATTGGCTCGAGTGGCTGGTTTTCAACTGCAACGAGTATATTCGAAAATTACACAAAGTCTCCATTTACTATTTTCAACGAATATGTACTTATTAAGTATCTTGAATCCATATCGATAATCAAAATTGTAGCTCAGGATTGAAGCTTTGTTAACGCCAAATTAAAGTTATAAAATTTCCAAATAAGTGTTCAAAATTTCATTATGTTAACTTCCCTTTTTACCCTTCTTACATCAATAGAAGGGTATTAAGATCGCTTGAAAACTCGACTTTTTGTCCGAGGCCCACAGGGCCGAGTGTCATATACCATTCGACTCAGCTCGACGAACTGAGCACATGTCTGTGTGTATGTATGTGTGTGTGTGTGTGTGTGTGTGTGTGTATGTGTGTGTGTGCGTTACAAATAATGTCACATCGGTTTCTCAGCCATCTGTGAACCGATTTCAGTTCTGTTGACGGCAAATGGAAGCTACAACATTTCCATAGAACGCTATTGATTTTTTTTTTTCGGACATTTTGTTACGAAGATATGAACGAAACAGTACTTGAAGGCCTATTATAATAGTAATCAAACAGTTTAGTCTCCGATTACATACTAAGCTATTTGTGTACCGATTTTAGTTTTGTTGGTGCTAAATCAAAGCTATGATATCTCCAAATAACTGGTCAAAATTTCATTATGATTGGATAATCCTTCATGGAGATATGACCAAAACAATACCTGAGAGCACATAATTGTGAGATGACAATATACTCGTTGCAGTGCAAAACCGAACAAGACCAATCACACCAATCGATGCCGCTTGCATTCTATTGTGTCGCATCTGGAGCGTTGTATAGCACATACAGCGGACTAGCCACACTATGCTACTGTATAGAATTAGAGCAGCATCGATTGGCTCGAGTGGCTGGTTTTCAACTGCAACGAGTATATTCGAAAATTACACAAAGTCTCCATTTACTATTTTCAACGAATATGTACTTATTAAGCATCTTGAATCCATATCGATAATCAAAATTGACGATTATATGAAATTGCTAATATTTTTGTAATTTCTCCTTTTATATAACTAACAGAAACAGGTCATTAAAGACTATTAATGGTTATATTTTAATCACATCGATGAACAGTACGTTAAGGATTGTCGAACGGTACCATTTTTAAACACAAAATATGACATATCGAATATTCCTGGACGTTCCTGGAATTTCTGATGAAAATATGTATCCAGTACCATATTGGCCACATTTGAGTTCGTAATTCTGATAAAGTGTAAGAAGGGTTCAGTCGCACCATCGGTGGATTAATTCAGGTTTTAAATGTTATCGACGCTTTTTCGTGGTTAAAAAACAAGTCTTACTTAGGCTATCTAAGCAAATGTAAAACAAGTTGAATATTGTTTCCAACTGAATTACTTTACTATAAAAATGTAATCCACCGCTGCATATTAGGTTGAGTAAACGAACATATGCCCTATAATGCAAAGTTTTCCAAAAAAATGGTTTGCAAGTTGCGATTTTAAATCTAGACTGAAGATAACAAAGTTAATCATTTTAACTAATGTTAACTGAATTCGTTTTGACTTTAATGGAAACCTTTGTAATTTCAATTTCAATTCTGTTACCTGACGGGCTTACCTTACCTTACCAATAAGACTAAAGCCGGCGTGGCCTCTGCTGTACACAGAAATTGTCTCCATTTTATTCGGTCCATGGCTGTCACTCGCTAATCTATCTATTGGTATCTATTGGGCTAATGGTAAATACTTTCTTTTCTATTGGTAAATACTTGCAAGAATGCCTGAGCAAGTTAAACTTTTTGAACGTTTTGAACAGCTGTTGTTGTTTTTAGGTTTTAGAGATAGAAAAGTGATGAGTACTCGACTTGTTTTTTAATATGATCTATTTGTTTTACTACAAGTTTTTTTATATATTTGCATTTATTTCCTTGAATTTATTAAACTGTTCATGAAAATACCATCTTCATAGTGCGTTTCTTTCTTCTTTCTTGGCATTTCAACAATCACAATAAGCTTTCAACTGAGTGTTATAAATGCATTTTCATAGCCTCCATTAATGGAGGGCTTTTGGTGCGTATACCATTGGGCTGTTCATAAACCACGTGGACTTTTCTACGCTCCATACAAAATTTCAAAAAAAAAATGTATGGAGAAAAGTGTACCAGAGGCAAGGGGTGGGAGGGTCTGAGGTTTTCAAAAATGAGTACGTTGTTTATGAACAGTTTCATTTTTCGATTAGTAGGGGAGGGTGAGATAAGACGGCAACCTTATGGAAACGCACAATAGTTAGATAACAACAATAGTGGCGTTTCAATATTTTTGATATTCTTAAAATATGTTGGTTTTTCAATTATTTCAAACAGAAGGGGTAAGACGGCCAACCTGGAAAGTAAGGTGGCCTGTTTTAAATCAGATGAAAATTAAGGGGATCAAAGTTTTATGTTGCTTAATTCAGCGGCTGCGAATTTTCTTTCAAGCTAATCCATTTCAATTTGAAGAGTATGAAAACTTATTCATCAAATCATGTTGATGATATCCATTTTGTTAGGCCCAACGCTACAATTGTATATGTACTTCTGAACTATAACTCAAACAACTGTTGTTAATTCTGGAGAAATCATTCAAACTTCAACTTTCTCTTGAAATATGGACGCATAAGAGTCCCACTGGCACTAATATTTGTTCTAGTGAGACATATATGCGTGCATTTTTTAAGTGGAAAAAATCAACTTGGAGTTTATTAAATTAATTTTCCTTTTTTTGTATGAAATTTAATTTTCAGAATGGATACTAACTACTCTAAAATATAAATGGCTAAATAAATATTTTTTCAAACAATGCATCAAAAACAGTCAAACAAAATCATTGAACGGGGCATCCGACAGCCTAAACGCTAAACGCACAGTTTCGGCGGGTTTAATTTCCGGTCCGGTCGAATGAATGTATCGGATTTGATTTTTTTTCCGAAAAGACGGCGTCATTTTTTTATCTCTGTCTCATATCATTCTTGATCGCTTAAACTGTATCTACATGTAATTGCTAGCATGCGAGCACGCAGCTGCGTATCAGTATCAAACGTTTAACCTATTTTATACATTTCTAGGTTTTTTTTTTCATTCTTTCATTTCTTTCATTCATATTCCAATCACCCTTACGTTTTTCATTATACTATTTGTTATAATGTTATAATGGCGCTGTATGTTAGATTCGTCCTAATGAAAAAAAAAACCGATATGTGACAATTGTTCTCCCATGAAATGTTCAAACCTAGCGTTTCCAGATGAAATCAGCCGGAAAATGTCAAAATCTTGCACGACCCTCTCCGATTTGGACGAAACTTTGCACATGTCTTCGGAATTGGTGATGATGGATTTTCCGCGGGTTAAGGGAATTTTTTGACTCAAGACATTTTTTTCAAAAGGGCGTATGTGTTTTGTCATGCGTATTTTTCAAAAAATCATAACTCGAAAACCGTTGGTTGTAATAAAATTGCGTCTGAGAAGAAGTTGTAGTTAATTAATTTGACTTTATGAAAAAAATATGTACACTGTAAAAAAAAATTTCATCAAAAAAATCAAAAATTAAACTTAAAAATCAATTAGCAAATCTGTCCAACGTACGATTTTTATATTTTTTTTCCAAAAAGACTTTAAGTCATAAGAAGAAGAATAGAAGTTGTTCTACGATGGAGCAACTGAAGATAAAAAAGTTCTTTGAAGTAAGAAAAATTCAAGTTTTTTCCAATTTGTTGTTTTTGCATAAATAACCATATTTTAATAATATAATACGATTCTTCTAGTGATTTTAAACAAAAATGCTCTTGTTGAGCAACATTCTATATGTACCCGTTTTAGAGATAATTTGAAAGTAATGTCGAAAAAATGGCTTTTTCCATGAAAATATCCCTTTTTCAAAAGTTAGTCGTGATTGTCCATCTTCAAAAGTATTTTTTTCAAAATGTACATACAATTTTCAACAACTATCCTTTTGACACCAAGAAGATTGAACATCTTCTTAATTAACGAAATTAACGAATCTTAATTACCAAATCAAAATTTTGAGTTTTTTTGTTATACATGATTTATTTATTTTTTCTACTATTTTAAAAAAAATGTATTTACATCTTTACAAACACTATTTCCTAACATTCCTATAAATATTATGAAAACTCAGTATTTCGTCAGTTGAAAATATTTTCGCAGCGATTTTGTTATCTGCAACTGGAATGAAGGAGTGATATTTCTGTGTACCAGGAATCATTTTTGTTTGCTGATAACTACCACCCCATTCTGCAGCTCCCTCTTCATATTCTTCTTGTGAAACATAGCAAAATGATATTTTTGTGAAATTTTCTTGATTTCTTTTAATAGCCCAATCATACAAAGTTTCGCACTTGTTATTAGATGTTCATGTTGTTTGGCCAAGCTTGCTCTTGTTGCCATTCGTTTTAATGTGCCGCCAGTTGCATCACATGGTCCCTTACCATGTGAAGTTGCGAAAAAATGCCACTCAGAATCAATGTTGTATTTCTGTTTAAACTTGCAGACGCTTGCAAATTTTTATCTATTTTTGTATTGGGAAGCAGCCCCATCAGACATAAAAATGGCCTTTTTTATATTCATTAGTTGATTTAAATACGTTAGTAATTTAGAAATAAATACTTGTACCGCAATGGTATCATGTCTTACTGATGAACATCTGATATTACAACAAAACTTAGATTTTTAAGCATTCCTGACTTCATATAATAAATAACAAACGGATGAATTGTAGCCTGTTCATTGTTCCAATGATGACTTTGAACAGCATCCTGAAGTACAAATGAATAATTCTCTGCAAATCGCAAATAATAACTACTTCTCCTTTTTTTAATGAAGACTTTGTATCTTTTAAAAATTTAGATTGCTTTGTTTTTATATAATCATGAGTAAATAGTTTTTCTAATTTATCGCTAAAATATCCAACAAATTCATCGACAGGTTTTAATAGTGTTTCTAAATTACATCTATCAGTTGTAATCCATTGTTCGAACGATATCTCAGACAAGTTATGTTTCTCAAGTTCTTTTAAAAATCTTATCTCAAATTCTGACAGCGTGGGACATTCACGACATTCGCATTCACGGAGGTAACAATATTTTGATCTTGATGATGAATTACACAATAACTTCTCAAAATGTTGATTACAATCAGTGTAGAATGAATATTTTTTTAAACTGTGAAGCATTAAATCAATATTTTCGTGAATTGCGCAAACACAAACGTTGTGAGAACCTGAAGCATTTAGCAATTTACAATGTTTTGGTCGTAATGCTGCAAAAGTACTAAATCCAATTTTATGTTCACTGACTTCTCTAAATCCAATTTTATGTTCACTGACTGAATCGAGTGAAAGTTTCTCTAAGTGATGAAAGTAATAACCGTTTTTGAATTTGTTGACACTTACCATTAGTGTTTGCAGAGACATAATCTCTTTGTCCCGGCATGGCTCTGCTGATGTCGTCCTCGTCAAAAAAATGTATCACTTGATTCTTTATATCCGGATTCAAACGATTCCCCGATCTGTCGTTGGGGGTAGCCAATACTCCATTTTCGGCTGCCAATTCTTTTGCGTGTAATGCAAGGTATTTGTTTGTTTCAAATTTGCTCGTTATCTGCTGAATCGTCCACGAATTAGGCAAAACTGTTAATATACGTATTTTATCTATCCTCGAACAATCTGGTTCTATGAATTTTTCTTTCAATTTGGAAATAATTTCATCATATTCCACAACCATTGTTTTCAATGTAGCTAACTCTTCGACTTCTTGTGGTGGTAAGCTGAATAGATATTTTCTAATACCTGCTACAATTTCGGCAAATTTTTGCCGACGGTATTTATTGTTTTTAAATTCTCTAATGGATATCGGAGACACATTTATTCCTGCAATTCCATTATTGAATAACTCAATGTTGTGTATCCTGAAATAATCCGGTAGGTCACTGTCCTGAGAAGATGCCGAGGTAATTGAAGCTGCCGATGGTATTTCCTCCAAATCGTTCCGTGATGTGGTTGGTGCTTCGCCATGTCCACCGTTTTCTGGTTGCTCTACTCTTTCGACAGGATTACGACGATACGAATATAACCGACATGAATCACAAATTCTTAATGACGTGTCCAAATGGACCGTACACTGCATGGGTAAAAGTTTTTCAATTAACTTGTCAGTTAAATTTATAAGTTTAGGCGAACACCGTCTCCCGATTTCTCGAAAAGGTTTACAACAATGCTTTGTTTCGAGTTCCATTTCAAACCGTTTTACACTTTACGCTACATATGAAAGACACTGTTAAACTGATGTCATGACTTTGTAATGTAATCCTTTTTATACGTACTAGGTACGCACTTTAGGTACATTTTTGAAATATTGGTATGTGCAGGGGTATGCATGTAAATTATATTTTCTGTCAACACCAAAGGAAATGCATGGATGGGTATAAATGGGCGTAACAATTGTATTCTTAGGGAAGGTCCATTAATTATGTCACGCAGTAAGGGGGAGGGGGGGTTTGAGAAAACGTGACGATCCATACAAAAAAATTTGAAGGTCCATACAAAAAACGTGACAAGGGGGGGGGGGGGGGGGGTTGTAAAAGTCAATTTTTGCGTGACGTAATTAATGGACGTTCCCTTACCTGTATAAACAGTTTAACTGATTAAATACATTATGTTTCTACCTGCACAAAATACGCTTGGACACTAACATGAATACTAATTATTTGTGTTTCGGGTTAGGTTTTCATAATATACTGTAAGTAAAAGCAGCAAATTTTGTCATGTTACCTACAGTAAATATCAGGAATCAGTTTGTCTAGTATTCTCGGTAATAAGAGGTATATTGTAGAAAATTTGATGTACAATTTGAAAAGAATACTTTTGCAGATGGACAATCACGACTAACATTTGAAAAAGGGATATTTTCATGGAAAAAGCCATTTATTCGACATTAATTTCAAATTATCTCGAAAACGGATACATTTAGAATGTTGCTCACCAAGAGCATTTTTGTTTAAAATCACTAGGAGAATCGTATTTTTTTTTTTTTTTTTTTATCCCCATAGGATTGCAATGATCGGGGTTGGTTTTTGAAAATTCTCAAGTGATTATGCCGGAAGGATTAGTCTATGGTGACCAAATAAACACCGGGCTTTCGAAATCAGCTCACATAATCTTCTTGAAAATTTTTGGGATTCAGTATCAGTCCGTGTTCGCGTTTTGTTGTCCAGGTATTTGTTAAAGTCCGTGTTTTTGTACTTTGTCCGTGTCATTACATTGTAAGTGATATTCGTGTCAGTGCAGTTTTTGGTATCTGCGCAATTTCATATAGTAACAGGTGTGACAATGTAATAGCTATCTCTCTTAGTCTATGCTCCCAAATGGAACAAAGTATTTGACGTTAGACTCATCGGGAAAATAAGCTGCTCTGTTGGACATGGGCATTTGTGGGCGGTTTTATAATATATAGTTATGTTTGAATGTATGATGTGTATGTAGTTTTGGAAATGTTAACTGATTTACTTACCCACACTGTTGTCATTACTTTTGATTTGTTGGGAACATACCGCTTTAGATGATACTCGCATGCATGTGCTTCGTACACGTAGGTCTTTCTTGGGCGGCTACTTGGTGTTTTTCCAACCAGAGGCTGAGATGCCTGACTGTCCATGAGAATCCGGATTGCTTCCACTGTGACCCTGCCAGGCTCTTTTTGTTTCTTTTTATGTTCTAGAAGTATACACACATATTCGCTCCTGTATGTATGTATGTATGTAAGGTAGCCACCATCCCCTCTACGACCTTGTCATGTATGCAGCTCCACTCAACAGCAAGATCAAACTGAGTTAAGCAGAGACACTCCGCGAAACCCGCGGGAACATAAGATTGTCCTTCCAACGATACGATCCAACAAATCGCACAACCCAACCCGCAACACTCACTAAGCCTTCCACGGGATGGCCCGTCAAGAAGGGCGCGCCACTCACGCTGAAACTGCTGGAGTAGAATTCGCAACCTCACAATCGAATCGGTAGGACAAGAAAATGATACTGTTCACTCCCTCCCAGACGCCGGCTGTCACACCACTCCACCGTCCAACTCCAGCCTGAACGACACCCTGACGCTCCCCCCCCCCGCCCAATACACATTCAATGTCATGTAGTAATATATAAAATATAGTGAATATTAAACTAATAAAAAAAAATATAGTGAATGATTATTACAATGATACTCAATATAGTAAGTAAATGTAAGAATGATAGTAACAATTTAATTTGTTAACCTGAAAATTAAGACAATATAGTAGCTATGAGAAAAAAAAATGGATTTAAACATATTTTACAATACTTGGAATATCCATGAATGATCTGAAATTATATAGCATATAGCAAAATTTCGAAGTGCTGTTCCATTTCCTTGAATCACAAAAACTTTTTGTAGTGAGTCTCACAGGTACTATAGCAATTTTTATCAAATGAATTTAAATGCAATAATATCATATCATTTGATATCATAACATAAAATAAAAATCGTTATAATTTAAAATAAAAATACGAGCAAGCCAGTAAAGTAAATATGTTTTAATGTCGTAATAGTCTTGGAAAAGCCGAAAACAGCAAACAATTAGGAGAAATAAACCTTATATAAGCATGAATAATGCCAAAAACGTAGATTAAGTAAGACCAGACAAAAAAAAAAAAGTCCGATAACTCCTATTGGTCTAAATCTAGAAGAGATAATGGGAAACAGGAGAGCAATGACTATAAATTATACAGTTTTGGTGAATAAGGGAAATGCCTTTTTGAGCAGAACCTGCCGTACATAATGCTTCCTACATTTTTTTTCAGTGAAAATGGCATAGAATATAGATAAAATAGCGAAGGGATGTTATAGTATAAAATGATAATACCAATCCCAACTGTATTCACACATCCACAGATTGTGATCCTGCTGCAACTATAGACGGGCCCGATCACGCACCACTAACCTTTGATAAATTATCATAACCACCGAAAAAAAACAAAATATATTTAAAATTATTTAAAAATACCTAGGAGTTCCTTGGATGACCTGAAATTACAAAGAACAGCATATCTACAACATGGATGTGCTGCTGCTATAGTGGAAAAAACAATTGATGTGATATAACCACAATGGAACTGACTCTTAGCTTCGGGTCCTGGAATCCCTACTGAGCCCTTGCGGCACGTCAAGTCGGCCAGTTCAGCGCAAGGGCACTAGGAGAATCGTATTATATTATTAAAATATGTTTATTTATGCAAAAACAACAATTTGGGAAAAACTTGATTTTTTCTTACTTCTAAGAACTTTTTTATCTTAAGTTGCTCCATCGTAGAACAACTTCTATTCTTCTTCTTATGACTCAAAGCCTTTTTGAAAAAAAAATATAAAAATTGTACGTTGGACAGATTTGCTAATTGATTTTTAAGTTTTATTTTTGATTTTTTTTGAAGAAATTTTTTTTTTTTTACAGTGTACATTTTTTTTTCATAAAGTCAAATCAATTAACTACAATTTCTTCTCAGTTAAATTTTATGGCAAAGTAGATATACATCGTTTGAACAATCAAATCAGACATCAATTTACAGCTCATCGAGCTCTCTAATTCCAACTCTATCTAGAATTATCCTAAATAAAAGCGTTTTGCCAAGTTGGTTTAAACACACAAGTATGTATATTGAAAATTGTTTTTATGTTGTTTTAACATATATCCTGGCAGACAAGTAATACAAAATACAAAAATATTCCTTATTCATACAAAAATGGTTCGATATAATCTGTTTTAGTTTGTGAAGATCGAAAATGTACATTCCAATTTAATTTCAATACGAACCATAATACCATAACCATAATAATTAGATACTGTTTCGATCAAAATTTAAGGAATTTACTATACATACAGAGCATATCGAAGAGGTTGAACATGCTGACAAGACGCCAACTGCTAACATTTGTTCGATACGACCAATACGAGCACAAAAAAACAAGTTGTTCTAATTTCTTCCACGCTTAACGATTTCTTGCATACTAAAATCAACACGTTAAGAAAACCAGCATAATTCAAAATTTGTCACGTTATTGTAAATTTTAAATGGAACTCACCAAATCGTCTATCCAGAAATGTTCTTTATCTACTCGAGACTCAACTCTGGATCATTCTACATGACAATCACCAGCTGACTCCCCTAAGATGACAGTCCCATAGGTGGGCTATTAAGTCAGTAAGAATAATTTTATCAGGAACATTTTTTTCGTATGTAAACTATCGCAGTGTAGTTCTAATTCTATATAAAATTCTATATTTCGAAGCTTTTCTGAAAATGTACTTCGTTGGAAGTTTTATGTACTTCAAACTATTTCTGGTTTGAACATTTTGTAACTCGATCATGGAGCTAACTTAAGCTTCAATGTTGGTGGTTTTTTATTTAAAAAAAAAACATAGTTTTCTACCCAACTAACAAACCACATGGATAAGACGATGCCAGTGGTTTTGTGGTGAGCGTGATTGCCACTCACCCCAGTCGGTCTGGTATAAATTCCAGTCGACACAGTTGGAATTTTCTGCGAAGAAAAATCTCTGCTCACGCCTTCTTTCGGTAGGGAAGTGAAGCCGTTGATCACCAGCCTATGGGTGGATTGGGATTGGTTCGATGTGTCGTCTCCCTGGCGTGACGAAATAGCCTCAGACTGCATGTCACGTTAATTTGATTCAAAAACAAACCATATGGCAAACTTTGATTTCTTCTAGTTGAAACACTCAGTACATGGAAACCGTCAACGCTGTCAGTAGAAGAAGGATTTGTTTAATGTACTGAACACTGATTATGATTGTTAGGCAAAATTACCAGTTTTATCGAGATCTTCAAATGTATGATATATACCTGGCAATGATGCATGATGGTTTATAGAATTCTAACACTTGCCCAGTGATTCAATTATATCCTATGATTGTTTGGCGAGTCCACTTTGGTTGCATATCAAATTGCAAAGTTATAATAACAATGGCGCGCCATCATAAAATTAGCACTCGAAAAGGTCACTGCGGCGGTAGCATTCAGGTATATGTATACTGCCGTGAAACGCATATGAGTCCCATATGAATAGGAAATCAAGCAAAGATGGGACTGATATGCGTTTCACGGCAGTATAGCAGGTACCCACCTTGCTTGTTAACATGTATGCATTCCGGTTTACTAATGGCTTAACAAGCCAGTTTGGTCAGATGATGTTAGTCCGAAAAGTCATAGATACGAACATGAGATCACAATTAAGATTGTCTCATGGAGCATCTACTTATCTGTATCCCAATTTTAAACTTATTATTACGAAAAATAATACATATGATCGCTATTAAGATTGGATTGTAATTGCTTGCCATCACTCGTGATCTTCTCTCGAGATTTACCAAGAACTGCTCAGCTGCTTTTAAACGGAAGCCAACTTTTTATATAAATCTATTATTAAACTACTATCTAATCGTCTAATCGTCAATAGTCTTGTATCTAGAAAAACTCGTCCCATTGTTCATATATTCATCAACTGCTAAGCTGACAGATTGGAGAGTAAGTATATTAACAATCAATGTGAGTGCGTTGATATGATAACATATAATAACAAAATTAGCTAATGGTGATAACTAAATTTGCCAATATTCGATAACAGCGTGAATCAAAATGATATCTTTCTGGAAGGTGGAATGATCACAAAACAGAATACCAGGAAGCCGAAATAGACAAAGGACAGAATTCCAAAAGGCCGAAAAGACCAAAAGGTCATAATCATTTCTCGCTGCACCGGAAACTAGAGCAAACGAGCTAAAGAAGGAACACTAATATAAAAGATTCGGTTGAAAATGGCAGAGGTGGTGCCATACCTGTTTTCCCCCCGATTTTTTTCTGTCAATCCAACTGTACACATTTAATTATTATTACCTCTGAAGCAGAGAATTTGAAGTATCTGTGTGTTGATAGTATCCCAAAGTTGTCCCCCAAAGTTGACAGTATCCATGTCAGATACCCTTTGTTAAGGATTGTCTAATAGTTCATTTCATAAACTGAATATATGGAATTTCCGTTAATTACTGATGAAAATAAGTATCCAGAACCATATTCTCCAGAACCATATTTTGATTTTGTAATCCTAGTAATGTGTATAAATGGTTCAGTCTCATCGGTGGATAAATTCGGGTTTCTCTTCATGATTTATCTTTTTAGTTTTATGTGTGTGCTATCATATTATGTAAGTAGGCTATGATAAGAAAATGAATAATAAATCAGATTATTGTGTGTAGCCAAAGAGTACGGAAGTATTTACTACAAGGTGTCACATCTAGTGTCACAATGTGTGTTTCAGTTCTTCCAAATTTCGGGACCTTCCGCGTTTCAACTTTTTTAACTTTTCATCTTTCAGCATTGTGGTAGTGCAGCCATTTGGGCATTCCGCCTTTAAGCTCTCAGCCTTCCGGGTTTTCCGTCTTATGATTTTCTACCTTTCTGTGTTACGTCTCTACGTTTCGATTTGGGATTACTTAATTTTTGGCAATGACGAATGTCTTGTGTATTGCATTAATATATTCGTGGATCGCGTTTTCGTTGTTGTTATTCAATGATGATGCACTTCCTTTAAAAGTGACTGAGGTTGTGATAACATTACAAGTTCCAATAAAAAATCACTGGTACAAATGGGCAAAGGAAGTTTCATGAAAAGAAAAACTCATACGAAACCGGTAAATACAACTGTTTGCCTGTTCATGATCAAAATCAGTAATGCCTACATAGATAAGCTGAAAATTATAGTTTCTCCGGATCTGTTTGTTATGGGAGAAAAAGTTAAAATTGATCAAAGAACATGTATAAAAATGCAGAAAAAAGGAAAAACATACAAACGAAGGAACCATAACAGCTGAAAGTAAAGCAAGCAAAATTGAATCATTTTCATTGGCGACAGACATTCTGTTAGGTAGAACGAGACATTTTTGCACTGAGCCTAATAGTTTCCATTACATATTTTCCAAATGAAACTCTAATTTTGCATTTTTCAGAATTTGGTCATGCTTCGGTTGAGACTTGCCTTGACTTGTCATTTTTCGTGAGGTGCATTCAATGTTAATGGAAGATAACTGGTGTTCCAAAACAGCAAAAAATAACTACAAGCTACTATCTAAACGAACAACACCGTCTTTAGTTCAGCACGGGTCATTGAACTATTCTATATAGATTGGCAGATCAACCAAGGAAAATTAATGTATGGATACAAATTTTAGAATGGTCTAGATGAATCATCATCTGAGGAGCAATATTGCTAACTTGGACAATATGTTTGCTAGTTTTCTTTTCTAAAAACTTAATGCACATGTTCATTCTAAATGTGTGCGACATGTCTAGCTGTATTTCGGTGACAGACCCGTCAAATCATTCAACTTAACCTCCGTCGTAAAAGTCATTTTAAGCACCAACACCACCGAATCTTGCGGATGCACTCTCACTATACTTGTCTCTCGAATGTGCGATTTCGATTCCGCAAATACCGACGATGATTCATGTGTTTTTTTTTTTCGTATTCCGCACCGTTCACTGTAAGTAGAAAATTATCAACAGGACAAACATTTTCTAATCGAGTTTCATTTTTGCTCAGCACAACAATTCGAAAAAAAAATATGCAATACCTATTTACCGTAACTTTAGTAGCAAAATAACTTCTCCAGCTGTCAAGACAGAATTCGGAATCGAAAAACGCACACCGCGAAGCAACGTAGGATCTCCTGTAGGTACACTGCTATACGGTTTGTACCACACAAACGAAAGAGGTCAAATTCTTTTTTGGAAAATGCCACAACACTAACTCTTCTTCGCTCTCCTATGAAATTCACATTCTCTCATCTATTCCCCACTGAAACCGCGAGTTAAGCATATAAATACATACAAACAAATCGAACAAGACTCGATGGTTAGGGTGGTGTGCTCTTTGATTCGTAACTGTTCGGTCTACATGTCTACTCAACCAGATATTATACATCAGATTACAGCAGCAGCTGAGTTTTAGTTTACTTTGACAAGTAGTTGAACTGTTGAAGATAAGATAACTGAATAGCTAAGTAAATAACAGTGCACAAAAGATAATACTTGCACTGTATAGTAATGCTAATTTAATCTTTTCAAAAGGATCCTAATGAATCATACCGTTTGTTGCAGAGGGTGCTTCTGAAAAACAGTAAAAGGGATGAGAATCTCTTTACATAAATTTGTCGGCGACACATTTTATGAAATAATGTTTTGAGCTTTTGTAGGATCTTGGCTGCATATTCTTGTTAACAATTTAAATCTGTATTATTGATAATTTAATCATCTAGAAGGAGCATTAATGCTTGAGGTTTTAAATGAATGTAGATTACATTCACTGAAAAGCATCTAGAAATTCGAGAAACGATTTGGAAACGATGATTCATAACTAACAAATCAATCATTTTAAATATGATAACACATTAACACTTCTAATATCGAATTCGTTTTCGAACCTAGGTTGGCGCTAGTGCCAACCTGCGATACCCGAACATATTGTCAGTGCGAACCTCAATCCGATACGAGTTACAAATAAAACCATGCACACTGACTTTCAACACACAACAATTTTGATAACCGATCCAGGTTGGAACTGAATCAAAAACGATTTCGCTATAAGACTAAGTACCATATAGCATAGCATAAACCAGCGCACAATAGCGTAGGTGGTACAAGCTCCGAACTTTTATCTAAAACTAAGTAACATATACGCTTTTAATGGCTAAAAGACATAGAACATACTTCAAAAGGATCAATCCTAGGTGTCGTTGTACAGTAGATAAATTGGAGGTCAGATGGAAATGGCAGGAAGAGGGGAATAGCATCAATGAGTTTTGGGAACTACTCATCGTTGACACTCCCAAAATCGGTATACAACGTTGAGTCGGGCACGTTATGAGAATGACGGACGACAGCCCAGGAAAATGATTTTCAACAACGAACCATGTAGCAGAAGAAAAGAAGACACACTAGATGTATCGATCAATGGCGATAGCGAATTACATCTTTAAACCATACAGAACGGATAGAACTTTTTTAGGCAAGGACGATAACATGAAGATGGTAAGCTTTTGTCGTCATTTAGGCATATCAAATCGCAAGTCTTCTATCCAGCAAGGCCCACCCTAGCGTTTATAAAACGTACACACGTTTATGCGATCTCTACAATAAAACATGTATGTATTAGTACGAGGAGATACAACTTACTCAAGCAAAAATTTCTCTGCAGGCTCGGGTCTGTTCAGTGTTCCACCGTGTAGGAAAAACGAGATGAAAAAAAGCTAGAAAATTTCTGCTACCACACACTTCCGGGAACTTAAATTCGGCTCTTTCGATGTTTTCAATCTTTCACTGATAATAAATCAATCACTAAAGGATGATATTATTGATATATATGATTGAGCTTTCCACTGGAAATATACGAGAACTTTTCACTTCAGCACATAATCCACCGTATGCATATCTGCCGCATTCAGCGAAAAAGATACGTACACCGCGAGACGACGTCTTCTTGTCTTGTGATTAGAGCGAGTTCGGATTTCAAACTGCCGTCTGTCGTTCAATTCTCTGAGCTCTATCTCTTTCTCTCAAAAACCCTCTATGTCGTTTTAATTGCTCTGAATCGGGTTTTAAAACACTGCTGTAAAACAAACATTCCAAATACTGGTCGTTGTCGGATGTGTTTCAATGAATGTCAAGTCAATTAAACACTGACTACCAGATTATGTTACAGCGCGCTTATTTGAACAAAAACCTTGTATTTACCTCGACTAGGGAGAAAAATTGCAAAAACTCTACACAGTTCTACACATTCCGAACAAAAGTCTACAAATACGACAATCTGGCTGATAGTATGCAGTACACGCTATTTCGAAACAATCCAAATTTGAGTACGATGGACTCAAATTCGTCGGAAGTATGGCTACCCAAAAGTGAGTAAAGATGATTAGAAGTAACACGTTGACAATAGCTGTGTTGTTAAATTCACCAATTGCCTTTGGTGACTGAATTTGATGAGTTGCGCTGTCAGTTTTTGTATCATATCGTGCAAACGTGACACATGATTCATGAGTTTGAAACACAGTTTTTGTTGCACATATATTTGAGGGTGTGCGTGTACTGAAATAAATTTATTGATTTCGTACACACTCACACATGATACACTGAGAAAAAAGATTGGTAAACACAAACATATTCTAGTTTCATTTAACCGGAATTTTACGTTGGATTGGGCACAAACATCACATTAGTTTGATTTGACTACCTACGGTGGTTAAAACAAACCAAAATTTTGAGTAATTGTTTTGGGAATTATGCAGTTAAGTTCAACTGACATCCGGTTGAATTAACCATTATGTTGGTTGTTTTATTATGACAGCTACAAAAACAAACAGATTTGTTGGTTGATTCTACCAACGCTTATTGTTTGTTTCAAACAAATTTTAGTATCATTCAAAGTGCATTGCTGTTTGAAATAGCAAATGAAAACGGTTGAATCAACAAACATTTCCGTTTACATTCACCTACATTTCTACTGTTATTTCAAGAATATTTATTTAAATAAAATACTAATTAGAAACCTTAAGTGCACATTTACAATAGACTTCTCTTTGAGAGAAATCTACAAATGTTAATGCCAGCTTTTCTACTATTTTCAGGGTTGTTTTTAAATTAAAATATTAAATATTTACCTATTGTTTAGTGATAGCGCCAGAGCATGCCGCACCGGATGATAGAATATGAAATAAACCTATAAAAAAGTCTGTTTCAAACTCAATTTTTAATTGTTTTTTCTCCTAACGAAATATCAGTTTGATTTTACCGCCGCTCTGGTTGAATCAATCTAAAATTTTAATTTGTTTCCCTGGGTGAACGCAACCTGTGTTTTGGTAATAATAAATCCCTCTCAAGGTGTAAACAACAAAAATATTAGCTTAGAACAACCATAATTTGTGGTGTTTTGTGGTAATATATTAAGGTAGAAACAACCAACCTACCTGTTTGTGTCAAAACGAAATCGTTGGTTTGAAACAAAAAAACGGGCTTTTAAAACAACCAGTTTTTAAGTTTGGATGTCAACCAACAAGTTTGTTGTTTCAAACGGGACTGTTTTTTTTTCCGTGTAGTGGGAACTAAGGACAAAATCAAAATAAACTAAATTTGAAATCAACATGGAGTAAATATCTCGGTAGGCTTTGCTCCAATCGAGCTCCAATCATATTTGAGTTAATCTTAGTTTTTTCTGAATTCTATACAGTACATTTAGATTTTGAAACATATTGAAATATATTTTCATGAGCTGATATAGGGTAGGTAACGACTTAAGCACCCCGAGACCCTATTCCAAGCACGGGGTTAACGTTAACCTACAACGCTCATTTTTTGCACTATGGTGCTTCACTAGATGGAATAGGGTCTCGGGGTGCTTAAGTCGTTACCCACCCTAGTTTCGTTTGGATTAAAAATTATTTTTCAAACTGTAGAACGAAGGAAACATCTTGGAATAATTGGAATTTGTTCAACTATACATCACGTAAGACGTAAGTTGGGTTAATACTTTAAAAATCTTAAACCCTTGCTACATGTATAAAATATATACGGTTAAGTTTAATAAATAATTTGTTGATACTTGATCATTTATATAATATAACTCATAATAATAATATTGATTAAATTTGTTTAATTATTTTTTGGATTTTGTTTTTTTATTTTGTATATATTGAATTATATTTTATATATTATATAAAATCACAAGTTTATTAGTTCCTCTGCAAATTCACCTACTTGACCAGCATTCGGGCACGACCGGCCCGGGTATTGCTTTATAATGGGTCACCAGTTTTTAAACATCGAAGATGTATGTTAGTCCCAAACATCATCTGTTAGTTCTTTTTGTTAATACAGCTAATCTGGCAATAACGGAATTGCATGCGTGGGTCAATCATGCTCATGCTCATGCAAATAGTAAATCCGAGCAAATGTTTTTTTTTTTGGGAAACGAACCTATGTGGTTAATCCAAGAGTTACATTTTTGTTTAATGTAAACCAAGCAAATAAAATTAGCAATTGCTTTAACTAGATTTATTTGATTGGCTACAAATTCTGAGCCTAACAATTGTCCGCAGGCAAAGTAAAAAGAAATATAGTTTTTTTTTGTACATCTATATTTGTATAGATGATCAACATTAAAGGCCGATCCGAAATTTTGATCAAAATTTATATAAAATTTGCGAAACGAATATGAGCAGTGAGTTCACTTTGGAATGTTTAATGCCATTCCAGTAGAAATATTAATAACAAGGTGGCGAATTTTTTCCTGCCTTGACCTACCCCGCATGGAGATGTGTAGCATAAATGCATACGTTTGCTTCGAAACACTGCCTAACAAAAGCCCTACACTCAATTTCAAAACGATTTCTATTCAATTTTCAAAACTTGCCTAGCTCTATCCGACCTATCCACACTTTCTCTTCTTATGGTTCTAGCAGAAATTGCTGTCCATTCCTAGGGTTGCATGTTTATAAGAAGGATATTTCCAAATTTCAAACATTATAATTGATTACGTGCTTCATGCAACAACACAAAACATGATTAGTTAAAAGAAATATTAAGGTTTCTCAGTTTATTTCCATAGTTACTACTGCTTTTTTTGCCTAATTTGTCATGAAGACATTACACAAGTACCATACCAAATCAGTGCTGCAACTGAAATTCCATCACCTTGAAGAAGAATACTTTAATTCAGCGGTTGGCACTGGCGCCGTCATGCTGTCCGTATTCTAATCTTTCTTACGGTCTATATTTTCACAATTCACAATAACCATGACAGGTTTCATCGTAGTGATTTTGTGTTCATTCCTCCATTTCTAGTACATATCTTGTAACTCTTCGTTCGTATAAACACTGATATGCACCTGTAAAAGATGATAGTTATGATTCTCACAACCGATTGAATAATGAATCAATAAAAACAACTAACCTTGAAAGTTTTAAGTATAGTCATTGGATCACAGCAAGAATAACAACGATAACAACAACGCATAGCATAAAACATAATTGTTACTGAGAGCAACATAATTCACTTCACTCCACTTCACCGGTATTTTGCTAACCTCCACCCGATGGTACATTCGTCGATGAAAATCCATCTGGCCGCGTACACTCTCCGTCTCTTTTATCTTGCTCTTAGATTTTTTTTACAAAAATGGCTAACATCAACCATTTTGAGCAAGATAATAAATAAAAACGTAACGTAATATAAAAAGTAAAAATTACTAACAACTGCACAAGCACACTGTTTCCAGCACATCACTTTTTTCTCCATCAGCTTGTTTTTGGTCTTATTTGAACTGTCAAAAACACATCTGCCTTCTTCCTTTTGCTCCACTTCACAACTCAACAGCTCACCGTGATCCACCTTATGCCTGGGACAGACATACAACGTACAGCGTTGTACGAACTGTCAAATACTTTAATCCAGTACAGAAAAACACGTACTAGACTAAAGCAGAGTCGATAAAGAAGAGTTGCGCAAAGAGTGAAACCAAATCTACCTATCGGAGCTACCTATCGACCATCCCATCTGAATTATACATGCACGCAAAATGAGAACTAATCAAAATAAGTGTTGCATGTTCTTCTTGTCGTGACTCTTTCTAGGGACTCTAGACTAAAGGAGTACAACGCTGTACGTTGTATGTCTGTACCAGGTATTACGGTGGATTGATAAGCTGCATGGTGGTTGCATGTGAGCTTTTATTGTGTTGCGTGACATCGCTGTGACATTTCCAGGCAAACTCATCAAAAAGCGACTGGTGAGAAAAACAACAGCACTAATTTGTAAACATCGATCGAATTCAAGTCGATGTTGACTGTTTGTCTTCTTACCACTACGAACTATCTTTACTCACTTTTGGGTAGCCATACTTCTGACGAATTTGAGTCCATCGTACTCAAATTAGGGTTGTTTAGAAATCAGGGAGCTGGCGAGAAGTCATTTTGCTTTAGCCAACATCTCTAACATCCAAACGTCAAAAGATTCATTGTTTGTAAACAATACTGGGGCTCGTACCCGTAGAAAAAAACGTCAGACGGGCCTTATTCAAATAAGGCCCGCGATATGTTGCATACTGTCAAACGTTAGTAACAAGGATAGGGTTGCCAGGCCCCTGTTAGAAATAGAGTGTACACGCTATTTCCAAACAACTTAAATTTGAGTACGATGGACTCAAATTCGTCGGAAGTACACACAAAAAAGAAATATTGTTTTATTAAAAGCTTAGCACTTTACCACCGACAAACCGACATGAAACTCAATCTTCACTATTGATCAAGAATCCATAACGATCGATTCAAATGTGCAGCGATCCCATCTGTCAAAACCTATAGAATCATGTTATCTAGATCAAATAAATGTGTCCAGAATAGCTCAGCCATGAACCTTTTTACCAAGGTCCCAAGAGAGTTCGTGGCTTCAATAAACGGTTTCAGCGAACACGAAGATAGATGTCAGTAATATGATTTGAACAGAAACATTGAGACATTTTCTATTGTCATTCATGTCGGTTTGTCGGTGACTTTACTTCTGAAAAGAGTTTATTTTTCATTAAATTAAAAGTAAAATCATCTACTGCGAAAGTTTTGTGTTTGAATTGAAAGTATATTTTTTCGGTTCAGTGTGTAAATTTAAAAGTATGTTCTTTTACCATGAAAATTGTAGAACTGTCAAATCCACCAACACAAACGAAGTCGTCGTATGGATTTTTTCTCTATACTGTCAAATAATACATAAGCTCCACATTCAAAATGTTCCTCGCCCCAAGGAATCGCTCATCAGGAAAGTTCACAAACTTTCGGTGTTATTAAATTCCGAACGGACCATGCAAACGGAATAGGCCATATAATAATAGGCACTGATAATAATCCCATTTTTGTTTTTGCAGCGGTGCCACAAGCGACGACGAGCGGCAGCAGACGCTACACTCATAAAAATCTGCATATTATATTTATGTGCAAAGCACATAAAATATGACCAGTTACTTTTGCATATGAAAAACATGTGCGGCGTAAATGAAATCTTGTTGATTCAATCAAGATAGATTTTATTAGCGGCTGTTTTGATTTGTATTGCCAGTCTACTGATTGTTAAGAGATATTCGGATGATATGTATTGGATAGTTTAATATTATTATTGTTAAATTTATTTCAAATTCTAACAATTGCATTTAAACTATAGCATAAATCAAAAATTATATCATAACTACTTTTGCATTGTTTATTTTTGAATAAACATAATTTTGACTAAAATCCAAAAGTCGTTTTCGTACAATTACTCAACTGAGATAATCTCACTGCCGGAATGATCCGTACCAGTGTCCGGCGAATGGTTAGCCTCCGGACCGCCGTCTTGGTCTTCGCTGCACAGCCACTCTCCAGCCACGTCAACTTTTGCAATTGCAATCAAATCCAATCCCTGAAATAAATAAAGAGCCTATTTGATGATTATATATGTTTAAAAAGTCAATTATCAAATCTTACGTTTTTCTTTCGCCAGTCAGTGATACGGTTATATAGTGCGTCCCAATCGCAAAACCAGCCGGAAGCTTGCAAATCGTTGACTAGTTCATCTTTCGTAATATGCTCAAGCTTCTCAGTGGTGTAGCATAATTCTGTTAAGAAAAAATAACATGGAATTTATAATTTAGTAAATAACAATAGTATAAATTATTATTTACCTGTTAACAGTTCCAGAAGTTCGACCGGCAAGTTCAATTTATCTAAAACAAATTCTGCAAATCCTTTCAACTGCGCCATTTTGTAACGTTTTTAGCTTAGGCTAGGCACTCACTAGATTGGCGGAGGTGTGGCACTAAAACTAATTCAGAACACCATGTCGATGTTGTATGGCATGAGACGGATGTCGCGACGATGTTTTGACACGCAAGAAATTATGGATAGATGTCGCCTCCGCCTTGGTGCATGGACTATGTTTTTGTTCTGTTCAACTTTTGATTTCTATGCATGATGCACTCACATTCTAATCTACGCATAATGTTATTCATTAGTACCACACATATTTTTTATTATCTGCACATAAAATGTAATTTTATTCCCGCGCGTATAATCTATGTGTTTTACGCACATGAAAAATATCAGTCTTTTAATTTGAGTGTAGATCTGGCTCAGGGGAATTCGGAAGATATGGGGAAAATGTTTCGACTTGCATCTTCCGGGATGGAAACATTGGCGATTGAACGACGCCAACCTCCGATCTCTATGAAACTTTTAATAATTCATTTGAAAATTAAAACCTTTTTATGTGAAAACCATTTTTTCTTTCAATCAAAACAGCATACATTTATTTTGATTGCACAGCACGGACAGAAATGATGCATGATTGATATAACTTTTGCCATAGTTATCCCAAGCTTCGAAGATATTCTTGACATAGTTAATTTAAATGGTTGTTTGAAAATGATTTGATGTTTACATCAAGCATATATTTCATTTGAATCAACGTTATTGAACATCAACCATTAAATGCTTAAATCAAGCATACATGTCATTACTTGAATCCGTGTTTATCGTTGAATTACTCATACTGGAAGGTTAAATAGGGCATATAGCAGCTCTACTGAGCCTCGTGGCTGCCATCCGCACTCAACGATAAAGCGAAGGAAAAAAATATCATGGCGGCGGCAGATCACTCGGTTGACTTGGACGACGACCTGGTTGAAGAGTTTTATGTTGACGTAGAAGTGCTAGAATTATTGAAGTCGTGCTAGAATTATTGAAGAATTATTGAAGAGTTTGTAGGTATGTAAGCAAATTGTAACTATTCTTTAAAGTAGTTTTAATGAATTTTGATTTCAGCTAACGGGTACGACATTGATGCGCTATAATTAATCGAGCGTGAAGAAGTCGAAGTAATTTGCTGTCCACTCCTAGGGTCGCATGTTGATAAGAATGATATTTCCAATTTTCAAACATTGTTATATGTTGTTTAATTTCGTAATATCCAAAGAATATGTGCTAATTGAGAAAACGTTCCTATAATGGTGGTATTTTAGTGCAAAATGTTCCAATTAGAACATATTGCACTAAAATACCACCATTATACACACTTAGAAAAATTTACAGTATTCGGTAATTTTTTACCGAACTTTCAACAGCTGAATGTTCGGTAATCTGATTTACCGGATTTCGGTGAATTTTTACAGTATTCCGGTAAAAAAATTACCGGAACTTGTCAAATTTTACCGAAATGCGGTAAATCGGATTACCGAACTGTTCAGCTGTTGAAAGTTCGGTAAAAAATTACCGAATACTGTAAAACTTTCTAAGTGTGTAGGAACTTTTATCGTAAATTTAACGATTTTTTTGATTTTTGGAACCAACCATAACATCATTTGAACGAATCTCTGTGTATGCTTAAACCAACCATCTGATACCATTAGTTCAACCCTCAAAATAAGGCCAAACTAAACATAAACATTATTGAATTTATCATGAGAATCAGAGAGCTGTCAAATCATCAACAATGAATATTGTTGATGTTAGCATAATATGGTTGATTCAACCCTATTTCATGCTCTAATTAGATCATCAATTCTGTTTAATTGAAGCTTTCATTATTCTTCGATCTATTGTATTATGCGTGAAACAATCTCAAAAAAGTATTATATAAAAGTCAATGCACAAATATGCTTGATCGGGACCGGAATATTATTGATATGACTTTATTTTTTTCTCCGTGAATACTTTCTAGTTGAAAGTTCATTTTCAAATAAAAATAATTTGCTTTCATTTTGAAATATGCAACGGAGTGGATTTGACAGTTCTACAATTCATATGAAAAGAAAACTTTTTATGTTAAAAGTTTTTTTACAGCATACTTTTATTTAAATTGCACGACACTTTCTGGATGAAAGTTTATTCTGGAATAAAAATAATTGGCTTTTATTTTCAACGATGCCACGGTTTCGATTTGACAGCTCCACAATTTGTTTTAAAAATTTCAACTTTTAAATGTAGAGCAGCAAAATTTTGAATTGACGGTTTGAAGGTTTTGGTTTTGAACACACTTAGAAAATTTTACAGTATTCGGTAATTTTTTACCGAACTTTCAACAGCTGAACGTTCGGTAATCTTTTCGGTAATTAAATCGATTACCGAACGTTCGGTACTCGAATTTTTCGATGAGCTGTCAAAAAATACCGTACAGTTCGGTAACGGGAGATTTGAGTTCGGTAATCTTTGTAGTCTGGTACCGAAACGTTTCGGTATTTTTGTTTGTTTTTATCGTTTAACACCAACGTATTCGAATGTTTGTTTTATTAACAAAACTATATTTGTTGTTAATTGTTTATTTTTTTTATTTATTCTTGTTCGGATATATGAACTTAAATATGATAATTAATAATGACTCAAATCCGGAAACATATCCGGAGACATGTTCCCGGCAAGAAAAACATATGAACACTGGAGAAACCTATGAAGAATTACGAAAAACCTCTTTGAGTCGAGGATCCTGCTCCTTCAGCTGCTGGTATACCTGCTCCATAACCGTTAATTTTGGGTTTCCGCCACGAGAAGAAAACTTTTTAATTTAAACTTTCCAAACCACCTTCTGAAACACAACCGATCACTGGAACCACGAGACTTCATAGAAAATGGCCTACAGTTTGACATATAATAATACTTTACCGGGCTCCGGTAATTCAGAGTTCGTTTTACGTTTTTTCGGTAAAGTGGTAACCGTATTCAGTGATTGTTTGTTTTTACCGTATGGATTGCATTTTTTTCTACCGAATACTGTAAATAAAATACAACATAACAGATCGTTCGGTAAAGCGTGACAAAATTACTGTTTACCGAAAAATCGGTAATACTTTATGTTTACCGAAATGTTTCGTCAATTTTTTTACCGAACAGCAAACTCGAGTTTAAGTGTGAAAGTAAACCGCTTTCTACGAAAAAGAACCAATGCAACTTTTCAATTTTGGCAATGTTTTTTTTTTTAATTTTAATAATCATTATTCTTTGTGTGTATGGCTACCCAAAAAAAGTAAAAATGGTTAGGATTAACACATAGACAATTAGTAAATATCGATTGGATTCAAGCCGATGTTGACTGTTTGTCATCTTACCTCTAAGAACTATCTTTCTTCACTTTTGGGTAGCCATACTTCCGACGAATGTGAGTCCATCGTACTCAAATTAGGGTTGTTTAGAAATAGCGTGTATGCAGTATGACAGTAGTGCTGTTGTTTTTCTCACCAGTCGCTTTTTGATGAGTTTGCCTGGAAATGTCACAGCGATGTCACGCAACACGATAAAAGCTCACATGCAACCACCATGCAGCTCATCAATCCACCGTAAGGTGCCCAAGTAACCACAAGCATTATATCATAACACTAATTCGACCGACTATCAGCAACAGTAATACCATATCACATTTTTTCAACAACTCCCATGCTATGTAGCATTACCTATACATTAAACATGTTATGATGCATTACTATATTTCTACAAACAGCTTAACGTTAAATACGCATTAAATGATCCATTAATGCATTGTCTCAATAAATGCTTCATTGCTAGCTAAAAAGTAGCATTGGTGCAATATCATCTGGATGACGTTTTCCAATTTCACTTTGGAAATGAAAAACATATGCTCGAGCTGAGCTGCCTGTCAGATTCAGAATCGTCACCTTCATTCTCCTTAACCAGAAAGTTTGATTCTTAAAATTTCAGCAAAAAGTATGGATGCATTATTGGGAGCCACGGGTTTTTCTGGTTGTTTATATTCAGAGGACGGAGCTGTCCTCATTCATCGTCAAGCGTCGGTTTCACGCGCATGTCAATTTTGTGAAGGCGAATTTTCGAGTGTTTCTTTTTTCGATCGATTTTCCGGAAAAGTTATTATAATCAGTAAATTTTGGGAAAATACTTGTGTAGTGACTTTTTATTAAATAGTGAAGTTAAAAAACAGACATAGAGTAAAAAAAAAATCAACTAGTGATAAAGCCCAGAAGGCGAAAGGGACGCCATTGTGCTAGCGCGGTGTAACAAAGAAAAATAAAATGGCCGAACCGAAGAGAGAAGAAAAACAAGATTAAAATGGCGTTCACATCGAACAATGGGCCTCCCGGAGGGGGCACAAACGGAACATTTTCCAAACTCAACATTAACACTGGAGCACCAACATCAACTTCAGCGACAGTACCGAAAATGAATTACCAGTATGAACAAATGGACCAGGGTCCCTACCGGGTAATGGTAGAGCTTATCGACACCCAAAATGGAGACATCCGGATCAACAAACTAACCTTGGCAAATGCACTACGCAAAATGATGGCTTACAAGACCCACATCGTTGACATGAAGAGTATCGGCCGGAACAAGGTAATGGTATACCTTAATAACTTCCAGTTGGCAAACCGTCTCACAAATGATGAAAATTTGAAAGCGAAAAACTACCGAGCTTACATCCCGAGACATTTGATCTCAGTCACTGGAGTAATTGCGGGTGTCCCTCTGGATATAACCGAGGAGGAGATCATGGAAGATATAATTTGTGAATACCCGATCTTGCAAGTGTACCGGATGAATCGATACATCAACAATAAAAAAGAACCCACGCAAAGAATGAGCATTACTTTTAGGGCATCAAAACTTCCGGAGACAATAAAAATTTTCCACTGTTCGCTCATGGTAAGGGCCTTTTTCAAGAAAGCAGTTCTTTGTCTGAAGTGTCTACGCTACAACCACAAACAAGAAAACTGCAAAGGAAAGCGCAGATGCCAGCAATGCTCGAAATTACACGAAAACGACGAAGAATTTCAAAACTGTCAGAAACCGCAACGCTGTTTACACTGTAGAAAAGAACACAAAACTTCAGACCTGACATGTCCAGAACGTACTCGACAGAACAACATTCAAGCTATTCTAGCAAGGACTAGCCTGACAGCAGTGGAAGTTGTCGAACAGTTCCCGATCCATACACAGAACTACTACGAAGCCTTGGTTGAATCGACACAAGATCCAACACCAGCAGAATCGTATGCCGAAGTGACCACACAGCAATACAGACCACGGAACAATATCCAGCGACGAAAGAGAGAAGGAGTCAGTCCAAGCCCCAGCAACATTGGGGACCAAGTAGTGATATACAGAGAGAAGAAGCAGAAGACAGCCGAAGAACAACACAACGGGACCGCACTGTATAATAAATACAAAACAACGGAAGCAGAGAAATGGAAAACACAACTTCGACAAGCACAATATGCAAAGAACCAAGAAGGAAACAACAAACAGCCCACCCCATCGTCGAGCATCATAATTCCGACGAACGGTGCGGCATCAACAGAAAACGAAGATTTCTCGATGTTCATTTCGAACATGATAAACGAAGGTAGGATCAATGCTAAAAGTTTGGAATTTAAAAAGAATTAAAAAAGTTAACAAGTAAAAATTAATAAACTATTAAACTAATAAATAATTAAAATACAAATAAAAGAAAATATGAAAATTTTGCAGTCTAACGTACAAAGTTTCAGGAAAAATAAAGATGAGATTTCTAGGGTACTGAACCAGCAGAACTACGACGTAGCAATTCTGACGGAAACCTGGTACAAAGTAGAGGAGGAAACAACAAGAGTATACAACCTGAGTGGATACCATAAAATTGTGCACAGCCGTGCTGATGGATATGGAGGAGTAGGCATCTACATTCGAAATCAGTACAACTATCAAAAGCTTCAGATAAAGAACCAATCGGAAGAGATACAGATAGCAGCAGCTAAAATCCTAAAAACGAACACCGTGGTAGCAGGAATCTATGTGGCACCATCTATAACGACCAAAAAATTTGAAGCGGAGCTTCATGCAATCTTGACGCAGCTGAACACATATCCTAAGGTATTTTTTGGAGGAGACGTAAATTGCCACCACACTGCATGGGGAGATGAAAAGTGTGATCCTAAAGGAACACTTCTAATGGACCTCATCAATGGATCGAACCTGATATTGCTCAACACCGGAGAAAAAACGTTTGTGCCGTTAGAACTTGGAAGGAGATCTACAGCCATCGATATATCATGCTGTTCGGCGACCATGTTTGGGGATTTGATCTGGAAATTGATTCCGGAAACAATTGGAAGTAGTGAACATCAACTCATAGAAATTTCAGAAAAGGTTGAAAGGAAGGTTTCGAGATTTTTTGTCAACCACAGAAGGATAAACGAGGACATTGCGAAAATCAACGGAGAAGACGTCCGAAATATTGAAGACTTAAAAGATAGAATACAAATAAGCTACAAAAAAAATACGAAAAAGAGCAAACATATTCCAAAGGTTTGGTGAACGACGATGTTGAGGAGGCTTGGCGCAATAAAATGGAAGCGATCAGAAGATTCAATGCCATAAGCACCATTGAGCACGCAATCGAGGTAAGGAAGACAAGAGCTATATTCATCAGGCGGAAAAAGGAAGGAATGCGGCAACAGGTGGAAGAATTGGCATCATACATTGATCCACAGACAAGTTCGTCAGTAATATGGGACAAAATAGGTCGAATCACTGGAAAAAGGAACAACCACAAAGTCAACAATCCTGTGCAGGAGGATTTTCAGTTAGCAGAGAAATTTTTCGACATTCACTTTGGGAAAAGCGACGTTGATATTGAGGCACCACTGTCGTACGGACCTCTATGCCAATACAACCTCATGGACAAAGAAACGTGGAATAGAATACTCAGCAGAAAAAATGACAAGTCAGCTCCATCAAGTGATAAAATTACATACGGTATGCTAAAAAACCTTAAGCCAGACGTAACCAACATGGTAATTAGGCAAATCAACGAGATGTTCATTGCAGGTGCATTAACATTTTCATTGAAAGAAATAAGAGTAGTAGCAATCCCTAAACATGGAAAAGACCAGTCAACTGTAGCGGGGAAAAGACCGATTTCCTTGGTTCCCACCATAACCAAAATAATAAACAGTGCGGTACTTGAGAGAATACAATCGCATCTGAATAAAAACAACAATCTTCCAAACTTATCCTTTGGCTTTCGTAAAAACATGTGCACGTCCACGTGCTTGAACTTCGTTGTAGATTCCATCAAACAGAACAAAAAGAAGAGGACTAGTAACAGCAACTGTATTCATTGATTTAAGCAACGCCTACAATTCGGTCAAGACTGACATCCTCGAAGCGATTATGTGCAAACTTCGTTTTTCCCAAGAGCTGGTTACATGGGTGGCCTCCTTTATGAAGAACAGAAAAGTAACAATGCAGGTTGGTAGTAAAACTGTTTCTAGAATGGTAAGCAACGGCTTGCCCCAAGGCGATGTTATGTCACCAACACTCTTCAATGTGTACACAAGTGAACTCCACGAACTGACCAATGGAGATGTTACGCTGGTCCAGTTCGCTGATGATTTTTCACTGATGATAACCGGAAAAAATGTAGAAGAGGTTCGACTCAAAACACAACAAACCCTTGATAAATTCTCTGAACAGACAAAACGGTTGAGCTTCGAAGCAAATCCCTCGAAACCCAAAATAGTCCTTTTCCATGGTGGAAACCACCCCTTTGAGGTTAAACTGAACGGAGTTACGGTAGAGGTCATGAAGAGCCACAAATATTTAGGAGTAATAATTGACCGTTTCCTCAACTTCGGCGAACAAGTGAGAACGGTCAGAAAGAAAATTGACGAACGCTTAAAAATGCTCAAAGTTATATCAAGCGTACGGCACGGAGGACACCCTCAAACAATGAACATGCTTTTCACAGCTTTGATAAGGAACTACGTCGAATATGGATGCTCGATAATAAACAATGCTAGCAGGACAAACAAACACACCCTCCAGGTGGCAATTAACAGCTGTTTGAGAAAGGTAACAGGATGCAGTAAGACAACGCCACTGAACACACTGCTGGCAATCGCAGCTCAGGAGCCATACGACATTCGCACCAAGTATGTAACAGCCAAGGAGATTGCTAAATGCACTGCTTATCGGAATGCAGTATTTGGACATTTGGAACAGCTGCACTCAGATAATCTGGACATGGATAACATCTCATATACGGAAAGAATTTACATCGAGCACATTGTAGTTTACAGCGGAATCAGTCAAACAGTCTACGCTGAACTGTCCAACGCAAAGGTTAACATTAACATGAGGATTGGAATAAGGTTCAAGAAAGAGAATATGAACATTAAAGTCTTGAAGCAAATGGTTTTGTGCCTCCTGAACGGGAAATACAGGAACCACGTAAAAGTTTATACAGATGCATCGAAAATAAATAACAACTGTGGAATTGGAATATATATCGAGTCGGGAAACAGGAGAATTGCTTGGAAACTTAAGTACGAAACGTCAATAATGACGGCGGAAATAGTCGCGATTAACATGGCGATTAAGGAAATTTCGAAATTAGACCTACGAAACGTCGTAATACTTACAGACTCTCTATCATCCTGCATTGTTCTTGAAAGTAGCCAACACAACGAATGGAGGAGCAACATGGCAAATGAAATTCTGCAAGGATGCTTGTCCCGCGGTATTGAAATACAGTGGATCCCAAGCCATATAGATCTGGAAGGAAATGACATAGCTGATTACCTTGCTAAAAAGGGAACAGAACAATCCAATGCGGAAGAACATCAAATTCTACTGAAAGATGCCTTTCTTTACTTCCAAAATCAAAAGGAGGAAGAAACAAATAAATGGTACACAGACTACGCTCGAGAAAAGGGTCAAAAGTTCTATGCCCTGCAACAATCATTCCCAGAAAAGCCATGGTACTATCGGAAACAGCTCGACAACTTCGAAACACGAACACTCAACCGAATAATGGCTGGACATGATTACAGCAAATTCTGGTTGCACAAGATGAAAATTGAAGACGATCCTAACTGCGATATCTGCGATGTTCCTGAAACAGCGGAACACATTATCCTGCACTGCATACAGTTCTGTCATATAAGGATGACATTTTCCTTTGACTGTAAATACCGAAATCTCACTGAGCTGCTAAAAACTAAAGATGTTAACACGTTTAAAGAGATAATAATATTCCTGAAACTTACAAAATTAAAAATATAAACAGCATTTCCAAACAGCAAAAAGTATTGATGTAGTGAAACGATACGCTAGGTCGACACATCGAGCTGGATTTATTGGTCGCTGTCACCATTCCACAGTGGTTTCACCACAACCAGAAGAGAAGAAGAAGAAGAAGAAGAAGGACGGAGCTGTTTTTTCAATCTTTATTCTCCACTGGCGTAAAAAACCTTTGGAAATTCATAAAATAACCTTATGAATTTTAGCCACAAGGAATCGGTATCAAATTGATATGATTACCTTATGAAAAGTTATGATTGTGTTCGAAAACATTTCTTGGAATTTGTTTAGGGCCGTCGTATGAATTTCATTGCTCAACCTTATGAGGTTTGATTACTTGTTTTATGAAATACGTTTGTGTAGATTATGTTTATCACATCTATATTTTATATATTTCTCAAAATGGTTTTATATGAACACTCAAGGTGTTTTTTATTCTTGTTGGACATTGCAATACAGAACTAGAAAAAAAAATGAATCAGACTTTACTGATTTCCCCTCTTTTAGAATCAGATTATATGAGACAGGTTTGACTGTTTTTTTCACCTCAGGATGAAAGTTTTTATTGATGCATTCTGAAGTGAAATAAATGCAGCCAAACCTGCTTCTGTCATCTTATCTTGAAAGCGAGGACGTTGATGAAAGGATATAGTTGCAGTCAGATTAACTCTTATTCTAGCTCTGTATTGTAATGTATTCTCAGGAATTATATATTTTGACACCGGTTTTATAACAATCCATATGCAGGTTTCTTTCAGAATAGAAAAAAGCACTTCGGATACATTCGCGTTTTTTTTATTGCTCCTATATTGTATTACTTATATTTATATCGTAAAAAAATAATCTTTTTTCATAATTTCGGAATATTTGTGTCAATCATAAACAATTTGTTGTCAATAGGTAGAAATATCAAAGATTATTTGACAATTTTATATTCTTTTGTGTTAAGAGGATTTTATTCAATTCTCTCATCTACTTAAAAATATATCCTCCCTAGTATTTTCATCACTTATACTAACACTTTTACTGTCATTGTATAAAAATTACCCTTGGCGCTGTGGTATGGGTACATATGATAAGTATAAGTAGGAAAGAAACATATGAAGAGGAATCATGACGATTATTAAATAATAACTTAAAAGATGATATCTCTGGTACGTTATATTTTCTACATAGTAAAACATACCTTGACTTCATTTTTGAAGACTCTTTTATGATTTCGGAATATTCGTGGATCATTAGACTCTTGTTCAATCGGTTCCGGAGTCTGATTCGCTTCTTGCAATTCCCAGTTTGATAGTAGATCGGTTTCCAACTTTTAGATAAAATACATAAAACACACTTTATATTAGCTGCAGTTATAATGTTGATTATAATGTATTCTCGTTGGAGTTCAAAACCGAAAAAAAACACTTGCGCAAATCAAAATAAACGGTTTTCCGTATAGCAACAAAGTGTCGCTTCTAGTGCGATGTGCAGCACATCAAATTCGCTGTACACTACACTAGAAGCGCCACATTGCAATCATACAGAACGAGAAATCGTATGGCGCTAGTGAGTTTTTCCGGATTGGGACGATAACATCTTAAAAACGCAGCTCACGAACGCACACAATAAATACATTAAGCTTTATATAAAACTGATGCACCCAAAGCAATACGAACGGGAATAAGAAGAAAGTTTACTATTTACCTTAATAACGCCTGAACGCTCATCACCAGCAGCGGTATAGCAGCAGAAATTTGATTACTGCACACTGTGGGTAGTATGTGCGGTGTTTCCAGTGGTTCCGATTGGTTTTCCGGTTCTGCGATTTTGCCTCTGATGCGAGTGGACCGGATTCCGGCTAGAAGATATTTAAGTATTATACAAAATCAATTTTTTACTAAAGATGAAGTTATTTCTTCTCGCTACGAAACTAAGCACACAAAAATAAGGTTTTTTTTTCTAAAATTTACCAATCAAAAACTGAAATCAGCTACTACTTGCACTATGTTTTCTTTTTTAAGGAAAATATTGTCATCAGCAGTAATGAACGAAGCTTTTATGCAAACATCAAATTCTTCATAAAATGAATATTTACTGATGACGCCACTTCTAGATACATACCTCTTGTTCAATTAATCTTTCACCGAGTTTCGGTTTTCTGGCTGGATAAACCCATTGAATATAGTACGGCAGCTGTTGGCATACAAAAATTGGAGAAGAATTCAAAATTAACTGTTTACTACTTACTTCTTCCTGATCTAATTCGATCAAATATTGCTCTTCGATATTTTGTTCTTTTAATCCTCAACGTCGTTCTGGTTCTGATACGCCATTTTGATATTCTCATGCGCTTTGGTTGTTTCCCACAAGCATTATCCCGAAAATTCATAAAGCACATTTATGAATACGACAAAAATGAACTATGCAAATCGTCGCAAGAGGCTATGCAAATCACATTAGCCCAATATATATCATACGAACCTTATGAAGTCCGATTTTTACGATCTGGTGAAGGTTCATAAGGCAAATGTTATGAATTTTAAGAGGGGTTTTCCGCTAGTGTCATATTTATCATTTTCATTAATGATCCAGTTTCAACCTGCACCGGGTATCAAAATTGTGTCGGCTTGTTGTGTGATGAACGGCGGTGGGTATGATTTCATTTGTAGCTCGTATCGGGTTGAGGTTTGCACTGATTAAAGGTTTACTTTCGCAGTCTCAATGGCGTGTTTAGCAAGAAAAATCTAAAAATAGCTGCATGAAATATGTTTTTATAGAACGACAAAGAGGGTGTGTTTGGGGTGTGCTTCCTTAATATTATGCAGTTGTCTTATATAATTCCATTGCTCTTATGGCTAAGAGCATTAACACAACCGGCATTCATCGACCAGTCGTGAGAAGCCTTGGTTCAAATCCCGATGTAGGAAACACATTTGAGCTTATCAAAAATATATCCCATCATTGTTACGCGCAGATGCCATAAAATAAAATAAAATAATATCCCCACAATAAAACCTAACAGAAAAAATGAATTCATCTAGAATAAAATTAAATATTTTTTCGATGTTTCTTTTTCCAAAATACCCCAAGCTCTATATATGCTTTTTAAAATGCAACAAAACATTTCAGTAGAAGCAGTAATTCAACTGCTGAAAAAGTAACTATGCCCTAAATATACTTATTTTCGGGCTTCAATAAAGCATGTGCGCTAGCTTTAATTTGACAGGAGTGGAGCCCTTTTCGACTTTAGTTCTACTTTAAGGACGCAAGTAAGATTAGATTGCTTTATACCAAAAACTTATATCGTAATATAATGCATAATTGATGTATCTATATAGAGCTTCATGGTTACTTGGGTGGATCACGGTGAGCTGTTGAGTTGTGAAATGAAGCAAAAGGAAGAAGGCAAATGTGTATTTTGACAGTTCTAATAAGACCAAAAACAAGCTGATGGAGAAAAAAGTTATGTGTTTGAAACAGTGCGCTCTTGCAGTTGTTAGTAATGTTTATTTATTATATTACGTTACGTTTTTATTCATTATATTACTCAAAATGGTTGATATTAGCTATTTTTGTAGAAAAGCAAGTTAAGATAGACGGAGAGTGTACGTGGCCAGATGGATTTTCATCGACGAATGTACCATTGGGTGGTGGTTAGCAAAATACCGGTGAAGTGGAGTGAACTGAATTATGTTGCTCTCAGTAAAAATTATGTTTTATGCTATGCGTTGTTGTTATCGTTGTTATTCTTGCTGTGATCCAATGATTATACTTAAAACTATCAAGGTTAGTTTTTTTTATTGATTCATTATTAAATCGGTTGTGAGAATCATAACTATCATCTTTTACAGGTGCATATCAGTGTTTATACGAACGAAGAGTTACAAGATGTGTACTAGAAATTGAGGAATGAACACAAAATCACTACGATGAAACCGGTCATGGTTATTGTGGTTATTGGTTCTTCTTCAAGATGATCAAATCAATGTGTAATGTCTTCATGACAAATTAGGCAAAAAAAGTAGTAGTAACTATAGAAATAAACTGAGAAACCTTAATATTTCTTTTAATTAATCATGTTTTGTGTTATTGCATGAAGCACGTAATCAATTATAATGTTTGAAATTGGAAATATCCTTCTTATAAACATGCAACCCTAGGAATGGACAGCAATTTCTGCTAGAACCAAAGATGAGAAGAGAAAGTGTGGAAAAGTACGATAGAGCTAGGCAGGTTTTGATAATTGAATAGAAATCGTTTTGAAATTGAGCGTAGGGCTTTTGTTAGGCAGTGTTTCGAAGCAAACGTATACATTTATGCCACACATCTCCATGCGGGGTAAGTCAAGGCAGGAACAAATACTTGTTATTAATATTTCTACTGGAATTGCATTTAACATATTCTCATATTCGTTTCGCAAATTTTATATAAATTTTGATCGAACTTTCGGATCGGCCTTTAATGTTGAAAAAAAACTATAATTCTTTTTATTTTGCCTGTGGACATTTCTTAGGCTCAAAATGTGTAGCCAATCAAATAAATCTAGATAAAACAATAGCCAATTCTGTTTGCTTGGTTTACATTAAACAAAAATGTAACTCTTGGATCAACGGTATCGTTTCCCAAAAAAAAAAAACATTTGCTCGGATTTACAATTTGCATAAGCATGAGCATGGTTGACCGCCCACGCATGCAATTCCATTATTGCTCAGCTCAGCTGTATTAACAGAAAGATCCAACAGATGATGTTTGAGACTAACATACATCTTCAATGTTTAAAAACTGGTGACCCATTATAAAGCAATACCGGCGCTGGCCGTGCCCGAATGCTGGTCAAGTAGGGAATGGGAAGGAATGTGTTGACATGATACTCGCTTTGGAGGAAGCCGAGAAATCCTCTGCACTTCCACGAGAAATCACTAGGATGTTGGATAGTTGGGGAAACCGACCGGACTGAAAATTATCACCAATCGACTCCGAACGACCATATCTTCATACTTTCAATCCATTAACCTAATTTTCGCGGTTTTTCAGCGTTAAAATTTCACTTCATTTCACTGCCACCGAGAACCGTGATTCTAGACTTCAGTTTTTTTCTATTCCTCCTTTTGCTAATAATCATCGATTCATTCGCGACAAAGTGGAAAAACACTTAAACTTCATAATTTATGTCTTTGTGTCACAATGCTACCACTAATTCAACATTTGCTCGGATTTACAATTTGCCAAGAAACTAATAAACTTGTGATTTTATATAATATATAAAATATAATTCAATATATACAGAATAAATAAACAAAATCTAACAAATTAATTAAACAAATTTAATCAATATTATTATTATGAGTTATTTTTATAAATAAAGAGTAATCCATGTTAAGGGCCTAAAAACCATTTGTAAACAATGACTTTAAACGTCGATTTCTCTTGAATCTTAAATTCTTCTCGTAAAATGAATGCAGCATTTGGTAAAAGAATGTTAGTGCTACTATATGGAGTAGGTGGATATAGTGAGATTCTCATGATTCGTGAGATATCAACGATTAAAGTCATTGTTTACAAATGGCTTTTAGGCCCTAATCATGAATTACTCGAGAAATGAGCAAGTATCAACAAATTATTTATTATAGTAAACCGTATATATTTTATACATGCAGCAAGGGCTTAAGTTTTTTAAAAGTATTAACCCAACTTAATTAAGAGGTTATTTATAGTGGGACACATTCCATTTATTCCAAGATTTTTCGTTCGTTCTACAGTTTGAAAAATAATGTTTATTCCAAACAAAACTATATCAGCTCATGAGAATACGTATCAATATTTTTCAAAATCTAAATGTACCGTATAGAATTCATAAAAAAAAACTAAGATAAACTCAAATATGATTGGAGCTAAGCCTACCGAGATATTTACTATGTATAGTTCATTTTGATTTTGTCTTTAGTTCCCACTATCATGTGTGAGTGTGTACGAAAACAATAAATTTATTTCAGTACACGCACACCCTCATATATATGTGCAACAAAAACTGTGTATCAAACTCATGAATCATGTGTCACGGTTGCACGATATGATACAAAAACGGACAGCGCAACTCATCAAATTCAGTCACCAAAGGCAATTGGTGAATTTAACAACACAGCTAGTATGTCGGTCGACAAAGATTTTTCATTAGGGCACACGGGCGTTTGTAAAAACTAGAGTCCCTACTCTGAGAAAAATTCTATCGTTGTACCGACAATTAAATCATGGTCAGGATGACTATCGCACATAATGGTTATAATAACCATGAAAATGGTCGAATTCACCACGTTCATGGCATTCTTGACTATGATCATGGTAACTAGTGTGCCTGTATTAGTAGAGTGACGCCATGTCATCCCTGTGAAAATAACAAATTTGGCATCCCTGATGCTCTGAGTTGACAACACTGAATATTGATACTGAATACTCATACAGACACACTAATTATTTTTTGTTCACACGCGTTTGACAGGTCGCCTGCTCGATTGGAATGACACTGACAGAAAATTTCGGTTCCAATTTTGACAGTGTCGTCACTCTACTAATACAGGCACACTAATGGTAACAAGGACTATTCTGACATTAAGGCAAATGTTGGATCAACTATTTTTAAAGGTCGTTTTACCCATGACCATAGTCGGTTCTAGATCACTATACTGCAATAGTCATCTTAACCCTCAATAATGGTAAATTTGACTATCAAATTTCTCTCTGTGTAGAAAGAGTCGACAACACGGTTACTGGCTAAAACCCATTAATGGGTACTATAGTACTCACTTTCGCTATAATCGCCACTCCTCATTTAATGGGTAAACGCGAATAACCCATTAATGAGTACGGGCCACTTCCGTCAAAAAATGGGTATTTTTTTACCCATCAGGGTAAACAATTTTTTTTACAAAATGGGTAAAAAGACACCCATTTTTGAATCATGAGTAGAGAAATTGATAATGATATCGCGTGCTTTCGAAAAATTATCCGTTGGAAATAAAAATAGTCGTAGATAGTCGGTATATTTCTAAATATTTTTTATTGAACAGCTTTAATATTATGTAAAATGAAGTATCAGCAAAAGCAGCTTCCTCATCCAGATGGATCCTTGGATGAAAATGAACTGTGTGGCGAGCAAAAGCCCAAAACGTAGATTGCAAGGACCCACAGCTTTTACATAGGAATGGAATGGTATTTTTAACGCTGGTTTTGAGGTTATGGAAGTTTTTCATGTGATTGTTTAGATCCTGGAAGTTATCTGCAGCGGAGCTTCAGCCAGCAACAGGACATTCGTAACCTTAATTTAAAATTCAATTTAACAAAAAGTTTCCCGAATAAATTTAGATTTACTTACTCTCTAATTTTTTGTAAGACTCGAAGTCCAGTTTCTTTCGAAGCTCTTCCATTTTTCAAACAATCTGAAAATGGTGGTTTTGGAAATTAATTATTTAAAATTTATTTGTTCATATATTTAGGAATCTTTTACATACCAACTGGACCAACTATCTACTTTTGCTCAGCTTATTTGTTGGCATATTTTGGACCGGATTTATTTGATTCGAGACTCAACTGAATCGCAACGCACAAACGACTGAAGAGAGTTAAATAATTTTCATAACTATTTTTCACCCATTTTTTTCCTGCTAATAAGTTCTCACCGATGGGTATTTTTTTACCCATTTGGGCAAATCAAATTATACCCATTGTTTGACATCTACGTGTGGTGTTGAAAAATGCGTATTTTTGCACCCATTAAATGGGTTTTAGCCAGTAACCGTGTAGGGACTCTAGTAAAAACCAGAGTCGATAAAGAAGAGTCGCGCAAAGAGGCTTCTTTGTTTGGTTGTTCTTTTTCGTGTTTATCAACAACCGACTCCGACAGCTTTAACTTTGCATGACTCCATCAGTTTTCATGTGTTGACTCGGTAATCGTTGGTTTTTATTTACATTTATCGTACGAGTGCTGAGATCTGAGCGTTCTGGGCAGCAAAGTGGAAAAGTTACACGCATAGGAGTGGGAAAAATGAGGTGCGCAGCTGTTTTCTGTAAAAATAAGCAAGACAAAAAACACCGAATCAAACATTTGAGCTTTTTCCGCTTCCCGAGCGACCGGGAGCTGAGAGACAAATGGATTTCATTTTGCCGCTTGCAGTTGGATTCGGAATTGTCCGAAAATAGTCGTATTTGCAGTGTAAGTAATGATTTGGAAAATATTTAATGCGTAAAAATAATTGTGAATATTACAGTTGCATTTCAATTATGAAACGTATCTGTACATGGCGACTGACAATTTTCTGAGAAATAAAAAGCAATATCCCGTGCCATCGTTTCGGACCCAGCAATTGCATGTACAGCACTTACACTTTGACACTGGAGTGCAGTAAAGTAAGTGAAGTAAAGCGCAGCATATGTCACCCGCAGACCGCGACTGTGGTGTTGTACTCGACGAAATGTCGATCGATCAGGGCCTCTCGTTCTGCAACAACAACAAAAAACTGTTTGGTTATACAACGACTCCTGGTCAACGCCAAAAAGCAACACCCGGATAAAAAAATACAATAGATTACAAAATAAATCCAAAAAATTACCATAAGATCTATCTATGGACAATAAACTACAGTTGACGTTCGATAACTGCAAGCGGTTTAACCATAGGCCAGGAAACCAGTAGGTCCCATACAAAAACGATATTTTTCTTGGCTCAGTCAGTACTAGCAAGCTCGGTCCCAAGCTTAATAATGCGCCCCTTATAATGAACTCACATGAACACACTCTCAAATATTCTGTCAAAATAACACAGCAAATCAAAACAGAGGCGCAAATATGTACAGCAAGGTGCTGATTGATTGTTGGTTTAACTGCAATGCTTTTTAACTGCAAGACCGATAAGTGCAACAACTATGCAGTTATCGGTCAGCTATCTGTCAAAGGATGAACAGAACTCACTAGGAACTCATTAAAATGAACTTTCAGATGATTTCACTTCCTTTGACTTATTATTGACATATATCAGGCGATGCAGTTATCGAATGTCGTTCGATAACTGTAATGTAAACATGTTGCAGTTATCGAACGTCGACTGTCTTTTTTGTTACGTAAAAATTTCTGAATTGATTCCGGCTATAGAGTTTTTTTTTATTCCTTGTCGGGTATTTTCATCACTGCGACCATTTTTAGATCTATTGTGATAGACTATAGAGTTACAATGGAACAAACTGTTTTGGTTTTAATTTGCTCGCGAAAACATAGATATTTTTATTGTTGCTATTCATGACAATCCCCATTTTCTATTGTAAAAGTCCAATTTACAATAGATTTTATTGTGGAAAACAATAAACGCTAGTGTGATTGTGATGCTACTGACAATAAAACTTATGGTTTTAACAATAAATTTTATGGTGTTGTAACAATAAATTCTTTTGTATTTTATTGAGATTTTTATTAAATAAATTTGACTTCATTCGCAACATTATTGTATTCTTCTCTTTTCCGTCATAATTATGGAAAAATATCATCGCGAGATAACAATACTCCTCACTGATCCAAACGTTTATGTTTGTTTTGTTCGATAGGTAGCATGTTTGTTTTGATTGATAGGTAGCATCGGTTTCACTCTTTGCGCGACTCTTCTTTATCGACTCTGGTAAAAACCAGGGACCTGGCGGGCTGTCATCGTCCTGTAGCTAACATTTCTTACAGCCAAACGCCACAAACGTTCATTGTTTGTAAACAAGGCTGGCGTTCGTACCCGTAGTAACAAACGTCAGATGGGCCTTATTAAAATAAGGCCCGCGATATGTTGCATACTGTCAAACGCTAGCAAATAGGATAGGGTTGCCAGGTCCCTGGTAAAAACCCATTAATGGGTGAAAAAATACCCATTTTCGCTCCCGGATAAAAATAACCATACAATCACAATAAAATAATATAAAATAACATTTAAATCTATTGCCGACCATGAATCTTATTGTTCATGTATCAGGTAAATGAAAAATGAATATTTTCATTACAATAGATCTACTATTCATCCTATATGCTATAATTTTCAACAAATGTGAAACAATAAAATCAATAGTAATTGACTCAAATTTGTTCGGAGAAAAACGATTTTTTCTATAGTTAACATACATAACAACCCCCTGATTCTATTGTCGATGTCGTAATTTACATAAGATTCTATTGTGGACCCGCATAACGAAAAACAATTTGCTATATCGGCGCTAACATTTGAAAAGGGCGAAACTAGCATTGATGTCATCCTGAGAAAAACTCAATCAAAGTTTCTGTAACGAGAATATAAAATTATTCCAAGTTAGAAAGCAATTACGGTCTTATTTTTCAACAATGCCGTTTGTGAGAAACCTTTCTTGCCAATAAATAGTAATTAAGCATTTATCTATCCGTTTTTATACATAAAAAACATAAAAAACGAATTTCGCCTTTAATTTTCTCAAATTTTTATTAAGCCCTTTCGGTTTGGTACCTTTTGTTTGGCAAACTGTCAAATTCGCCCCACTGATGTCGCCTTATTGTCGTTTGCTTTCTAATTTCGCCTTTCTGCACCGGTAATAGTACATCTCATCTGGAACAGAGAGGTAAATAATAATCCTCGTACCAAGTATTTCATTATAGCTAAAATTGTCTTGTTTTATATGCAGCGCAGTTACTCGAGTTAAACGGATATGATTTCTGTTTACAGCATAGGACACCTAAGCCTGAATGATAAGGTAAGTTTTTGTTTGTTACATCCTCTTTCCACATTCTACAACTAACAAAATTATGGCTTTCTAGTGTCTGTGAATTACAATTCAAATGACTCATCATCATTGTTCGATAGCAGAACAGGTCAAGCCTGCAATCAAGGATTCAATCAGCTTAAGTTGGTAAGTGTAGCCGTATTAGCTAGGACTACTTTAATTCATCCAAGTTGGTCAAAAACATCAAAATTGGAAGGAAAACTGTATTCGAAGAATGTATTCGTTTCAGCCAGGCAGCAAGAATATTTTTTCAGTACCCTTCCCTGGATGCCATCCAGGCCAAATAAACGAAAATATTTCCACGAGTGGTGATATCTCATCGAAAAATCAATAGCAACACAAAAACCTTAAATAAACTTGCATGAACCAGTGAATAACAACAGTAAGAAACAAGATTTAGTTTTTATTATCGCGTCATGTTGATAAAGTAGTTGATTAATGATTTTATTTTCCGAATATTTTGAATCTCTCTTCGGACAATATGTTCTTCTCTACGAGCAAAGCTGTAGTATCTAAAATTCAATAATAAAAATCACTTGCACGCAATTATAGATGAGTATTATGTACGGTGCTTTATTCTTAGTACTCTGAAGCTGTTGAAAATTACAAAAATAAGATCGATTGATTTCTTTTCAAAGAATTCTGGACATAATTTATTCTCTAAAGTAAAGAAAACAGCAATTTTACAGCAAAAACTAATGCAAATACGAAAAAGTTTTTTTTTTGCCTCAACGCAAATCCGTCAGTCAGTTTCGCCCTTTCGCTTACCCACAAAATGAAGGGCGTAACAAAACTAATAACAGCTATCAACATAAAATCAATTACGCCTTTTTGTTATTGTCAATAGTATGATGATAAAAAATAGTTTATATAAGATTTGGAGAAAATTTGTTATACAATAGGGCGTTGGCTGTCCACTTTAATGAATAACTCAATTTGTTTATATATGTCAGTTTCGCCCCTTTGAAATGTTGGCGCCGATATAGTCGAAACTGTATTTCGAATATAAGATATATTATCACATTTTATGTTATTGTTATCGAACAGTTTAATCTCATTGTCACCATACAACCTTTACATTAACACATATTGTTAACGTTTGTCATATTGTCATTGAAAGGTTTTTTATTGTCTGCACTCGGTCTGGATTATATACTAACTTTTTGGTATAGAGTACAGCACAAATTTTGTTCGTGAAAATTGCCATTTTTTTATGGTAACCTAACTTAACCGCCTATTCAGCATATTGTTATTTAGCCTTGTGCCATCTGACATATTGTTAAAATTATAAAGGAGATTGTTAGTTTATAGTTGTCAACTTTAAGGGTAAATGTCGTAATAGTAACGGAAACGGTCGTCAACAATAAGGGAAATTATCCAGGAATGGTTTGTGATTATGCGGGGAATCAATAACTTTTATTGTCATCTTATCGTCATGAACAATATAGTCAATTTTACATACGATTGATTCTATCGTATGGTTACAATACATTTAATTGTAAATCTATGAGATTTTTGTTTACGGGAATGCCTCTTTCCATTTAATAGGTAAACTTGATTTACCCATGAATAGGTGTAAGCAATTTACGTCAGAAAATAAGTGTTTATTCACCCACTGCCATTAATTATGTCACGCAGTAAGGGGCTGTTCATAAACCACGTAGACAATTAAGGAGGGGGGGGGGGGGTTCGGAAAAGTCTACGTTTGTCTACGATGAAGGAGGGGGGGAATATACCAAAAGTCTACGTTTCTCTCTTCAAAACGGATATTCATACGCAGAGAAAAATACCTTCATAACAAACATATTCCAGCTAATAAACTAATTTTATGTTTGGATTATAAAATGAGTTTATTTTGGTCGCAAACAAAAACTTGCTTTCTTTCTAACGTATTCTATGTTTATAACCAACTTTAGTAGCACACTTGTTGCCATTCGGTTGAGATATCATAAATATGACTTGCTAACCCAAGTAACCACGAGGCTATAATAGCATGCATATATAGGGCATATGCATAACGTCTAGTGCATCATTGAAGTTGGATTAAAGCTGAGAAGGGCCTCACTAAGATCGAACTAATGCTATTTCTTTTGTTATGCCATAAGACATTGCTAAAGTAGCATTATATAATTGGTAATGCATCACTACATTCTTAAGCAAATCTAAAGCTTCATAACTTGACAACTGTTGAATTGATGCGATCCCGCATTACCGATGTTGATGTTGGGTTGAATAAGTGTAATAATATAATGCTTGTGGTTACTTGGGAAGTCATAATCAAGTCACTACAACTAATAAAGATCGTAGTGTGCTACATGGAAAGTGACAACGATGTTTGAAATTAAAATCATATTGTGTTTATTTTCAACATATGTACAAATTTTGGATTTTACTGGTTGCGTTCTAAATTTATTTATTTAATTCTATGAGTCTAGGTTATCTTAGGGCCAATTTCTTCACCTCCGCTTAACTCATACGCGGTGCTTACCCATACGCTTAAACATGGTTTAAGCTCTAAGCGGAGGTGAAGAAATTGGCCCTTAGTCCTGGATTGAGCTTAAATGATAAAATGTTCCAATTTCAAGAAGTTTGCTTAGAGATGCACTGCACAAAGTTTCGAGCCCTGAACTTTGTAAAAATTGAAGCAATACATCAAATCAGTATAATATGCCAGCTAATTAAATAATGGAGCATAACATCCCGTTCATATCTTCATATAAGCATCTATACATATAAAGACTGTCTACGTTAAATTTCGGACTGCAAAATAATAGTAGCAAATCAAAATTTACACATTATTCAAAAATACTGATTGTTTATTTCACAATAATAGATTTATATCTACATAATGATGTTCATCCTTCTTTTTGTTAAATTCTCAAACTTCCTGTGGTACACCCACGATCAGGTTCAGTACACGCAAAAAAAAAACCGCAGTAGAAACTACCATTTCGATGGTTAAATTGAGCGCAAACACCAACAATTTTAACCTGACTATAAATGCGTTTGATTTTACCATGCCTGCGATTAGATTCTAAATTGAAATCTGACAACTTCCCATCTAGAATGCATCTTAACTCAAATGTTGGTAATAACGCAGAAGAAATTTGCAATCTATTTGCAACATTCCTTCAAGAAATATATACCACATTTGCTGAAGAAGATCGCGATTACGAATATTTCGATTTCTTCCCAGGATTTTCAAGGGACATTGGAGTTAGTCAAGTCGAATTTCAAGACATATTTCAAGGTTTGAATAATTTAGACGTTTCTAAAGGTTCTGGCCCTGATGGAATACCACCAGTATTTATGAAAAACTTAGCATTGGAACTTACATCACCTTTATTTTGGCTATTTAATATGTCATTGAAATCTGGGATCTTTCCCAAACTGTGGAAAAGTTCCTACCTAGTACCTATTTTCAAAAGTGGGAAAAAATCTGACATACGTAACTATCGTGGAATTGCCATTTTATCTTGCATTCCTAAACTTTTTGAAGCAATTATTAATGAAAAATTGTTCACTCAAATCAAAAACAGAATCACTACAAAGCAACATGGATTTTTCAAAGGACGATCAACTAGCACAAATTTATTGGAATTCGTTAACTACTCTCTGATAGCAATGGACAATGGTTACCATGTAGAAGCTCTTTATACAGACTTCAGCAAAGCTTTTGATCGCATTGACATACCCATGCTTCTTTTTAAATTGCAAAAATTGGGAATTGAGCCAGGAATTCTCAAATGGATCGAATCCTACCTTACTAACCGTCAACAAATAGTAAGATTTAAAGGGAAGAAATCAAACCCTATTCAAGTCACCTCTGGAGTCCCCAAGGCTCTCATTTAGGCCCCTCTTATTTATTTTGTTTGTAAATGACGTTTCCTTTATTCTTAAAAACATTAAATTTCTTGTTTATGCTGATGACATGAAACTATTTTTAGAAATAAGAAATAAAGAAGATATTATTACATTCCAGCAAGAAATAAACGTTTTCTATGTCTGGTGTAACAAAAGTCTTTTACAGCTAAACGTAAAAAATGTAATTCGATTACTTTTAGTAGGAAACGAAGCACTCTAGACGTAACTATTAATTTAGGGAATCAGCCAGTTGAAAAGTGTAAAAGAGTAAGGGACTTAGGAGTTATCTTGGATTCCAAACTTACATTCATTGAACATTACAATACTATCATCAACAGAGCAAATAATATGCTTGGATTTATAAAACGTTTTTGTTACAATTTTCATGACCCGTACACAATAAAAACATTGTACATTGCATATGTGAGGTCAATACTGGAATATTGTAGCGTAGTTTGGTCACCCTTTTCAGTCATACAAGAAGAACGAATAGAATCGGTACAGAAGCAGTTTTTACTATTTGCCCTTCGTAAATTAGGTTGGACAAGGTTACCTCTTCCATCTTATGAAGCACGCTGTATGCTAATCAGCATCCGATCATTAAAAGAGCGCCGTGAATTTGCATTAGTTTCATTCGTAAATGATATTGTTGCGCAACGCGTTGACTCAGTAGAACTTTTAGCAAAACTTAATTTTTACATTCCGTCCCGGCAATTACGAAATAGAAATATATTTACTACAAGCCATCATCGCACAAATTACGCCAAATTTGGGCCTCTTAATCAGATGATGGCAACGTACAATAAGCACGGAGAAAATGTTGACTTCACTATGACTAAAACAAAATTGAAGCAATACTTCAATGCAATTAGATAACCTAAACATTAAAAATATAAAACTGATATGTTAGTTTTTTAAGACATACTTTATATTTAAGAAGTGTAACATAAAATTGTAAATATCATTGTAACAAAACGGTCTACTACTGATTGACGACAAATAAATAAATAAATAAAAAAAAAAAGATCAACTATGTAGCGGTTGATATCAATATGAGGTCCGTCGAATATACCAGAAACGTTGAAGGTTTTACCCGTTTTACCATAAACGTGGTAAATTTGACTGAAATTTCATGGTAGTTTTAAAGATAGGCGTAGTTGGGTGAAATGTTAGTTTTTACTACAAGATTTTTTCCTGTGTACGGTATCATCGGAAACGCCCTCGGTGACGATTCTCCATCTTTTCTTAAAATCATCGGTGTCATTTGCTTACTTTTTAATTTCGAAGAGTTTCTGCTTAACAAGAGCCCAGTACTTCTCTATTGGGCGAAGTTCTGGACAGTTTGGTGGATTGGCTGTTTTTGACACGTATTTGACCTTTTGTACCTTATACCATTACAGGACGGATTTATCATAATGTAAAAACAGACTGGAGAGTCGTGGTTTCTGATAAACAATAGCAACCGCTTTTACAGACATTCTTTCTCGTACACATCCTCATTGATAGTGTCGGTAGAGACGAAACTTTTACACCCCGTTCGCACTACATCCTATATTACGTGATATATAGTATCTTGATATCAAATGACATGCATATTATTTCCAGTGAAAACTAGATGTACAGATTCTGATATCAAGATAGTCTATATCACGTAATATACGTTGTAGTGTGAACGGGGTGTTAGATTTTCAACCACAACTACATATGGCCTGCCAAATCAAATACTTCTTCGAGAATCTGGACACCTTTTTTCATGCACCTTAGCACGACTTATTGCGGTGAAATTTTGCATTTAATCACAGTTGGGCACCTTTTTTACTTTGAACGGCTTCAGTCCTTGTCCCTGTTTCACTTTTTGAACATATAATTTTGACTTTCCTGCCACATTTCGCACAGAAAGTTTGGAATTTTTCTCAAAAATGGCTATCACCTTCTTTTCCATTTATCGGGAGCATACTTTTCGGTTTGTTCCACTTCCAAACTTCCGATCTACATTCAAGTGCTGGCAAAATGATTTGCAAACACATAACACGGTACTTTTGGGAATTTTAGTTTCTTGGCAGGATCGCGTACCGATAAATTCGTAAAAAATGAGTGTCCACTTGATTCGACGCCATTTTACTGAATGTAACAAGAACGTAAACATGTTGTACCACGAAATAAAGTGGAGAGTTTCAGCTGTCCTTTTTATAAAACATCGATAGATTGAATGCATGGTACCAACTCAACAGTAAGTTTATGATGGCAACCACCCAAGCAACACACCTCTTTCATAATTGGTTGCAGAAACCTGATTGTAACTTAATTGAGTGACATTGCAGTTACTTTGACTTATTTGGAACAAGTGTGTTACTAGGGCATTGAGTATTTTTATTTATACGTGAATGAGATGATATTTGATAGTTAACTTGCTCCCATTTGACAAACATTCAGTACTCTGAGAAAAATTCTTTCGTTGTACCGACAATTAAATCATGGTCAGGATGACTATCGCACATAATGGTTATAATAACCATGAAAATTGTCGAATTCACCACGTTCATGGCATTCTTGACTATGATCATGGTAACAAGGACTATTCTGACATTAAGGCAAATGTTGGATCAACTATTTTTAATGGTCGTTTTACCCATGACCATAGTCGGTTCTAGATCACTATACTGCAATAGTCATCTTAACCCCCAATAATGGTAAATTTGACTATCAAATTTCTCTCTGTGTAGAGAGTTTAAGCGCTTGTGGAAACTAGAAACTAGAAAATACATTAAGAGATCTGGGAAGACGTCAACTTGCTTTGGAAAATATTCAAAGAAGATAAACTGAACTTGATATCTAAAGTGAAAACAAAAATAGCCGCATATGCTTTGATTGTGGACTGCATTTTGCGAAAAAAGTGAACACAGATCAACGTAAAAGCACCCACAAGGCAGATATTTTGTCGAAGAAAATAAGGCTCAAGATTCTGCAGCAACGCCAGGAAGAAATTCTTTGTGATGTCGACGAGAACGTAGCTACGGAAGTTCTATGGATAGAATCACGTTTTGTTGAGATTATTGGACTTTACATCCAAGAAACAATTCCACCAGAATTCTTCCGTTAGCTCTGCTCTGGAAGTCTTCCGCTGATGAACTTTAATTATTGGTTCAAGCAGCCATGGAGTGGGCATCTTTAGCATTTGCATAATTGGTTGTTATTTTTTATTTATGCAGTATTTTTATGAAAAAAAAAAAGAATAACTGAATAACCTGATTCTTTGAATTTTATTTCATAAATCGTTCCTCAAACCGCCACAGCCATATTGTAGAACATTTTCCATGAATAAATAAATAAAAAAATGATACAGTCTACGTAGACTTGAAGGGGGGGGTTGGAAAAAGTCTACGAAAGTCTACGATGGGGGAGGGGGGGTTTGAAAGTGTCAAATTTTGGTCTACGTGGTTTATGAACAGTCCCTAAGGGGGGAGGAGGGGTTTGAGAAAACGTGACGATCCATACAAAAAAATTTGAAGGTCCATACAAAAAATGTCATGGTGGGGGGAGGGGGGCTTTTAAAAGTCACTTTTTGCGTGACGTAAATAATGGACGTTCCCCAATATGTGTAAAAAATCACCAATTTTTGCTCATAAATTTTTTTAGCAGTTTGGTAGGTTGTTAATTCATGGATATTCAGGGTACTTAATCAATAAACGAAAAATTAAAAAGTTAAAATGCTTTTACTAGTTTCCATTCATGCTTTTTTTCTGATAGTTATCCACCAATAAATCAACATTTATGCTTCCATGCACACAAAACGATTGTTAGCGCTAGTTTTACAATCAAAGATCTGGAAATATAATTTTGCTGCATTGGATTGCTTATGTACAAAAAATATCATTTACCTCACTTGCGTTGTTCCGAGAGTGAATAGTTTTTAATATTATTTAAATTTGAATAAAAATTAATAACTAAGGCAAGCTGCGCTTTCCATCAAAGATGTACCGGATACGCTTGGTTTTCGAACTTTTTTTCACCTTATAATGTGTAAAAATATAACCATTTTTGTATTGTACACAGAGACGAATTTGATTGTCAATTTTACCATTATTGGGTAGGATTAATAAGAGTGTAATAATACAACCAATCATCCCTCGTTTACTTTACTTTACCTTTATATTTACTTATATTGAGCATAAACGTCATATGTATCGGCGCACCTTTGTATTACTATAGATCATTGCACGATGGCGTCATCAATGCAGTTTTGACAGTTCACGAAGCTTGTTTACTTGGACTTAGAATATTTTCGGTGAGATCGGTTTGAGATTTTGTGCTCTAAATTTATTACGGTTGAAGTAAACGGCAGGAAAACAGACACCAGTGCTTATTTTAACATCGTTTCCCGAATATTATCGTACAGAGTCCGGAAAAAGCTAATGAAAATTTATGTTTGAGCGGTTCAAATTCTAACACCTTGTAAACAAGCTCCCTGAACTGTCAGAAAAGTGAGGTTATTACATTCGGTGCAATGATCTATATTCATGAATAAATCGCATTCGCTTTTAGTACTCTGAACGATAAACGAGTGTTTTTCTTTGTTCTCTCTGGCCCTCGGTAGTTCTTCGTTCGTTCCGCATGTTTATAACCTATTGCGCCGCTCTTTAGGTTATGGGCCCAGCTATGGAAGATAAACATAAAATTGTCGCGTTTGATGGAGAGGGGTTCCATAACTCGTAGTTTCGTCTCGAGACCGTGCTGGACATGCACGATTTGTTAGACTGTCTCCAACAGGAAATTGACGACATCGAAGAGCTCCGTGATGTGGAGGGTGAAACGGCAGCGGCACGTGAAAATAAAAAGAAACGAATTTTAAAGAGAAGAAAAAAAGAGAAAAAGTGTAAATCGATAATTGTGCAAGCGATCGCGGACAGCCAGCTCGAATTGGTTAAAGAGTGCCAAACACCGAAGCAGATTTGGGAAACGTTGAAAAACGTTTTCGAACGAAAGGGTGTTGCCGGTCAGCTATACGTCAGGAAGCAGCTCCTCACATTGCGCTATGTGGAGGGGGCTGGAAAGACGATGGCGGAACACCTGGTGAATTTCGATAAGTTGATCCGTGAACTTAAAGGAAGTGGTGCAAATGTCGAGGAGTCGGATGCGGTGTGTCATTTGCTGTTGACACTGCCCCCACCATTCGATCCGGTGGTGACAGCAATTGAAACCCTTCCAGGTGGAGTCACGATGGACTTTGTAAAGAAAAGGCTTCTGGATGTGGACATGAGAAAGCGAAGTCTTGATTCGGGTGGTGGAACGAGTAGCGGTCATGAAGGCGTTATGGCTTCGAGCAAATACAAGAAGAAGAAGCTCAAATGTTTTTCGTGTGGAAAGCTAGGTCACAAAAAGGCCGATTGCCGTATGGCGAAGATGAGTGATCAGAGCAGTAGAAATCCTAAAAACGATGCGGGCAAACAAAAAGCTCACGTTGGTGTTAGTGACGAGGAGCAAGAGATCGCATTTTTGATGGCGGAAAGTTGTGATTTAGTGAAAGTGGGGTGGTTTATTGATTCTGGTGCCACCGATCATATGCTAAAAGACGCAAATTGGTTTTCGTCAATGCGACGACTGGAATCGCCAGTGGAAATTGTGGTAGCAAACGGGCAAAAGCTTCGTGCTGAATACTGCGGAGACGTAACGCTGTATGCCGTCGTGGGTGGCACAACGAAAAAGTGTGTTGCGAGAAATGTGTTATATCTTCCGGAGCTCAGCTGCAACCTGTTTTCGGTGAAACGAGTTGCGAAGGCTGGATTGAAAGTTTGTTTTGATGGCATGAAAGCAGAAATTGTGAAGAATGGTATAGTAACCGCGGTTGGCTGGCTTAAGGGAAAGTTGTATGAACTTGACATTTACTGCAAACCTAGTGACATGGGAACTGCTATGGTGTCTGGAAAGGAATCCCGTAGTGCGTTGTTGTGGCATCAGAGATTCGGTCATGTCGGTAGCGATAGCCTCCGTGAACTGGTAAACAATGAAATGGTTGACGGTTTACAGTTGAAGAAATTGGACGATGATATGGTGGTTTGTGAGCCGTGCTTAGCAGGTAAGATTGTTCAGTTGCCGTTCACGTTAAACGAGGAAAGGCGGTCGTCGCGGCGGCTGGAATTAATCCACAGTGATGTTTGTGGTCCAATAGAGCCAGTGAAATGGGACGGAAAAAGGTTTATGGTATCGTTTATAGACGATTATTCACACTTCACGGTTGTGTATCTGCTGGACTCAAAAGACCAAGTGTTCGAACGTTTTCGGGAATACGAGGCTTTAGTTACTGCTCGGTTTGATTCTAAAATTGCGAGGCTTCGTACGGATAACGGAGGTGAATACGCGAACGATGAAATGCGCGATTTTTGTCGGAAGAAAGGAATTGCTATGGAGTTTACCGTACCACATACGCCCCAACAGAACGGCGTGTCAGAGCGAATGAACCGCACGCGGATGGAACGTGCCCGTGCATTGTTGGCGGAGAGTGGATTCAGTAAAGAAATATAGGGTGAGGCTGTGTACACCGCCACGTATCTAACGAATCGATGTCCAACATCAGCAGTGGAGGAGAAGAAAACTCCCTTCGAATTGTGGTATGGTAGAAAACCGGACGTGAAGAAATTACGAGTGTTTGGTAGTGCTGCGTATCTACATATTCCGAAAGAGCTACGATCGAAGTTGGACTCAAAGTGCAAAAAGTTGTATCTTGTCGGATACATGGTTAATGGCTACCGTCTTTGGGACTGTGAAAAACGGAAGATCGTAAATGGAAGAGACGTTGTGTTCGACGAAAATTCGTTGATCGGAAAACAATCCGAAGTAAATATGCATGGCCCAAAGATGGTAGACCTAGTGACTGGAGAACTGAAAAAACAATCGGTGGTTCCCGAAGATGAATCAAACAATGATGGCAGTAGCTCTGAGGAGTTGGATTCGCATGACAATGAGGAGATCGACGAGGAGCTCAGTTCAGCTAGGCGCAGTGGACGTACTCGGCGTGAGCCAGCGTGGTTCGACTGCTATGAAATTACGTGCGGCTTGGCGATGTGCGCTGAGGATTATGTTGAGGATCTGCCAACTACAATCGAGGGCCTGAAGCAGCGCAGTGATTGGCCGCGTTGGCAAGCTGCAGTTGCTGAAGAAATGGAGTCGTTGGTAAAGAACAAAACCTGGACGCTGACATCATTACCAACAGGAACTTGATAGATAGTAAATGGGTTTTCAAAATAAAGAGGAACGAGTCTGGTGAAATCGAACGATACAAGGCCCGTCTGGTAGCGAGAGGTTTTTCACAACGTGAAGGGTTTGATTATGACGATACTTACTCTCCTGTTGCAAAGCTCACTACATTGCGTACATTCCTGGCTATTGTAAACTGCAATGGTATGTATTTTGTAAATTTGTATGCGCTTGCCGGACGAATTTGGAGCTGGTTCGCTTGTGGCTATGTTGAAAAAATCACTATATGGCCTTAAACAAGCGTCAAGAGCATGGAATGCTAGATTCCACGATTTCGTAATTGGTTTGGGATTTAAGCGTAGTCAAGCAGACAATTGCTTGTATATTGCGAACATTCAAGGCGAGACTGTCATTGTTATCATTTACGTGGATGATATACTAATAGCTTGTCATTCACTGCATATCTTGGTCAACATTAAAAGGACATTTGGCGACGAGTTTGAAATGAAGGATTTAAAGGAAGTTAGCACATTTTTGGGATTGACGATTGATTACAACAGGAAGGAAGGTGTTTTAAAAACCAGTCAGAGACAGTATCTGAAAACTCTTTTGAACCGTTTCGGTATGGCTGACAGCAAACCTGTTAAAACACCGTTAGCTACTGTATTACAGCTAGAAAAATGTGTTGATGCGACAAAGTTCACCCACAACCCTTATAAAGAACTTGTAGGCTGTTTGATGTATGTCACAGTCACTTCAAGACCGGACTTGTGTATAGCAGTAAATTATTTCAGCGGGTTCCAGAGCTGCGCTACCGATGAACACTACTCTCATCTCAAACGTGTTTTACGGTCTATACAGGGAACTCTTGACATAAAATTGATATATCGCAGGAGCCAGGAGGCAATGCTACTAGAAGGATTCGCCGACGCTGATTGGGCAGGAGATATCGTTAACCGCAAGTCTGTGTCAGGATGCGTATTCATGGTACGTGGGGCTACGGTGTCATGGTCCACAAGAAAGCAAGTGTCCGTGGGGTTGTCATCGGCTGAAGCTGAATATGGTTCTCTCACCTTGGCGGTCACCGAAGCAATCTGGTTAAGACGCTTGCTCCGAGAGCTGGGAGAACGTGTTGCTGATCCAACGGTAATATACGAAGACAACCAGGCGTGTATTCGTATGGCAGAGAACGATAAGCCGAGTAGACGAATGAAACACGTAGATGTGCGTTTTCATTTCGTGAAACACGAGATAGCTTCTGGAACTATTCGTCTATTGTACGTGCCATCGGAGGATCAAATAGCAGATGTTATGACAAAGGGGTTACCTAGATTCCAATTCGAAAAATTACGAGATTTGCTCGGATTATTGGCTTGATGGGGGGTAATAAGAGTGTAATAATACAACCAATCATCCCTCGTTTACTTTACCTTACCTTTATATTTACTTATATTGAGCATAAACGTCATATGTATCGGCGCACTTTTGTATTACTATATTCATGAATAAATCTCATTCGCTTTTAGTACTCTGAACGATAAACCAGTGTTTTTCTTTGTTCTCTCTGGCCCTCGGTAGTTCTTCGTTCGTTCCGTATGTTTATAACCTATTGCGCCGCTCTTTAAGGATGACTATTGCAGTATAGTGATTCTAAACCGACTATGATCATCGTCAAAACGACCATTAAAAATAGTTGATCCAACATTTGCCATTATGTCGGAATAGTCCTTGTTACCATGACCATAGTCAAAAATGCCATGAACGTGGTGAATTCCACCATTTTCATGGTTATTGTAACCATTATATGCAATAGTCATCCTGACCATGATATAATTGTCGGTATAACGATAGAATTTTTTTCAGAGTATGAGGGTTCCACTAAAGGGTATTTATTTACCCATTGCATGATTGAGAAATTCCCCCATTTTATGATGCTATATGAAAGAGGGTGTTTTTACCCACTTATGTATTTTCGCAAACAACCGTGTAGTTGACAAACGTGAAAAACGCACAGAAAAAAATCTTGTAGTAAAAACTACCATTTTACCCGACTACGCCTATCTTTAAAACTACCATGGAAGTTCAAGTTCAGTCAAATTTACTACGTTTATGGTAAAACATTCAACGTTTGTGGTATACTTGACAGACCTCATATTGATATCAACCGCACCATGGTTCATCTAATCTCAGGCATGGTAAAATAAAACGCATTTATAGTCAGGTTGTTGTTGGTGTTTGCGCTCAATTTAACCCTCGAAATGGTAGTTTCTACTACGACTTTTTTTTTGAGTGTACACTCCCGTTTCATTTTGCTCAATTTTTTAGAACAATTGTACACGGAGAAAAACAAATATTCTTAGGGCCGATTTCTTCACCTCCGCTTAGAGCTTAAACCATGTTTAAGCGTATGGGTAAGCACCGCTTAGGAGTTAAGCGGAGGTGAAGAAATTGGCCCTTAAAAGCATAAATTCTATGCTAAACCCATATTCGATCTATATCACTCAGCGAAATAAACTTTCGAAATTCATAAGATTGCATTATGATCATTTGCTATAAGAAATCAGTATGAATTTCATTAACAATATCTTATGAAATATAATGATCTCGAAGAAATAAAAAATGGAGCTACCTGGAATCGAACCTTGAACGTTGAGGTTATGGGTCCAGTGACTTGCCCACTAGTACATATCAACATTTGGATTGCTTAAAGGCGTACAAGAACAACGTCTTGTGAAACACAATTCATTCAAAAGTGAGCATAATGAAATTCCATAGCACCGTTCATAAGTTCAACCTTATGGAATTCTTAAGATTATTTGGCTGAATGAGATCTATAGATATATCCAGTCATTGAAATAAACCAGGTTTACGGATGGATAAGAATACATCAAATATATGCATTCCAATGCATGCTTCAAATATATGCGTATATACAAATTCAAGAGGATTATTTTTGGATTTTTTTCTCTTGTGATTTAATAAACAAAATATGAGTTGTTCCCGAATGTCAGAACAAACACCGTTCTTTAGTTGCAGACTTAGCAGCTATCAAGCTGAAATTGAATGTTTTTATTTCAGATAGCACAGTTCAAGGTAGGTATATGTTTCTTACAATTTCAGTGTTTTCCTATTCTTTTCAGGTGTGTCGGTAACCGGGAAAGCGTGGACCATACAATCTATAGGTAATTACTTTTCATTTTAATTTCAGGTTATGAACAGTATAATTGGTAAGTAATTATTGCTAGCTAAACCTACCTCAACCTACTCGTCTCTACTGTAACAGTCTGGTTCTGACTGTTGCCGAACTGATGGGTTTGATCACTAAATGTAACTATCAAGTTGTAATTTGTTATAATAATTGAAACATATAGTTAACTACACTTACTCCAATAATCCAAATTTAACTTTCTGGAGCTCTTTTATAAATTCACTTGCGTATAACTTCAATACAATAATAAACTGTGCCGTTGATGCACACTTCTACTTCTCGAACTGTCATTGCACTCAGCGAAACTCGCTCAGTTGCGAGGGAACTGACAGTGGTTTCACCGCCGATTCGCCACTAACAGTGTTGCCGGTAACATCCTCCGACTCGTGAACTACTTCCGTTTCCCGAGCCACTTCCTCAGGCTTCCTTTTGTCTCCTATAACATCAAGAACTGCCAGCTTAACTGCGGGTCTGGCGAATACTCCACGCGCTGTCTGAACCACTGCACGTCGCACTTGACCTGATTTGTCCGGAAAGACCTCCAGAATTCGTCCTCGTTCCCAACTGTTACGTGTATTCTCATCGATGATCACGACTAAGTCGCCAGGCTGCAACGGCTTCACTTTCTCGAACCACTTCGTTCTTCTGGTCAACATCGGTATATACTCTAACACCCATCTGCGCCAGAACTCGTCCACAATATTCCTTGCTACTGCCCAACTATCTCGAAGAATGACTGACTGATCCACTGTAACTGCTGGCTGCTTGATTCCGCTCGACCCGTACAGCAAGAAGTGATTTGGAGTAAGCGCTTCTTGGTCAGCTGCTTCCAGAGGAACCTAAGTGAGCGGACGACAGTTGACAATCCCCTCTGCCTCCAGCATGACCGTTTCCAGAACCTCGTCGCTAGGATGATGCGGGTTGTCCGAAATCGCTGCCATCGCCACTTTAACGGATTTCACCATCCGCTCCCATGGTCCTCCCATGTGTGGAGCTGCAGGAACGTTGAAATGCCATTGTGTCCGGGCGTTTGTGAACGTAGCTGCGCAATCCGCATTAATTTCTTGGATTTTCTGCATCTCTTCGGAAAGTTGACGCCTGGCTCCCACAAAGTTGGTGCCGTTATCGGAAAAACCTCGAATGGAGTTCCTCGACGATTGACAAACCGTCGAAATGCCATCACGCAAGACTTCGTTGACAGACTGTGTGCAAGCTCCAAATGGACTGCTCTTACTGTGAGACAGGTAAACAGACATATCCACCGTTTTACTATGCTGCGACCGACTTTCACTTCAAAGTGACCAAGATAGTCCACTCCTACATACGTAAATGGACGAATGAACGGAGTCAAACGCACCTTTGGAAGCGGCCCCATCAATGGTGGGGCCGGAGCTGCTTTCTTAATTTTGCAATACTGACAGCTGCGACACACACTTCGTACTACCGTTCGCATTCTCGGAATGTAGAACTGTTGCCGTAGCTCGTTACAAACTGTCTCGCTGTTGGCGTGAAGAAATCGCTGATGAAAGCTAAGCACAACGAGAAAGGTGATTCGGTTGTTCCTTGGCAGAATGACTGGGTGTTTTGCTTCGAACGATATGTTAGGAGCATTCTCGATTCTGCCTCCGACCCGTAAGATTCCGGTTTCATCCAAGAAAGGGGACAACGCACGGATTGAACTACCTTTGACAAACTATGTCCTTTGCCCAACAGATGAATTTCTTCAGCATACATTTGTGCTTGAGTCTGACGCCAAAGTGTTTCCTCTGCTTTCGTAAACTCACTCTGACTCAGTATTTTTAACAATCTTGTTTCATTTGCTGTATGTTTCCACACTGCTACCGCTCGGTGAACATACGCCATCGTACGTAGTAGCCTGTTCCAGTTTGAGAAACGGTGCACGTCTACCACTTCCTCTGCCGCTTGATGTACGGTAACCATGCGAATTTCTTCATTCGTCGCCTCTGTTTCCATTATGTCTCTTGCACTTTCCGCGGGCCACTGACTCTCGGGATCTTGTAGAAATGCTGGTCCCTGATACCAACGGCAGTCAGGATCAAATGATGGCCCCGCGTTCCATTTTGTGGCATCGTCCGCAACGTTTTCTCGCGAGCGTACATAGCGCCATTCATCTACACTGGTAAGAGACAGAATTTCGCCAACACGGAATGAAACGAACTGGTGGTATCGTCGGCTATCCGAACGAAGCCAGGCTAGAACTGTTGCTGAATCTGTCCAAAGGAAGCGGCTGTGAATTTTGATGGTAAGAGCTGAGCAGATATTCTGTAGTAGACGGGATCCCATCATGGCAGCCTGTAGCTCCAAACGTGGGATAGAGAGCGTCCGAAGCGGCGCAACTTTCGTCTTCGCAGCTATCAATGAGCACCGACTCTCTCCGTCTACGGTCATCCTTAAATAGACAACGCACGCGCAAGCTGACACACTTGCGTCCGTGAATACATGGATCTGGATTTCGCTGACCTGCTGGGGCCAGACGGATTTGAAGAAACAGCGAGGAACTTTCACATCGTTGATCTTTCGATACTGCTCAATCCACCGAGTCCATAGGTCGTGTAACGGCTCCGCTATCGGTTCGTCCCAGCCTGTGCCAGTGCGCCAAATCTCCTGCATCATTATTTTTCCCTGCACAACAAAATGCGCGACGAATCCTAAGGGATCGTACAGTTTCATGACAATCCGCAGAACCTGACGCTTTGTCGGAATCGTACACTCGGTATCCAGAACCTCTTCAACTCCTTGCTGGTTGAATGTGAATGCGTCTTCTGATGGAATCCACATCACACCCAGGACTCGCTCATATGCTCGGTCTTTGTCCAGGGGTAGTAACTTACTGATCGTCGAACTCGATTCGCCAATTCTGTCTAGCACTTCCTGCTCGTTGGAGAGTATTTTTCCAAATTGGAATCCTGCGGCTGCATGGATTTCTTTAACTTCTTTCACGAGTTCTACTGCTTCGCTCACGGAATTGACGCTGTCCAGGAAGTCATCTACGTAGTGATTCTTGGTTACTGCTTCGACTGCCCTTGGATACTGTTTACTGTAGTCAGACGCATTCCAGTTTTTCACAAACTGCGCTGTGCATGGAGAGCTCGTAGCACCAAACATCGCAACATTGATCACGTAGATTTGTAGCTCTTCCTCAGGACTAGTCCTCCACAGGAAGCATTGCGACCATCTATCTTCGTCGCGGATGAGGATTTGCAGGAACATTTCCCGTATATCTGAACAAACGGCGACTTTGCCTTGTCTGAAGCGCAGTAGAACCTCCATAAGGGACACGAGAAGATCCGGACCTTTAAGCAGCATGTCATTGAAACAGACTCCACCAGCCTTCGCAGCCGCATCCCAGACCATACGAATTTTATTCGGTTTCTTGGGATTGATCACTACTCCCAGAGGTAGATACCAGACACGGTCAGGTATCAATCGGGCTACCTCTTCTTGTGATGCCTTACTGATGTAATGTTTTTGTTCATAACTGTCAATCTGCTCGTTCACCCTTCTGCGAAGTTCTGCATCCCTAGACAGACGCTTCTCTAGTCCTTGAAGTCTACTCATTGCCATCTTGTAGCTCTCTGGGAAGTGAATATTGTCGTTGCGCCATAGCAAACCGGACTCTATTCTAGATCCTCGACGCACTGTTGTTGCTTCCAAAATACTGCGTGCTCTCTTATCTTTTTCTGACTCGATCAGCGTTGTTACTACAGCTTCTTCGACGGCAAAAAACTTCTTCATGGAATCGTATAAGTCAATGTTACTCATCTCTTGACAGACGTGGAGGTTTAGCTGTTCAACCGATCCTTTATTACCTAAATTCCTTCCGTAGATGCACCAGCCAAGGCGAGTTTTCGTTGCCACTGGATCACTCCTTCCACCCTCGCGTATCTTCAGGCTGGTTATTAGATGTACGTGCTCGATGCCGATGATCATTCCAGGATTTGCATCGATATAACTGTTGACTGGAAGACCCTGTAGGTGTGGGTAAGCTTTCGACAGCTCAGAGTAGTTTAAGGTTTGACTGGGCAGCCCTAGTTCGCGTACTGTCCGTACGTTACTTAGTTGGAATGTATTCTGCTTGCCAGTACCAGACATCTCCAAAGCGACTCTTTTGGAGCACTTCTCATGCCTGCCAATCTTTCCGGTCCATCCTAGCCAAAGGTTGTCCGGTTCTCCTTCGATTCCCAACTGAGCTGCGATCGCCTCCTCTAACAGTGTCGACGATGATCCATCATCCAGGAAAGCGTAGGTTTCCACCTGTTTTCCGTTCCCATAGATAGTTACTGGTAGATATCGAAATAGGGAAAAGGACTTCGTATGGTGGTAGTTGTGATGCACTGTTTCGGTTGTCTGAGTTGTTTCAACCGGACCGCTTCGGCAGAACTGACTACTGTGTAGAAGTTTGTGATGCTGGATACGACAGCCATCTACGCCGCACTCTTTCTTCGAGTGGCATGGCCACTTTCGATGCGGAATTAGGCACAGACGACACAAATTCTTCTGACGCATTGCTTTCCATCTCGCTCCGATATCCAATGACTTGAAACTCGAACAGTTCACGATTTGATGATTTTCGTTTCCACAATACGAACAGGCTTTTGCATTTATCCCTTTGGCAGTCGCTTCGTTCTCTTTCTTCGTTGCACTCGATGCTTCATTAGCGTGTGTAAACAGTTTCTCTCTCTGCTTCGGCTTTTCTGCTCTGACTTGTTTGTGTTGAATTTGAGCAGAGTCAACATCGATGGTCAGCTCTGATGCTAGATTCACAAGACCTGCCATAAAACTGTTGAATGTGGCCAAGTTGACGATTGCAAATGCTTGCTTGTAAGTACCCCACTGCAGCTTCAGAGAAGTTGGAAGTTTGTCGACCAATTCTTGGATCAACATTGGATTCGACAGGTGAGCCTGTTGATCGGCCAAGACGATGTGATCGACCAAATTCTGTATCGCTAGACCATAGGCGACAATTGAGTTCAAGTTCTCTGACTTGGGTGGTGGAACGTTTCGCACTTTCTTCAAGAGAAAACTGATTAATATCTCCGGTCTTCCATAGAGCTTATGAAGCGTATCCATCACATACGGGACTGAAGCTGGGAGCAGTAGACGACTTCTTACTGTTTCTAATGCAGAGCCTCCCAAACTTCGCTGCAATCTGGCCAGATTCTCAGCATCAGTGTACCCACAAACCTCCGTTGTGTTCTTGAAGGAACTGTAGAAAATGGGCCACTCTTGGGGATCGCCATTGAACTTCGGCAGCTCGCGAGGCATTACTTGTCGGGCAGCCAGTTGTGCACTCGTTGGTCCTACTAAGGCGGTAGTTCGCACACCACTCAAACCAGTTCCTATTGACCCAGGCGCATTGAACGGTGGTTGAAACATACTTGTTACTACAGGCACCGCCGGGTTTGTAATTGACGGATTCCCATGGCAAACTGTTGCATCGATCGAAATTCCTTGAGGTGGAACACACCCCAAACTGCTTAGCGAGGGGTTTGCTTGTAAAAATCCTCCTGACACCACTACATTTGTTGGTGCAATGTGACCCATTGGCACGGCCGTGTAGTACGGGTGACTTCCGTAAGCGGTTGACATCAGGCTGTTCAAGCCAACAGAAACTTGGGATGTTGGAATATGAGCTGAAGAAACATGCGTCGGATAGACACCGCTAGGTAACGACTCAGAAACCGGATTAGAATTCCGAATTCTAGAATCCTGCACTCCCGGAAGAACCACATTTGATACTATAGTTGCTGGTCTAAGTGGAGACGATGAATAAAATTGGCCCGCTACTGATGCTGGAATAACTGGCATTGTGGAGACTCCGACTCCCTGCCCGGACATCAGTTGTTCATAGGATTTCGTCAACGTTGTAACATTTCCCATGATTCCCGAAGCAGGAGAATACAAAGGATTCACATTTGAACCGTTTGAGATCGCATTATTTAACAACGAAGCAGCTGGCAATTGCAACTCGCTAATTATCACTGACGGTTGAATAGATTCACTAACTGTTGGAACCGGCAAGGTAGCTTCTTGTTTCGACGATGATGGCTTCGACTGTCCAGCGCCGTCTTCCGCAGTTCCCTTCAACCATTTCTCTAACTGGTCACGTTTACTTTTAACGCTCACTCCGGTCCGTTTGCTTACCCCGCTTTGTCTGCTATGAGAATCCTTTTCGTCCGCTAACTGCATCAACAAACTATACCGCTGCTTCAAATACTCTTGCTCTTCGTCCAGCTGCTTCAACTTGGCTGCCTCTTCCAACTGCAACCTTTTCAGTCTGGCCTCTTCTTCCCTCTTCTTCATCTGCAGCTCTTCCTCTGCGCGCAACTTACTCAGCTTCCGTTGCTCTTCTAGATGCTGCAGACTAAGATGCAATCTTTGTGACACACGACTGCTGCTTTTACTCACGGACGATTCATTAAATGACACTTCCGACTTTGACTTATCTTCAGTACCGTGCCAATCGGCGAGACATACACTGCACTTCCAACTTTTTTCCGCAATAGACTCATTGACACCCGCGCACCGAAAATGCTCCCACGATTCACACCCATCGCAACAGACCCAATTATCATCACCCTCTTTCTGATTACATTTTTTGCATGGCTTATCTATCCCTTCCGAATTTGTTACATTTCTGCCTTTCTTCGGCATAATTAAATCTAATTATTTGCCTATTAAGCTGTCTACTGAATAAGCTTATTAAACTGCCGCACTGCACGAACCACAACTGTAGTGCTGGCACGAAATGGAAAGGCTAAATACTGACTTGTATTTTGATGCAATCAAACCTCCGGCGCTGGCTGTGTTGGTGATGAACGGTCTTCAACTGTGGGTCGTTTGGTCGGCGGACGTCTTCCCGGTTATAGCACTACTCGTCAGGGACACTCGACGGGCAACAATCATCCAACTTCGGATGAAATTCTTGATAGAATGTTCCCGAATGTCAGAACAAACACCGTTCTTTAGTTGCAGACTTAGCAGCTATCAAGCTGAAATTGAATGTTTTTATTTCAGATAGCACAGTTCAAGGTAGGTATATGTTTCTTACAATTTCAGTGTTTTCCTATTCTTTTCAGGTGTGTCGGTAACCGGGAAAGCGTGGACCATACAATCTATAGGTAATTACTTTTCATTTTAATTTCAGGTTATGAACAGTATAATTGGTAAGTAATTATTGCTAGCTAAACCTACCTCAACCTACTCGTCTCTACTGTAACAGTCTGGTTCTGACTGTTGCCGAACTGATGGGTTTGATCACTAAATGTAACTATCAAGTTGTAATTTGTTATAATAATTGAAACATATAGTTAACTACACTTACTCCAATAATCCAAATTTAACTTTCTGGAGCTCTTTTATAAATTCACTTGCGTATAACTTCAATACAATAATAAACTGTGCCGTTGATGCACACTTCTACTTCTCGAACTGTCATTGCACTCAGCGAAACTCGCTCAGTTGCGAGGGAACTGACAGTGGTTTCACCGCCGATTCGCCACTAACAGTGTTGCCGGTAACATGAGTTAAAGAAGAACTTTTTTCTAAAATGTTTAGCTTTTTTTATTATAAAATCACACTAGCAGCAGCAATAGAATCAACAATCAATATGCAACTAGTGATTTGAAATTGGTTCACTGTTGTAGAACCCATTGGTCTGAAGTAAACCTTGAAACCAGCAATTGCTATATATATTTGCGCCTTTGTTTTGATTTGCTGTGTTATTTTGACAGAATATTTGAGAGTGTGTTCGTGTGAGTTCATTATTAGGGGCGCATTATTAGGCTTGGGACTGAGCTTGGGACCGATGTGCTAGTACTGACTGAGTCAAGAAAAAAATCGTATTTGTTCGGGACCTACTGGTCTTACAGTTACACTATGGCTTACGTTGTATGTCTGTTCTAGGTATTAGGAGCTTGGACAGGGGTTCTACAACAGTGAACCAATTTCAAATAACAAGTTGCATATTGATTGTTGGTACAACGCTGTACGTTGTATGTCTGTTCCAGGCATAAAGTATATAACGCCGGTAATGCAATATGAACGGAAAATAATAATCATCTAAAATGTATTGCATTAGCATTAGCATTAGCATTGACGTTTGCACACCTCGTGGATGGAGCTACGATGAGGAATAATTCGTTGAAGACATTGCATGTCACCATGAAACGAAACCTAATTACGGTTACTGTTACGTTTCTTCACGCAATAATCTCCACGAAGAAACTCCTCGATCGCTCACCTGGCCACGTCCATGCAACCGTTGGTGATAGGGAGGATTTGGTATCTACCTTAAGAAGACACGGGGAACCCACGTAGCCTTCAGTAGATATCAAAGGAAAAAGAAAATTAATAGTCGAAGAGAATAGATAAACAGAATGCCCTGTTTGGTGTACAGAACAAAAAAATATTCAAACATGGTCGTTGGGAGCGTCTAGTCTAAGAAGGTTAAGTGATGCTCCATTTCTCTTCAAACAGTTGGGACTTTAGCATTAACTTTAGTCCTAGCACCCTATGGCTTATGGTTATAGCGCCATTACTCGCTCTCTGAAAAGAGAAGAATGTCTCCGAGATAAGCCTATCCACTTCCATTCAACATTTCGCCAAACATATTGAGTGTCGTAGAACCACTTCTCTGTGCGTAGGCTTGGCAGTCGGTTGGAACATGAGCACTAATTCTTGTCTTAGCCTTGGTTTATGGTTCCCTTTAAAAAGAAAAAGGACTCATCGCCACACACACACACACACACACACACACACACACACACACACACACACACACACACACACACACACACACGTGAATATACGTTTGCGGCCGTACATGTCTGGCGCTGCTTAGGTTGATGTTTTAGGGCGGTGGGAGTGGACTAAGATTGCATTATACAACAATGTCTTTACAAGTTCGTTTGGAGTAAATAAGGCCATCAGATCATCAGAGTTATATAAAATTAGTTGTACTTATCTGTAAAAAGTCCAGTATCCATTACTGTCCTTGTCTTCTCACATTCATTTCATTTACTACGTTGTTGTAAATGCCCTTCTGCAGGTTACATGAAAAATTTCCTTCGCTCAAGAACATCTTTAGCCAGAAATTTCATCACCGCAGCCGGAACCTGGCGAATACGATCCTGGTCCGGGCGGTTCTTCTTCTTTCCTAATTGTAAAAGACACTCTTCTTTCTTCTTAACACTTCATTACACAATTTAAAACTCACTTCTCACAGTAATTTTTAATATTGGAAATTAAATTCGCGTAAACAAACGGAAAAAACTTGACAGCTTCTTGAAAAGCCAACCAACCGCGGGCAGAGCCTCCTCGATTTCTCATAATCATCTAAAATGTATTGCAATGCATATTAAATGCATACTTCTTATACATTGCAGTGATTTAAAAGGAATAAAGAAATATATAATGCTCTTCAGCATTTTAGTTTTTCTCTTTGTATACTATCTCTTTTTCTCTCGCGGAAATGTTACTCAATTTTCATAAAAAGTCAGGTGTAAGGTAGTGACCACCTCACGAGGCATATTTATTGGCAACATTTTGCATCGGCGGTAACCCTTGGTATTATACCGATCCTCTTCCACCATTGGATGGGTATTGTTTCCTTTCCGAACTTATGTACGAAATTGCCTTAGAAGGTCAGAAACGACGTGTTCCAAGTGCACCACTCAAAAGAAGACCCCTGAATGGGATGACGAATGTACTGTTGCATCTTGAGAAATCCGATGCGTTTAAAGTTTATCGCAGACATGAAACGTGTGAGCTTTTTGAGTACCGAAAAGCTTAAAAACTTACTTTAAGCAAAAAAAAAACACAACTAATGGCGTTCGTTTGTAGAGGGACTATCTAGAGAAACCTCGATGACAATGCGTTGGAGAAAGGCTCGCTACATGCGAAACCGCTCATCCTCCAATGAGAGTGAAGAATACTCCATGCAGTACCCGAATAGAAATTGTGATGTAAAAAATATTAGCAGACATCTTCCAAACATTAAATTTGAATGTGGGTTGTCGTATTCTAAATGTATTCAGAGTTCAAAGTAACGCTCTAGTACATATAAATACAACATATTTTAACTTCACATTAAAAACAAACGTATTGATGATGTTAAATTTAACATCAGAACACGTCTTATAAAACTAGAATCTAAAATTACATGACAATCAAACGTTATATATGTGTGAAATGTTGTGTACCTAAGACATCTAAACACATCTGATGATATTATAATTGGCCGTTACCTTAGAAATAAACTTCATTCTACTGTAAAAGACTGCAGGTCTACAGCATTAGAAAACTTCTTACAACATAAGAATGAAACGTTACAATAGAATCAAAGGTCTTTGTGAAGTAAAATATTGTATTCATAATAAGCCAGAATACATCTTGTGTCATGACAATCACACGTTGCGTTGAAATCCATGTTCTTATAGATGTAAAATTTTGTACTCATAAAATATCGGTAAATATCTGATGCGATTAGAATTAAGTGTGAATCGTATATGTTTTGGCGATATTGGTGCATATTTACTTTATGTACTTTACTCAACACCCGAATAAAAATTTACCTTAGCCTAACATGTGATTTTGATGCTTTCAAATTATTTGGTTTTAATGTTATTATCTACAACTGAAAACATCCGGAAACGATACACCGTCACGTTTTTCTACATCTGAATGCATCATACATCATCTCTTTTATTGGATAAAATCGACACTTGAAAACATATGTAAGATGTTTATTCATAACCTTTAATACATCTGAAAACATCAAAAATCCTTTGACTGTGCTGTTTTATTCAAATACATTTGAAAACATCAATATGCTTTGATATCTTAAAACATCATAAAAACATTTTATTTGAATGTCAAAATCATGACGTTAAAGGGACATTGGATTAGAAAAAAATTGTTTGAAAATGTCTGATGTTAACATCATGTTACCTTGCCTAAATACAGCGAAAACGATCTGATTTCTAATGTTCAACGTAAGATGTACATTTGAATTTCATGTTGATGTAGACATTGAAATCAGACATCAACCTGATGTAAATTTTTATTCAGGTAGATATTCGACTTCACTAAAAAGGTTTATCCAGACTCTGTCCCAACACAACCACCCGAATTAACGGTTCTCTGGACGAACCATTCACTATGTTGGAATTTTCAATGACACTTCTTTCTTAGCTTGACTGACCGCACGTATCAATGATTGCTACTCCGTGATTGATCAGAATTAGTGAAACTGATCAATAAATCAATTCTCAATTCTTCACGTTTCAGTGACTCAAATTCTGAAAAAATCAATAACGGCACGGGCCACGTCCTTGCAATCAGGTGGGAATAGGGAAGGAAAGTTAGTGTGACCTTTGCTGTTTAGAGACCGTGTTTACCTCTGCATCCCCACAAAGGTCACAGGAATGAGGGTTTTGTATGTTAGTAGGGTAGGGCTCGATGGATCAGGATGCACCTTGAGAGGTGATATGATCATCTATATAATTCATAATAAGATTACCTTATATCTGATGTGAATCCAAAATAAAAAAATATATGGACAAAATTAATAAAAATTACCTATTTTGCTCCGCGTTTTTGAGACCCTTACCACCTCTCAATTGTCTGAAAAACCTTTACGGGTTCTGACTGGTTAGCGTTCCAATGATCATCCATGGTGTCATTTGATTTTTTTCTACAAAAAAAGTTCATTCACTGGCGTGCTCGTGAAACTCCTATCACATTCAAAAACGTCCCGGAAAGATCGTCGGAGAAAAATCACAACCAAAAACGCACAAAGCAAAAAAACGAGTGAGCTTGCTGCGATCTCCGGAATTTTCAATGACACTTCTTTCATCCAATAACTCTGCTCCAAGAAGCGATATGATAAAAAATCTCCCCGATATCGCTAAAAGACGATTACTTAACCTGTTTAATACCCTTATGGAACTAAACATAGTTCCATCCGCTTGGAGACAGGTTAACGTAATAGAGAAATCCAAGTAAAGCTAAAGTGAGGTTAAACATCGTAGTATCTAAAACTGAAATTGATAATAACTCTCTAGCTATTTTCCAATCTGTATGGAATTGGTCAGTATTGTCATTATCGATTTTCTTATCTTTTTATCACCAATTACTTTGCATAGACAGCTCGAAAAACCATTTCGAAAGAGCGCCATCTACGACGTTTAACCTCACTTTTGCGTTACCTGGTTTCCTGCCTAGCTTTTCATAATCCTGGGAAACCAGCGTTTGAGAGAGCAAAAGAACAAACGATTGTTTAGCGTTGCTTTCATCTGATATACAACTGGCCTTTGAACACAAGGAGCAATTGGCTTCAGTATTTCTGGATATTAAAGGCGCATTTTATTCAGTTTCCATAGATATACTGACAGACAGTCTGCGTAGTCGTGGTTTACTAGGAATTTTAAATAACTTTTTGTTTTATTAACTCTCAGAAACACAAATGAACTTCAATCTAGGCCAACTGACAACTTCCAGAATTCGCTACATGGATTTACTCATGTTTAAGTCCCTTCCTTTATAATTTTTATGTTAAAGATATTGATAATTGCTTGGAAAATAGATGCACGCTAAGCCAACTTGCAGACGACGCTGTGATCTCCTTGCAAAGACCATTGCAAAATTCCCTAAGTAATCTGTCCATCTGGGCCAGAAATTCGGGGATTGAGTTTTCACCGCCTAAAACCGAATTGGTAGTGTTTACTAGAAAACGGCTTCCAGCCCAACTGCGTCTCAACCTATTGGGAACAGACATTACCCAATCTTTGATCTTCAAATACCTTGGTGTTTGATTTAAAATGCACTTGGAATACTCATATTGCGTATTTAAAACAGAAATGCCAACAAAGGATCAATTTTCTATTCTAATCTGTATTAACTATGTATCATCCGATATTAGTCTTCCATGCTATAACTCTTTACTTATCAGTTTCTCCATTGATTATGATCTCTCCATGAAACAGGCTATTCAAGGAGTGCCAGATCAACTTCGACCTATTTTAATTGTAATTTCTCAGTCCCCACCCTGGCAGACCACTCTCCGCCCATCTGCGTTTGGGCTAGGCGAGAACCTACCAAGCCTACCCGTTGATATGCCCTAGACCATATAGCACACCGGGATCTTCCACAAGCAGGCGCCGGTTATTAAATAATCAGTCCCAACAAGTGTTAGATTCATTACATAGAGGATAGTAGGAGGCAGAAAGTGAAGCACGAGAGGGAGGGGCGTTTGATGCTTTCCTTATCTCCAATCCGCTCATCAAATCGCAATGTTTTGTGATATAGTGGGCGGAATATTATAATTTAAGATAATTCAATACAGACGTCTTCCAAACTTGGAAGATCGACAGGTAATCGGTGTGTAACAACCTGGTACCTCATAGCAGCACCTCTCCCAACTTCGACCTATTTTATGTTCGAGGTTTCAGATCAGGTTCACGAAGAATGGGTTTTCGGGAGAAAATATCTTGAGACTACAAGTCGAGTTGATGATTGAACTACTAATGCAGATAATATTTATTGCAGCTAGATATTTATATCACATGGTTGCTATCTAAAGTACATAGCAACGAAATGATGTTGCTAATCAAAATACATAGTTACGATGTTATACGATGTTTTCACCGATTGCTTCGATTCTTCAACACTCCTCCTCAACATCGTTTGGTAAAATTCCAATGGCTTCTCGTAGTTGTCGCAACTTCACTGCACCCAAAGGTTTGGTGAGAAGATCTGCTTCCATCTGCTCTGTAGGACAGTACCGAATGGAGACGATACCAGCTGCTGCCAAATCCTTGACGAAACAGTACTTTGTGTCGATATGTTTCGACTTTCGTGATGTCCTGTCCGCTGCTGCAAGTGCGATACAGCTCTGGTTGTCCTCGTTGACCACAATCGGCAAAACCAGATGTTCGCCCAAATCATCTATCAATCGACGTAACCACTGCAGTTCCTGCAAGCATTCTGCTAGTGCGATGTACTCCGCTTCAGTGCTGGACAGGGATACACACGTTTGCTTCCTGCTTCCCCAGCCAACGAGTCCGCCACCGAACTTGAAAATATAGCCAGTGTTGGACTTCCTGTTGTCAACTTCACCAGCCCAGTCGGCGTCCACGAAACACTCCACTTGAAGGTTGCTACCACCACCCAGATGTAGCTCGTGGCCAGCCGTGCCTTTCAGGTAACGAAGCACCCGCTTTGCTTCGTTCCAATCCATCGTTGGTTTGGTGACTCTCCTCCCGAGAATGGAAGTTGATATCGCAATATCCGGGCGTGTATTGACCGCGATGTACAGCAAAGCTCCGACGAGACTTTGGTACTGTTGTCCATCTGCCAATGCGTCGCTATCCTCCTTTTGTTGTATGAAGCCGCTGTTCATCGGAACACGAGAAACTTTGCAGTTTTCCATATTAAACCGAGACAAAATCTTAAGCACGTATGATTTCTGGCTTAAAACGAACCTGCCGTTCTCCTGACGAAGGTGGATTCCTAAGAATAACTTCAGGTCACCCAGCTCCGTAATCTTGAAGGCCTTGCTCAAAGCTCTGACCAAGCTTCGATACTCCTGCTCCGTTTTACATACAACAACGATGTCGTCCACAATCCGCAAGTAAAGACACGGGTCAGCCGATGATCGATGAAATTCCATGTCCTTCAATACCGCATCAATCCACTGGTTCCATACCCGCGCAGCTTGCTTGAGCCCGTAAAGACACCGCTTCAGGGAGCACACGGTATTTGGATCACCGTTCGAGTACCCCGGTGGCTGCTTCATGAATATCTCCTCCTGCAATACGGCATTCAGGTAGGCAGTCTTGATGTCGATGTGCTTAACGAGCATTCGTTGCTTGCTCGCTATCGTCAGTACGGCTCGGAATGTGATTTGCTTCACCACTGGTGCAAACACCTGATCGTAATCAGTACCGTACTTCTGGGAGAAACCATGTGCGACCAACCTGGCCTTGTATCGCACAATTTGCCCGGACTCGTTTTCCTTACACTTGTACACCCATTTGCAGCTAATTACGTTACGATGTTGGGGTGCCTTGGTAATTGTCCAAGTTTCGTTGTCACGAAGAGATGCTATTTCCTCGTCCATGGCCGCTTTCCACTTCTCACTTTCCTTACTCGCAATCGCTTCACTGTACGTTCTTGGCTCTGTGCACGTGTTCACGGCCAGACCAACCATATCATTGTACCGCGCCGGTCGGACTCCAAAGTTTGCTCTCTGTGAATGCCGCACGTTATCACGAGCACCTGGAAATACCGCAGCTTGCTCCTCCTGTATTGGCACTGTCTCGTCGGGATCAACATCTTTATGGTCATCGTCATCTTCATCGAATTCGAAAAATTCATCATCGTCTAGCAATTCTTCTACTTCCGTATTCAGTCCGCTATCGGATAAGAGCACCGCACCGTACTCGTTTTCACATTGGGACTCACTTGATAGCTCACGAATGGTTCCATCTTTCACGTTCTTACCCGCTTCGCCGAGCTCCATGAATCGAACGTCACGACTGATGACTATCTGGCCAGTAGACACATTCAGCAAACGATAGGCTTTGCTGTCCGATGCGTATCCGACGAATGTCATTTTGGTTGATTTTCCTTCAAACTTCTTCCTCTTTTGTGGCGGGATCCACACATATGCACTGCAACCGAACACCTTCAAGTGCTGCAAATCGGGTTTCGTACCAAACCAGATTTCATACGGTGTCGATCGAATCGTCGATGAGGGCAACCGATTCTGGATATATGCTGCAGTATTTACAGCCTCCGCCCAAAATCGCCGAGGTAAGCCAGCATCCAACAGCATACACAATCCCATCTCATTTAACGTCCTGTTTCTCCTTTCAGCCACGCCGTTCTGCTGTGGAGCGTAGCCAGCAGTGAATTCAGCCTTGATTCCTTTTTCTGCGTAGAACTTCCGTAGAGAATTGCTGGTATACTCGCCACCTCGGTCTGAACGGATGACCTTTGGCTTTCGACTGAATTGAGTTTCACTGAACCTTACGTATTCACGGATTTTGTCAGCAACTTCGGATTTTTCCTTCAACAAATAGACGACCGTATAGCGGCTATGATCGTCAATCATCGTCATGTAATACCGGCACCCGCCCGGCGATGTCGTCATAGGGCCACATACATCGCTGTGCACGATATCTAATACTGCTTTCGACTTTTTCTCGCTTGCTTGGGGAAACGATGGCCGTGCCATTTTCCCTTCGACGCAACACTCACAAGTCTGGTGGATTCCGCAACTCTTGACCTTCATTCCAGAGGCCAAACCACGCTGCTCTACTTCGCCAATCACATCCGGGTCTCTGTGGCCTAGTCTTCGATGCCACATATGCAGGCAGTCGACGTTGTGCTGCTTATCACTTACTAGCAACGATTTTTCCACCATGTTCAGTTGGTATAGGCCACCTGCGCGATCGGCCGTCGCAATAACTGACCCGTTGTACACTAACCGACACTGATTTGCATCGAATTCTGCACGAACACCTTTTTCAGCGAGCTTCATCACGGAAATCAAATTGCCTTCTAGACCCGGAGCAAAAATTACTCCCGTCAACCGACACTTTTTCGCTACGATCATTCATGCACTCAATGTTACAGTCACCGATACCTGCCGTACGAAGAACTTTGCCGTCCGCGGTCGAAATTTCCGGACGTACACTCTCATCGAGACGCACAAAGGAACTACGATCTCTTGCCAAATGTGACGTTGCACCCGAATCGATAACCCACGCACTTGCGGCATGCTTACCAGACCGGACCATGAATGTGAACGACTTATCGTTCTCGCGTACTGTTTTCGCCTTGGTCTTTTCTTTCTTCTTCTCAGCCTTACCGCTGTTCTCTGCCAGATGCACCTTGCAATTTCGCTTTCTGTGCCCCGGCTTACCGCAATGATAGCATAATACACTTTTCTGGGACGCATTATTTCCGCTCATTTGTAGCACTTGTTCATCGAAACCGGGTCGCTTTCGAAGTTTATCCGCTTCGTCCATCAGCTTCACTTTTACAAGCTCCAGCGTGAGCTCATCCTCGTTCCGCGCTTCCAAAGCCGTAGTTAGAGGATTAAACGATTCCGGAAGTCCCCGCAGTATCAACGCCACCTTGAGGCACTCCTTCATCTCGAATCCGGAATTTTCCAGACGTGCATACTGCTTTTCGATTTCCGACAGGTAGGCCTCCATATTGTCCCCTACCTTGAAGGGTCACTCGTTGCCCTAGAGTAGTTTTCTCGTGGTGCTCCTTCAGAGCTGTCCACGTGTTCTTCGCCGTCGTCTTGTCACGTATCAGTCCATATTGGCTCTCATCCACCATCAGGTGAATCGTGGCCAACGCTTTCTCGTCGCCGGTCTTCCATGCGTCCGTCGTTGGTTCCGGAGGAGTACCTGGATCCACGTGCTTCCAGAGCTGCTCCCTCCGCAGCAACGCTTTGACGGAGAACGACCATGATTGGTAGTTAGAATTTTTCAACTTGACAATTTTTGCCCACTCCATCGCTTCAAGAAAAAACAGCAAATACTTCACGCTTAAATTTTTGATTCAGCAGCTTCCGCCTGGGCCCATAACCTGTTCGAGGTTTTAGATCAGGTTCACGAAGAATGGGTTTTCGGGAGAAAATATCTTGAGACTACAAGTCGAGTTGATGATTGAACTACTAATGCAGATAATATTTTTTTAGTAGTAAAATTGATCTTTTATTTTCATTGCTTTTATACTAATTTCTAACATTTAAGGTTTCAGCTCATTGGGCTCTTCAGCTTTGTTTAATCTTTTATGTGTTTTATGTGTTACGTGTGTGTTGTGTTCTAATTATTTTGTTTTCCCAGTTCAGCCCTTGGGGCATTGTTTGTTAAAATTTGATAAAACTACCTAATCCACAACTAAAACTACAATTTGAAAATCCTAGTGGGAACCAGATTCCGGATGATCTGGTGATCCGATGTCAGGCAGCGTGCCCTGTACCGATTGATAGACTCACCAAAGCGATCGTCGAGCATTTTTATCTCGGCCAGACGGTGGACCTCAGATGTTCTGTCCTCGGAGGTGTTCATTATCATCCTGAGGAACTTGTTTTGTACTCTCTGAAGTTTCAGGTGATGCGTTTTTGCACAACTCTCCCAGATTGGCATTGCATACTGATGACCGGAAGTATAATTTGCTTGTAGACAGCAAGCTTATTTTTAAGGGATACGTAGACCTCTGTTGATCAATGGGTACAGTAGTTTCAATAGAGGTCATATTTTGTGACAGTTTTGTCAACCTGATCCCTGAAAATAAGCTTGCTGTCTAGAGTGACACCAAGATAGACAGCTGATTTGGTCCATTCCACCGTTGTGTTGTTCAGGCTTATTTTACACCTCTCAGGCGGGAGACAAGTCTGGGGAGAATTAGAATGTGGAAACAGGATGACCTGGGTTTTTGCCGCGTTGATACAAATCTTCCATTCAGTGAAGTATTCTGACAGAACATTCAGGCTTTGCTGCAGTTTCGCGGCAAGCGCTCGGTACACATCTCTACCATTGTGGACGACTGATGTATCATCGGCGAACAACGAAAGAGATCCATTTTCAGGGAGCGGGGGTATATTCGAGGTGAATAGATTGAACAGAAGTGGACCTAATATACTTCCCCTGCGGAACACCGGCGGAGATCTCCTGACTGCCGGAAACTGCACCATGTAACGAAATTCCGAATGTCCTAGTCAGAGATAATTTTTAATAATCTTCACCAGGAAGATTGGAAGATTTGTATCACGTGAGCTTGTACACCAAGCCATCACACACATTATCGAAGGCCTTCTCGATATCGAGAAGGGCCATAGCGGATGTTTTCGAAACAGACTTGTTCCGCCTGAGGATGTTCATGACTCGATTAAGTTGATGGACTGTAGATGACCATGCCGGAAACCGAACTGCTCATCCAACAGGATATTGAGCTCGTTAGCAGATGTTAGAAGCCGACGGTAGATCGCTTTCTCAAACAGTTTAGATAGACCTGAGAGAAGGCTGATTGGTCTGTAGCTTCGGAAGGAAGGGATCTTTCCCAGGTTTCCGAATGGGGATGACTTTGGCTGACTTCCAGCACGATGGGAAGTATTAAGACGTGAGGCATTGGTTAAACACCACTGCCAGATGGTTGTAGAACTGGGGACTCAATTGCTTGAGCCTGTTCATGATGTTGTCGAAACCTGGGGCCTTCATGTTCTTTGAGTAAGTCTTGATATAGTCAACACCTGTCAGCTGAGATCTCCAAATCTTCGGAGAAGTCGTTGTGACTTTGGTCGATGTTAGTTATAAGCGCGCTAACGGCAGCTTCGTGGACTGACGATGTTTTGACCGAGATTGTGGGAGCTGACAAAGTGTTGACTTATCTCATCAGCCTCTCTGCAGGTGTTATCAACCGATCCCTTGAGTCATTGACGTCTAGTGGGATCAACGGTGGAATGGGTCTTGGCTTAGTTTTTAAAATTTTTGTCATCTTCCAGAACGGCTTAGCACAATCTGGGAGAGAGCGAATTTTTTCCGCGAAATCATTATTTCTAAGGTCCACCATTCTGGCCTTAATCATTTTGGTCACTCGATTACAGTGACGTTTGAGTTGGCAAACCAGTTCGCTGGTATTGCCTTCGGAAACGCGTTTCGCAATTGTATTAAATCTTTAGTGGGTCTATCAATGGTCACAGAGTCACTCACCTGATCTATCACCGGTACATGTTGCTCCCGGGCAATGGAGATCGCTTGCTCGATGCTCTGCAGGTGTCGTTCGGATGTCATCAACCGAATCAAGGTGCATGTCAAAATCGATGTTGTCGTCAACGTGTTGTCGGAACCTCCCAACTGGCGCGATGGTAGCTCCGTCTGGTGATTCGATGCCGGCTGACCGAGGAGCCAGAGTCTTCACCACCGGATAGTGGTCCGAGCCGAGCTCCTGTGTACGATCGGCTGGGCGATGTTGTTCCCTGTGCTGGTGAGGAAGATGTCGATTGTCGAATGGATCCCGATCTGCTCAACCGGGTGAGCATCCGGCCCAGGACGGTGTAATGTCCCTCTTCTAGTCTTCCTGCAGAATTATTCCGTTCCGATTCCGCCGTGTTCCCCAGGCTTCGTGTTTTGCATTTAGGTCGCCGGCGATGATGAACTGCCCCTGCCTCCGAGTTAGCTTACGGATGTCGTTTCGTAGGGCCGTTGTTGTTCCGTTGGCTTGCTTGGGACAATAGGCCGCGGTGATGGTGATTGGGCCGACAGCAGTTTCGACCTCGACCTGATGGCTTTACGGACTGCAGCTGAAAGCTCGGAAGCAGATGGCAGTTGATGTTGTAGCGTTAGGGCGATCGCGACTCCTCCTCCACTAGGCCGCTACGATCAAGTCGCACAATCCGGTATCCTGGGATGACGATGCTGACTTCCGGTTTGAGGTGCGTCTCGGTGACGATGGCGATGTCGATGGCCTTCCTGTTGGGCGAAGTCACCGAGCTCAAAAGTTTTGTTCCGGATGGAACAAGCATTCCAGTTGAGGATGCTGATGGTGCGTTTACGGTCCATAAATGAACAGAAACTTCATCGTCACGGACGTGGCGGCTTTGAGCTGTTCCTCCTTGGAGCGGCAGGAACGTAGTTGGCGATAGAGCTCTTGCACGAACTCCACCATTTGCTCCGAGTCGTAGAGCTGTCCATCGACGGGTGGTTGCGTGGAGGTACTGGTAACTCGGATTGCCCCAGCCTGAGGAGGAGTCGTGTTGGGGGCGCGGCGGCTGCCGCGAAACGATGATGAACCGAAGCTGACGGGCGGTTTGCATGGCGGTGATTTAGTGGGATCGCGGCAGGTTTGGCACCTGGTACCGAAGCGACGGGAAATTTTTCTCGTTCATCGGAGGTGGTGGACGGCGTTGAGCAGGCTCGAGACTTGGTGGATGCCTTCTTTCGGATAGCCAAAACTCCGCACGTTTGGGGCAGGTTCAAGTTACTGCTCTCATGATTTGCACCGCAGCTGGCGCACTTCATTGGGGCACCTTCGTCCATCGGGGCACAACTTTGGTGGTGGCGTGTGCTCCGCACACTTGCCACATCGCGGTTTCAGCGGCAGTTTCGAGTGCCGTGGCTGAAAGCAAGGCAGTTGCCACACTGCGTCACGTCGTTTTGTCTTGACGATACTGAACTCAATTCGACGATGACGTTGAATAGGGCCCAGGTTTTCAAAAGTTCCGCATCGTGACGGATCCCTTCTCAAGATGGACCAGATAAAGTTGATCCCGGTAGTTTCGTGTTGCTGGCGCCTGATGGGGAAACACCTCTGGGCTTTAGTGCCGCTGCTTGCAGCTCGGTAATGATTGATTCCGGAGTGAGTTCCGGAAGACCACGCAGATCACCTTCATAGGCTTGCTTCGGGTACATCGTGCGTAAAATTCATGCTGCTTGGCGACTAGGTGAGCGCCGACAGCACGGTAGTCAGCCTCCGTCGAGCACATGACCTTAATACCATTATCGCACAGCTTAGCAGCGGATGGATTTGGATAGCTGCAAGCTCGGTCCTGAGAGCAGCAATGTCCGATGTGGTGAAAAAGCGGGGGAACTTTCAATTCCTTCTTTTGGCACCCTCCTGGATCGGAAGCACGGCACCGATTGCCTGCCAGTAGACGAGCGTTCGATCCACTGATCGGTGTCATCGCAGCGCAGCCGCTTGAGCTGCCCGGTTGCGGTAATGATTCGGGAGCAGATGTCACCGTTGGTCGATTTTTTCGACCCATTGCCACGGCAACAGGTCGAGCGAGAAATGTTTCCGAACTTTGCAACACTTTTTCTGCTTTGCCACCAGCAAAAGATGAGGGCAAGCTATATGATAGGTCGCGAACCGAACACGCAATCGCGAGAAAGCGGGCGAGGGGAAAACGGAGAAAAAACTTTTACCGGCAGGGAAAACACGACCGATCGTGTCGCTTTGGTAAAAACTGGAATGATTGATGCAGATAATATTTATTGCAGCTAGATATTTATATCACATGGTTGCTATCTAAAGTACATAGCAACGAAATGATGTTGCTAATCAAAATACATAGTTACGATGTTATACGATGTTTTCACCGATTGCTTCGATTCTTCAACATTTTAATTCCCCATATTTATATTAAAAAGTACCAACATGTCAATTGAATTGCAATAGCAGAATTTTAACTGACGGGTCGCGCATTGATGATCCACTGGTGTTTAAAAAGTGTGTTTACAATAAATACTTATCTACCTTCCGGAACCTTATTCCGTATATGTCGATGAGCAGCACTTAATTTCACATTGGGGATGATTTCCGACATACCATTATTTCATCTTTTCGGATAGTCTCAGTTCTATTGAGGCCCTCCGGTCGATGATAACAGTGAAGCACTCATCTTACTTTCTTTCAAAAATAAGAGAATGGTTTTGTGCGTTGGTCGAAAGTTCATTTGCATGGGTCCCCTCACATTGCTCAATTCCAGGCAATGAGAAAAAGGACTCTCTAGCAAAGGTGGGCGCACAAGGAGGCGAGATTTTTGAAAGAAGAATTTCACATGACGATGTTTTCCCATTAGTACGTCAGAGTTCTCTTCAAAGTTGGCAAAACAATTGGACAAGTAATTCTCTTGGGCGATGTTTACATTCCATTATGCTAAATGCAGGGTTGTTACGAGAAGTCTGAAAATAAATCCGCGCCAAATCCGCGCGAGTTCAAAATCAAATCCGCGCCTTCAATTCCAATCCACACACGAATGTTCTATAACTTATCAAGCATCAAATATAGAATGGGGAACGGCTTCATCAGTAGGCGAACCTATTTCAAACAAGGGGTAAATAATAACATGCATCACTCATTTTTGGCAGTATGCTACAAATAATAAAAGAAGATTTTTGTTTAATTTCCTTCAGAAAAACCCAGCGCTTGGAATAGGGTCTCTGTGGAGATAAAACCGTTCCCCATAATAAGATTGTCTGCGTTTTTGAGCCAATTAGATGCATTGTTCAAAACAGGAATGTAATTGAAAACTTCAGTGTGAAATAAAACCTGTAAAGTGGGAAACATAAGTCACGATGAGCTAAGTCAAATAAATTGACCGATAACCAACTTAATAAAAATGTCCAGACAAAAACAACCAATGGCCCAAGATGTGATCCACGCTGGCCAAGTCCACCCCTGAAGGAGCACAGGACGTTTGAGTGAGTGATGAAAGCACTCGAACACAACCGATATGTAAAGTATGTCAAAGAGAATGATCCATATTTTGTCAATGGTGTATCAAGATAGGTACGTATTTATTTAACATATACGTCATAACATTTAATTGTTCTCAATATCCTTCATATGAACTAATTTTTCCCTTTCTTATTGTTCCTCCTGCTGGATGTTACCTTTTTGTTTCAAAAGAACTTTCAGGAATGATGTTTCTGGATTATTGGATGTCATAGCTCTGATTTCTTTTTCCATCAAATTAAAAATATCTTCTTTAGCCTTCCTTTTCATTCCTACAACTTCTTCTTGCTTTTTGTCTGGTGCCTTGCTTCCTCTTTGCTTTTTCCTTATTTTTTTGTGCCTCCACTAATTCAAAATCTTTCTTTTGTTTCTGTTTGGATTTGTAAGATTGCCTCGTAAATTTCGCCTTCAAAATCAAGTCCTTTGAAACAACAAATCTGGTTATATCATTCTCAAAAAAATGCATGTCACTCAAAATATTTTTACGATTATTGAACTGCTGTTCACTGAGCCTAGTTCGGTTTTCCGGTAACACATGCATAGATAGTGAAAATTTTCTTTCGACCTCTGCATTAGAATGAGATACGCAAGTTACAATGTTGAGCAATGTTCTCATTTCAGAGAAACTATCGTCCTGGAATAAAAAATCAAGTACTTAAAATCTGTTTCTGATTCAACCGTTTAAGTTGACAACTTGACACTTGCAAGTACTAGTTCTTCGTGAATTTTAGATTTGTCTAATTTAAAATCAATAACATCGACTAAGTGGACGATTTCTTTGATGGAATCCTTATTTATGATCCTTCCAACCTTGAAGTTGCTGACTAGTCTAACAAATTCATTCGGAACATCTTTGGAAACAAATACGAGACGAAAGCCTTAGCGTGGTCTTTAAAATGCTTATTGAAATGAGATGTTTTAAGTTGATTTCCTGCAGCGTCAAGAATAAATTTGTAAACAATTACATCCGTATCCTTAAGAAAATGTTCTTCCATTAGCATTTTGTTGTTAATGGCTTCCGTTATCTGTTTTGAACCGTAAACTCTTGACATCATAGTGACCAAAAATGCAAGCATCCTATCATAAACATCGAAAAGAATAAACTCATTCGTTTCGAGATACTTAAGCAACTTTTCCGTTTCACCCGCTGATTCAATCACAAAAAGAACCTGCTCTTTGATATCTGGCAGCAAAATTTCTTCTTCATAAAAGCTCCGTTTTGCCAGCCCTTGTAGTTTCTTTTTCAAAGAAACTAAGTGGTTGTAGTTTGAAAGAACCACTTCTGCAGCTGGTCCGAGAGTTGCCCATCGGATTTCAACATGCTTTTGGAAACGTTTAGGCTTGGTGATGCAGCTTTCTTTGAATTCTTCCCACTTCGACGGAACGGAAAGTAATAGTACAGATACTTTGCCATCAGAAACAACATATCCAAACTGTTTGATAGCAGCCCTAAAAAATGAAGGTAATAATACATATCTACTAGCAAACAAATAATAAAATGCTTTCTTAGATTTTTAATAGTTTAGAATTTAAGTCCCTGAGTCCATTTAGAATTCTTAGGTACTAAACTTCGTATTTTCAAGAAATAATTCTTCGGTTGGATATTAATCCTCATGGAGTTATTCCTGGAAACTTCTAGAATTATTCATTCGAAATTCCTAGGTTGTCTCTTTTCATTTGCTTTGGAGTTCTCATCTTAATTACCATTAAATGAAGATCCGAATTTCTTGGAAATTCTTGAAATTTTACTTCTATCTAGCTTTGTATTCCCCAAAACGATTCACAATAAATATGCAGTTCCTCAGAACTAATTCAATAGCAGAGTTCACATGATCGCAGTTCATTTCAAAAGAGAATTTCCGGTTTCAGGTAGTTGTTACCAAACTATAATATTGGGCCGTATGAATAATAGAGTATACTGTACTTTCACTCATAAGAAATGCAAGGGTGAAAGTAAAGTATGCTCTTTTATTGATACGGCCCATTATCTGTCGAAACTGTTAGTTTGGATGGATGAACTATTAGTTTTGAAAAATTATCATTGTTTACTGATGTTTCTTATGATTTAAACAAAATTAAACCATTAATTTACCTGAATGCGTTGTGAATAATGTGAACCACACAGGTTCCATTGTTGATCATCCCGAAACCACGATCAGCAATCAACTGATTGTTGAATTTCCGAGACAGCGATTTATTGACGTTTGGACCATCGTGACCAGCCATAACTAAACGATCGGTGCTAATGTGATTATCGGTAAGTGCTTTTTGAATTTTCTCGAGCAACACGTTCGTAGTAGCTTTTCCAAGGAATACGCTTTCCAGGTGAAAGATGCTAATTTTTCGGAGCCTCTTTGAGAAGTACTTCAGTAGTATAGCCAATTCTTTTTGTTTATTACTCGCTTTATATTCGTCGAACATAATTGAGTAGTATTGACCTTTGATGTCTTCTATAGGGCCTTGAAAAAGGGTCCGATTGCTTCGTTTACCAAATGAGTCATTTTCTGACGAGTCAGGGAAAATCCTTTCAGGTCATTCGGAGCAATCATCTTCAGGACGCTTCCATCAGTTCCTGATGCATAAAACGAAATATTTTTCATGACCACATGGATTGTCCAAAGTATTTCTTTCTCCAGGATCCGTGAACTGCAGTCATGGATTCGAGAACAAGCAAAAATACACCGTGAACTAAATCACGTAATCATGAACTAAATCACGTTTTAGGAAAAATTCTTAAAACGTGAACTAGTTCACGGTCCGTTTTCATTTTCGTGAACGTTTTTGTTTCTGTGTGGGTATATCAATATGGTGTTGAACGAATCCGCGCCAAATCCGCGCCAGAACGAATTTTATGAACAAATCCGCGCCAAATCCGCGAAAATCGCGAAATCCGCGAAATTCGCGAAATCCGCGCTGCTGTAACAACCCTGTAAATGTTTCAACGAGATCATGGTTCAAAGGAATTCTAGACAAAATAGTCAAAAGGTCGAAAGTGACATTTGTAAACAATGACCTCTAGCATATTTTTCTGGGATCTGCTTGCTCCCACAACCAAAATAGCACCAGAAACAGATAGAGGGAGTTATTATCTTTCCATCGGTAGTGGATATAGATGTTAGCAACCTGGCATTTCCAGGAAATTTACGATTTAAGTCAATGTTTACAATTGTTACTTTCGACCTTTTGACGATTTTGTCTATGTCGGAATGGTTAGAAAGGCAAAATAGAGAACTTGGATCGGGGGAAGGAAAAACACACGTGTTAAGTTCTAGCAAGAGAAACACAAGAATGATTTTTTATTTACTTCCGGAAATACAAAGGAATGACAGCTATGCTGTTTCTCTACGTCGATGATGTTGTCTTTACAACGATTATGTTGTCGCCGCTCGGAGCGCTCAACAGTCTAGAATTGATGTAAGTCGGGGTTCCATTCGTATGATGTCAAGACTGTCTAATCACTACTCGCTAGGCGCACATCTCTACAGAATTAACCTCGTCGATAGAAATATATGTAGGTGCGGAAACGGTTATGATGACATCGCTCACGCAGTTTGACATTGCCCGGATAATGATACCTCCAGAGCACGACTATTCGATACCCTAGTGCCCCGAGGTAGACAACCCTTACGCGAGGAAAGAATTTAGAATTGCATTTGAATTTAGAAGCATTTTAAAGCTACCAAATTTATCACCACTCGGTGAATTCTTCTTTTTTCAACTTGGATTCGTCCAATGATTCCTAAATTCGTATACGCTGATTAATTTGGTACCAATCCGTTCAGCTACTCGCAATATTTTTTTTTATATAGTGGGTGGAATAATACAATTTGAGATAATTCTAAGCAGTCGGTTTACCAAAATTTGGCAGATCGACAGGTAATCGCTGGGTAAGTGACCACCAGGAACTTCATAGCAAGATGCTAGCAAGCGCACCGGAAGATTTAATGAGCATACTTCCCGGCAACTCAAGCGCATAGAGAGCTCCAAAAAATGCACGGAGATGCTGATTTAAGCGAAACAACATGCCGTGATTGGTCCGTTCTAAGACGGTGAATTTGATGTTGACGACCATCCACGTGAAGGAAGGCTCAAAACCTTCAAAGACGCTTAATTGAAGGCATAACTCAAGCTCAAAGCTTGCTTCAGCAATAGGAGTTTCACGGCAAGCCATTTCCAAGCGATTGCATATGTTGAGAACGATTCAGAAGCAAGGAACTTGGGTTACTCATGATTTGAATAAATGTTTGGCGTGAACAAATTGTGCATTTAGAAGAGTAGAGGCTCGAACGTAGTTATAACGGAAGCGGAAATGTCAAACTTGCCGTTTCCGTCCACATTGCGTTAAGTGTCTGTATTACTCTGTTACAAGTTATTTCTATATCCGGAGTACCACACACCCGCTTTAATTTTAAACCATGTTAATTAACATAGTTAAAAAAAGGTCACCAATCCTCTCCGTGCGATAAATTTGATTTGCCAATGTATTATTCTACACTTTCACGGAATTACCAACATTCTGCAACATCCTTTCGATCGACCTTAAGTTTCAACATAGAATCTTAATATATTTGTCCTTATTCTACGTGCCGTGTAGATCGAGACTTCGCGTTTTTACCTTTCGAGGTGACTCCGTGAAAATCAATGAGTCAAGAATCGAAGTCTAACTGAGAAAAGTAAACACTAGAATCTTCCGTAATTTTGTCTTGATACTAAGTTTACCCATGTAATTCACTAATGAAAAATTATTGTCGAAATATATCTGCCGATTTTCAAAATCATTCAGGACACCTAATCCTGCGCAATTTAACACTGAGCTGCTTGGCAAAAAATTGTCATCACCTTCTGAATGAGTTTTCAACGAAAAAATACGATTCGAATACCTTATTATCGTGTATCTTTCCTTAACCTCTGAAGGACATATGTTGCTTACAATACGACACTCTTCCTATAACGGTATTCCTTTCCATTCAGTATGTTATTTGATGCGGGATATTCTAGAACAACATCCCGTCCCACCATAGATCGATCACACACATTCACAGGCTTAGTTACGACGGCTGTAGCCCTGCGCCGATGGATTGGTGACTTGTACGACGATGTTGTTGAAGTCCAGCTGCTTCAACATCTCCTTGGTCTCTGGGTCAACTTCAATGATGTCCTGTTCCAAGGCGGACACTTCCGGCACGTAGTTATCTCTGCGCTCACGCTCCTCTTCCTGCAGCTTAATCGAGATACCACGTACTTGGGAGTGGCGCAGACGCTTCATCAAATGTGTCACAAAGCTGAAATGTGATGTTTAATTAATTGCAATCAAAACTAGCTCTATTAGTAACATACCCAGCAATTTTGTTACGCAGAGGCTTGGTGGGAATAATTGCCACCTCTTCAACAATCCGCTTGTTTGTGTGGAAATCCATCGTCAAGCGGGTGTAGTACTTCTCAATAATGACCTTAGAGGCCTTCTTGACGGTCTTGGTACGAACGCGACCCTATAAATAAGTAATTGATTTTAATTAGTAATGAAAACATGAACAAAATCCTAATATCCAGCAATTAGAAGCGAAAATCTTGATTGTTTCAGCAGTGTTCCGACATTTACCACATAACCTAATCTATTTAACTTAGCCGCAGAGATTTCTAGTGTACGAGGCTTTAACAAACAAAGCCAACTTTCTAAGTTTCGGGATTTTTTGAAACGTAAAAATATGATCTCTGTTAAATAATCTGTTGCAACACTGCCTTTTCTTACATTTTCGTAAACATTTTCTCAACTCAACTGCGGAAAACACTAAAAATTTCAATTATTTACCATTTTGGTTCAGTTTTGCTGCTGTCGTTCACTACGAAAACGTGAGGAAAAGAAATCTATGACGTCACGTCCTTCCGATGCCAAATTCTGACAGATGTCACTCAACAAAGCTGCCAACTGAAAATGTAGAAATGTCACTGTTAAACCCCAGTGGTTCAACAGTTCAAGAATGAGCATACCCCGATTGAGTATTCAAACGCACGGTTGTACGCGAAAACCCATTAATGGGTAAAAAAACACCCATTTTCATATAGTTCTCCTATCTGTCACAAAATGGGGGAATTCTCGAGTAATTCATGTTAAGGGCCTAAAAGCCATTTGTAAACAATGACTTTAAATGTCGATTTCTCTTGAATCTTATATCGCTCTCGTGAAATAAAAGCAGCATATGGTAGAAGAATGTCAGTTCTACCATATGGAGTAGCTGTATATAGTAGGATTCACGTGGTTCGTGAGAGATCAACGTTTAAAGCCATTGTTTACAAATGGCTTTTAGGCCCTAATCATGAGTTACTCGAGAATTTCTCAATCACACAATGGGTAAAAAAAATACCCATTAGAGGAAACCTCATACAATTAAAAAATGGGTGAAAAAAAGTTCAAAGTTGGTGGAAACATGAACATGGAGGAATTAAAAAATGAGCTTAGAAAGAAGTTGATCGCAGATTCATACGGGAAACTGGAGGGTAAGAATCTTTATTATTCGAAACCCTGATCTATTTTAAATTTTATCCCTGCCCTGGTTTTCAGCACATCAAATTTGGGCATAACCTCAGTACAAGCCCGAACAATGCTGTTCCGCTCAGCTGGCACATTTTTTCATGTAAACAGCCAAATAACGT